>CAWUFW010007515.1:20000-325000 GCA_963921515.1 Calotriton arnoldi
GTGATGTATGCAAACACAGATTCCACTGAAAAAGTTATACAGTGTGTTATAGAGATATTAAGGGAGTTATAAATGCTATTATAGAGTCATTTAGATAATAATGTGTTTAGTGTGTTGGTTATAATCCATTTTGCAGTTATAAGTTTTGAATGTGGTAGTGGCTGAAATTCAATGAAAAAACCAAAGGTTACAGGGACATTATAGTTATCAAATTGAATTAAAAAAAACCTTAGAAATTCACTGAAAAAAAATAAGGTCACAGGTACATTATAGTGAGGCTGACATTACCCTAGTACAAAACCAGAGAAATTCAGCAGTTATAGTTAGTTACCTGAGCCAACTATTACTCACGCTCCCGCAATGCACTGCTTATGACCTCACATATTACATTACATGGTCAGTGAGAATCACTGATGACATCTCAAATGATATCACTGATGACATCTGAAATTACATCACTGATGACTTTATCCAGTGATTGTGAGTGTTTTCTAAACGTTACTGAGTGTAAAACATACATACCAAGGTAGCTTGCTGTGGAAGTGTTTGTATGGGTAAGTGAGTGGATGTGTAAGTGGTGTATAGAAGAGTGACTGGGTATATAAGAAACTGTATACATGAGATAGTGTGAGTTTTTGTATAGGTAAGCAAGTGGGTGTGTCTGTGCATGTAGGTGTAATTGAGTGGCTGTGTGAGTATCTGTATAGTTGACTGAATTGGTGTATCAGTGTTTGTAAATGGTGAATCAGAGGGTGCATGAATTACTGAATGGGTGTTTGAGCAGATACATAAGTGTTTGTATGGGTGAGTGACAGAGTCCATGAGTGGCTGTCTTGGTGCATCAATGGGTCCGTAAGTGAGTGTATGGGTGAGTGGGGGTTTGAAAGGTTGTATGGGTAAGTGGATGTGAGAGCGGTTGTATGGGAAAGTATATGGCTGTCTCAGTCACTGTATAGGTGAGTGAGTATATGTATTAGTATAAGAAACTGAGTGGCTGCTTGAGTAATTGTATGGGTGAGTGAGTAGGTGTGTGAGTCGGTGTTTGGTTAACTCATTTACTGTGTCAGTAGCTGTATGGATATATAAGTGGGTGTGTCAGTTGTCTATATCTCTATAACCGAATCTGTGACTGGCTGTATTGGCGAGTAGGTGTATGAGTGGCTGTATATGTGAGTTAGTGGTTCAGTTAGTGGCTATGGGTGAGTTGATGTATTACTGGCTATATGGATGAGTGACGAGATGTGAGTGTTTGTGTGGGTTCTATCAATGAGTTTGTCAGTGATTGTGTGGGAGTGGGTGTATGACGTGTGTATGGATTGTTAAGTGGGTGAGTCAATGTTTCTCTGGATGATGTCATCAGCGATGTCATTTGAGATATCATTAGTGATGTCACTGACCATGTCATGAGTGTTGTAATATGTGAGGTCATAAGCAGTGCATTGCGGGGGCGTGAGTTATAGTTGGTTCAGGTAAATAGAACTGCTGAATTTCTCTTCTTTTATATGAGTGAAATGTCAGCCTAACTAGAACGTCCCTGTAACCTTTGTTTTTTCCAGTGAATATATATAAAAACCAAAGGTTACAAGGACGTTATAGGTAGCAAATAGAATTTTAAAAACCTTAGAAATTCACACAAAAAAAACAAAGGTTACAGGGAAATTATAGCTGGCAAATAGAATTTAAAAATTGGGGGATGAAGTCCACTTTAGTCCTGAGGTCCTCAGGACACAAGGGGACCTCATCGCCTCACCAGCATTGCCCCAAGAGGCGCGTTTGCAGAGTGGTGTAAAAAAGGGGTGTGGACTCAGACCACCTCTCAGCAATCCAACTGTGTGGGGCTTAGTGGAGGTAACAGGTAGGCGAGTTGGCCCCTAAGGACCCTCAGCAGCCAGGGGCCTTCAGCCCCCAACCAAGAGAGAACCAGGAGGCGTGTTTGCAGAGTAGTAGAGAAAGGGTGCGGTGCCTCCACGGAGTTGCAGGCTTCGTTTTATTTTATTTTAGGAAGGGGGGCTGTGTGGCTTGCCTTCCCATGACCCTTTTGGGCCCCGGGATCCCCATCCGCCGGGGCTAAGCCCATCTTATTTTTTTTTTATTATAAAGGGGTGGGGCCAAGTCCCTCCCCAGGCCAATTTTGGCCTCGGAGACCCCATCCCCCACGGCCCGCCCAATTTTGATTGTTTTTTTTTTTAAGGGAGGGGGCCGCGCGGCAAAATGCTCTCACTTGTTCAAAGCGGGGCACTTGTTTGCTATGGGATCCCACCATCCCATAGCAAACTGCAATGTCCCGGGTGTGGCCACCCCGGGAAATTGCTGGAGCCGGCCCTGGGGGGTGGCGGTCCCCAGGGCCATTTACAGCTCCAGGAGGGGACCCCCTCCCATTTGCAAAATAGCCCCGGGGAGGTGGTGGTCCCTGGGGCAGCGGGGAGCCAGAGCCCCCCAACACTTCTTTTATTATTATAGCCCCAAGGAGGTGGCGGTCCCCGGGTCTGCAGGGGGAGGGCTGAAGCCACCACACGCATGAAAATCAAATAAAGCCCCAGGGAGGTGGCGGTCCCCAGGGCTGCGGGAGGGCCACGTGGCCCCCTGCACTTCAAAATTTAGCCCCAGGGAGGTGGCGGTCCTGCACGGGTCCCCGCATCTTTATTTCTTATTGCTCCCGGGACCTGGCCCACCCGGGGGCCTAAAGTAAATGAAGCACATGAATTTTTTCGACAGAAGTCACTAAACGAATGACCACTCTTCTTGATCCTATTCTTTTTAAATTGTCAAATATTGAAGAAAAATTAGTTGCCCTCGAGTTTCAATTTACATCTGTACCATCATTAACCCAGAATGCAGAATCTACACACCCACGCATGGTTAATTTACAACAAAATGCCCGTGCCTGTGGGGACGTGACCACTTTATCATCCTCAAGTATTCCCCCAAGTACAGCCATATCGGAGGGTCCACCACCTCGAGTGCATGAGCAATCCCTCCTCAACCACCAACACAATCCTTATTCGCTATGGACAAAGAAGAAGTGACACACAAGGCATACCAGAATGCACGAGGGGCCAAGGGGACCAAGAATGCCTTCTCATCCACCAGGAACAGACCATCTTCCTGTAGCAAGGGATGCTAATAACTGTCACCAATGCCTCCATCTCCCACCAGCAGCTTCCCCCTTAGTGCTGGTGCTGACCAATGTCCCCCTTCTTCGCCCTAATCAGCAGGAATCGACTGTGCAGCTTATGGATAAATCCCTGCACTGGCTATCTAGCCAATTCACGAACTGGGGTATGGGCAGTCAGAAGTTAGCCAGCCAAATTATCATGGCTAGGAGGGTGAGGTGGGTGGGCCAATCAATGAAAACTTTTCCTGGAGACTGCGTAGTGATACATTTTGATAATCCTTATACTGGCATTTTCCTCCTTAGGAATCTGGATAGACTTCGCCCTAGGAACACGCAGATTATTCCTCTATCATTGGAATATTTTTATAAACAGGCCCCACTCCCAGGTTACGATCAGAGGGGTAGCCTAAGATCAGGCTTCTTGGCGTCACATCAGTTGGACTGCCCAAACACCACATCGGGTGTTGGGCTCTCAAACAGATTTGAAGCCCTTTCTGATATGGAAGCATGCGACTGACCATCAATACCCACGTATCTACCTTATATAATTTCAGCCAATATTGAGTCCACTAGGCAGGTTTCATCCTCGTCCGTTCTACCCCAGGAAACAGGGGATAGGAACATCATAGATTTAGCCTCATGGAACGTAGCAGGAATTGCTTTAAAAGCAAGAAACGTGGAGTGGCTTAATTATTGGCAAAAGAGGGACGTTATATGTTTCCAAGAAACCTGGGCAGTGGAGCCAGTTTTCTTTGTAGGCTTCCGGTCTATTCATACTCCAGCCGTTCCTTCAGCGTCAGGCAGAGCTAAGGGTGGTTTATTAATCCTGGTTTCTAACACACTTTCGGTACAAGTAAAACAGTTGGGTCCACAGAACAATTGCTTTTAAATTGTCCAATTGGAGGTGAAAGATCGGGTTCATTGGATATTAATTAACTTCTACAACAATAATTTTGGGGGCAACATGAAACAAGTGGTCGATAATTTAAATAATGAAATCCGATCAATTAATTTACGGACACAGAAGGGCTCTCCCAGCCAAATATGGCTAGGGGATTTTAATATTCATCTATGTAAATACAACGAGGCAAGCGTGTGCGGGCTGAAAGATCCGCAAGGAAACCCACTTACACACTTTAAGCATAGTGAATATGGTGACACGCTCAATAGGCTATTGTTTACAAGTCACCTGACTATAGTTAATAGTGGTAAGACAGGTCAAATAGAGCCCACATTTAGGAGAAACAACTTGGAGTCCACAATTGATTTTATTTTAGCTTCTTCTGTATTACAGGATAGAATTGATCACTTTAGCAATATTTTTACCGACCACAGTGATCATGCAATATTATCTATTCATTTAAGCATCCCCCAAAAAGTGAAGAGACATCATCTGTTAGTGAACAACATCTCATTATCTAGAAATAATGGATATCAATTGAAGTGGGCACAGGTGGAGAAAAAGAACGTGGTCTCTGACATATTAACTAAGGTGAAGGGGGACATTCTACTCTGTCTGACTGAGGATGTCTCACCCTCCCTTCTAGTTTCCCAGTTTGAAACCCTTCTCCTAAAATTAAAAGCCACACTTACCCGATATAAACCAGCAAATGGTATACCATCCGGTCGGTGGTTCGATTCACGATGCTCCCTAGCTAAGAGAACCCTTGATAGCGCCTTAAAAATGAAACCCAGAGTCCCAGAACTGATAAGTTCACTTCGCAAAGACTATAAACAGGCAAGAAGTACACGTGTCAAGGAACTAAGGGAGAAGGCCTGGGACGATTTGGCACAAGCTGCAAGTTTACGTGATAGCAGGGAGTTCTGGAAAGTTATAAATGCTCCATATTTCAAAGACTTAAACGATCCATCCTTGGATAGCCATGTAGAGGAAGTTGCATGGATAGGGCATTTTGAAAGTATCTTTAAATTGGATTCCCCCCAAGAGTTTCCTTAATTAGACCAACTTTGCCACACTAATGGGACCCTGACCTTCTCTCTGCATGAAATGAGAAAGGGATTGGAAGCCTGTGTTAAAGGAAAAGCTCCGGGTCCAGACGGGATCCCAATTGACCTTTTTCAGGTCGATTTTGAGTTATGGGTCCCGTTATTGACAAATGTTTTAAATAGTATAGTGGTGGTGGGCCCCCCATCTTCCTGGAGCCACAGTATAATAGTCCCAATTTTTAAAAAGGGAGATAGAGGCTGCCCTAGGAATTATAGGCCCATCTCCCTCCTGGACACAACTGCCAAACTTATGGGCCGGCTGTTGTTAGCCAGGTTGGAGGAGTGGGCCCAAGATCGTAACATTTTAATGCAAGCGCAATATGGCTTTCAGAAAGGCAAGGGGACAGTGGATCAATGTCTTAATCTCTCGCTTTGCATAGACAAGTACACGAAGGCCAAAGGAGGGAGGTTATACATGGCCTTCATGGACTTGTCAGCGGCCTTTGATTGTGTGTCCCATTCTAAATTGTGGCTGATGATGGAGGGTATGGGGATCGACCCGTTGATTATCCGCTTCATCCGTCAGTTGTATGCCAATGCCACCGCCTCTGTGCGGTATGGCAGAAATGGGGAGTGTACGCGGTCATTCAAGATTGAGAAGGGAGTCAGACAGGGCTGTGTCCTCGCCCCGTTTCTTTTTCTATCTATACTAACGGGGTGGAGGCGGCCCTGTCTGGTCTCTCCCTAGATGTGCCGAAGTTTGACAACATCTCTCTCCCAATTTTGGCATACGCTGACGATGCGGTTTTAATCGCCAGGACTGGGATAGCTCTTCAAGGCCTCATTTCTTCGTATGCTTCATTTATGGCCTCATTAGACCTTAGGGTGAACGAATCCAAATCATTCATTATTATAGCGGGAGCTCCTAGAAGCGCTAAAACACCTTATTTCTATCTGGTCTCAAAAAAATTGAGGTAGTTGATTCCTTCCCATACCTGGGGATCATGTTTGATAACAAGCAATCCTGGAATAAACTAGTGGCAGCAAGGGCCCTGGGTATGGAAAGAGGAACCCAAGCCATAAAGGGTTTTGCTAAAAATTAGGTGCCAGCCCCCTTAATATAATAAAAAACATATACCAAGCTAAAACTAAGACGGCGGCAACCTATGGGGCCGGTGTGTGAGGAATGGCCCAAATTGATCAACTGCAGATAGTGGAAGACACCTTTTTTAAGACCAGGGTCTCGTTACCTCCCTCAGCATCTAATTACATCTTGCATCTCGAATTAGGCCTCCCATATCTGTCTGACTCTATCAGAATGGCATCCATCCTGTTGTGGCTCTCGATTTGGCGAAGGGCTACCGTCAACTTAACCCAACGTATAATTGGCGATTGACTGTGGCTGGAGGGCCATAGCAGGATTGGCTGGCTCAGATATGTGGAGATGGAACTGAATGCAATAGGGCTGGGAGACCTCTTTAGGGACCCAACAACCTGTACCAAGGTCTCTAAACAGAAATTAATTAACCTCTCTTTGCTGAAGGCCAACAGTGACCGCTGGGAAAAGAACAGGCATTCCCAGGCGCTTGCAGTCTATGATCAAATTCCACCAAGACCGGAGGAAGGCTATTGTTACCTTTCTTCCGTCACAGTAGCCCAACACAGATTTATTCTGCTGCGCTTTCGCCTGAATCTAATTCCCTTGATGTTGGGGTTCCCAGAAAAGAGGTACAAGCATGCAGATCTAGGTCTCTGCCCCTGTGATAACCGTTCACCACAGTCTGATCTACATTTGGTTCTTTTCTGTAAGTTTTATCTTAACGAAAGGAAAAGGTTCCTCCTCCCAATTTTAAGGCGGAAGCATTTTCTACAATGCAGAGTGGCACTGTACTTTCTGAAAGCTCTTTCAAACCCCCATGTCTGTTATTTTGTAGCTTCTTTTTATGGGCCTGTTGGAGGAATAGAAGGGCCAGGGGTCTGCTATTATGAATTATGAATCTTAACTTTCATGAATTAAATTGTACAGACGATTTTGGTTTTTAATAATGAATTTAAAAAGTGTAATAAGGTTTTAAAATTGTTTTATGTCTTTTTAGTTAATGAGTTTTAATGTGATTTAACTGATGAATTTGTGCTTTTATGATCTATCTGTACATAGATCGAATAAAGATTTAAAAGAAAAAAAAAAAAATAAGCACATGAGTCCGCACTTCTTTTTTTTCTGCTGGATTCACGGACCCACAGCGAATCCAGACGAACTTTTTTTTTTTTAAAGTTTTTTTTTTCAGGCCTAGGGGGTCAGGGCGTTTCTACCCTGCCCCCTTTTCTTGTTTTTTAACGTTTTTTCTTGTGACTCTGTTCAACCGAGTCACAAGATGGCTGCCAACACTTCCTGGTTTGAAGTGTTGGCAGCCAATCAGATCTCAGGCACGAGATCGGGAGGTTTTGCGGACCCACCGCGGCCACAGTTGTGTATCTGAGAAATCTTCAAATTTCTCAGGAACTACTGAACGGATTTACACCATTTAACAAAAAGCGTGCTCTCTGGACCAAGAACTACCTTTCTGCCAAATTTGGTGTAATTCCGTTCAGCAGTTCGGGTTGTAGCTGCATCAACAGTTTCTTATGGAAATTAAGAATTTTGGGACCCCCCCCTTTTTTGCTGCCCCCGCTTGACGGATCACTCCAAAATTTTCAAGACCGAGTTTTCGAGCAGTACCTCTGCGCACTGGTAGGTTGCGTAGTTCAGCTGAGCGTTGTCCGCACCAGTGACGCGTGCAATGCCTATGTAGGCGCCACCCTAGTGCACTGACTGTTACTTTTCGCGACCTTTCCACACCAGAAGCGCGGAGTCAAGAAGGTTGCTGATATAATGATATGCAGCATTAAAGACCTCATAAGGGTACCATATGTAGAAAAATCAGTTCCCGGTAAGGAATTAGTGGCTAGAGTCTCTACCAGATAAAGTGTTACTGAAGGTAAGTAACTTGTTCATCTGATAGAGATTTCTAGCTGCAGATTCCTTACCTTCGAATAGATACCCAAGCAATACCTCCCCCGAGGTGGGTCTGCAAATGGATTTAGACCAGGAAGTCCTGCAGGACTGAACGGGCAAAGTGTCCATCATAACGGAACTGATCGTCCAGGCGGTAGTGTTTGGTGCACGTGTTCAGATATGCCCACGTTGCCACCTGACAGATGTCCAGGATAGGGACTCTACGAGCTAGAGCAGTGGTCGCAGCCTTGGCTCTGGTGGAATGAGCATGTAGGACCCCAAGGGGGTTGCTTCTTGGCCAATGCATAGCAGATTTTAATGCAGAGCACTAACCATCTTGAGATAATCCTTTTCTGCCCAGTTTTTTTATTTCTTCACTCCAAAGTACCCAATGAAAAGTTGATCGTCCATCCAGAACTCTACTATGATCAATGTAGAACAATAACGCTCCTTTAGGGTCTAGTCGTTCAGTCTCTCCTTTTCTGTAGAAGGGTAAGGCAGGGCAAAGAAGGCAGGCAAGGCGATATGTGGGCTCACATGAAAATGTTTTCACCACTTTTCAAAGAAAGGAGGCACAGGTTCTCACTACCAGTTTGTCTGGGTAGAATGTTGGTATTGAGGGTGCACTAAAAGTGCTTGCAGCTCACTGACCCTCATGGCCGATGTTATGGCCACCAGAAAAGCCATTTTGTGGTGAGTAAACAGAGCGGACTGTTGTGTAGGGGCTCAAAGGGCGAACACATTAGAAATGTCAAAACCAGATTAAGGTCCCACTGGGGCATAATGAATAGTTGTGGAGGGAATTAGTGCTTTAGTCCCTTTAGAACTTGAGGAAAGAAGGTTGGTAAGGCAACTGCAAAAAAGCCAAAATGGCTGAATGGTAACCTTTGACAACCCTGCTGGGCCGGCGAAAGAATGAATAACAAAACTTATGATAAGGGTGCGGAAATGGGGACAACATTCTTGGAGGCACACCATGCCACAAATTTGTCCCAATGGCAGGTGTATACTGTCTTGGTTGAGAGACGGCTTGCTCTCACAATAGTATCGCAGACTTTGGGAGGAAGGTCAAAAATCAGTTAACTGCTGCCGCTCAATCTCCAAGCATGATGGTAGAACATGCGCAGGTCTGGATGGAACACCCTGCCCTGCTGCTGCGCAAGATGATCCTCCCAAAAAGGCAGCCTGATCGGAGGGCCAATGCTCATGCTCAGGAGTTCGGGATACAGAACTCCCTGTGCCCAATCTGAAGCCACAAGAATAACTTGAGCCCGGTCGTTCCTGATCTTCTTGAGAACTCAGGGCAGGAGTGGTATTGGTGGGAAGGCATACAGGAGGCCTGAGCTCCACTTGAGATGAAGTGTCTCCAAAGAAAAGACGCCTTGGAAATTCCAGAGCGCAGAATTGCTAACATTGCGTGTTCTCTTTGGTGACTCACAGATCTAAACAAGGTTCTCCTCAGCCTTGGAAGAGGCCTTGCACCACCTCTGGATGGAGACACCATTTGTGATCAGGGTAATGCCCTGACCTGCCAGCCATGCCCAGATACACAAGGCCTCTTGACACAGGGTCCATGATCCCAGCCCGCCCTGTTTGTTGCAGTCACCTGGCGATGGTGTTGTCCATGAACACCTACACTAGCCTTCCTTTGATTGACAAAAGAAAGTCTTTTAATGGCAGTCTGATTACCATCAGCTCAAAAAAGTTGATGTGGAGCTGGGACTCCGCCAGAGACCAGTCCTCTGATTTCTGACTCTCCCAAATAGCCACCATAACTCAGGAGTGACGCATCTGTCACCAGTCAGCTCTGGGTGGGGAAGGGAGAGGGGTTTGCTGCTGACTCAATCGCAGTTCGTCAGTCACCACTGTGGGCCTTTTGCAGGTTCCTCCAAGATGTGGACCAGGTAAGAGATTCCAGTGAAGCTCACTAAGGCTTCAGGTCCCACTGCAGAGCCCACATATGCCAACGGGTATGTGTTACCAGCAAGATGCAGGGGGACATGAGGCTCAACAGCCTCAGTCAGTCCCACCAAAATCCAAGATAGAGGGCTGATACATTGGAATCATAGCCTGAATATCCTAGATTCGCCATTTGGGAGGATAGGCCTGAAACTGCACTGTGTCTAGAGTAGCTCCGATGAAAGGGAGCATCTGAGAGGGAAGCAGGCAAGTGCAGGAGGTCCACCGTAGTCTAGAGATGGTAGACGAGTGCCAGGAGCGTGCCCGCCTTCAACAGCCAGCAGTCAAGGTAGGGGAAGACTGGAACCCCCAACCTGCGCAGATGAGCTGCAACCACAGCCATCACCTTGGTGAACACCCGAGGGGCGCTGCTAAGGCCAAAGGGGAGCACAGAAAACAAAGTTCTTGTGGCCCACGGTGAACCACAGGTAACGCCTGTGGGCAGGCAGGAAAGGAATAAGGAAGTAGGTGTCCTGCATGTCCAGCCCGGGTTAAAAGCAGCTAGGACCTGAGCTAACGCAAGCATATTAAACTTCACCTTCTTCAGGAATAATTTGAGAAGGCAGAGGTCTAGAATAGGGCGGTGGCCTCCATCCTTTTTGGGCACCAGAATGTAGCGGGAATAGCAACCACGTTCTACTTCTGATGCTCCAGTGGCAAGTCACCCTTTTCCCCAAAGAGGCAGGTGCCATAAAAGGGCATGTCCATAAGGAAAGGTTGGCGATTCAGCTAAAAATCAGTGGTTCTCAACCAGGTGTGGTGTCCTAGTGCCGCCGTCGACACAATTGCTCTGCCAAGCATGTTGGTCATGTCCAGTCTGTAGCGAATAGTGAACTTTGCTGCGTCTCTGCCATTTGAAATTGCCTGTGACAGTATGGCTTAGGCCTTCTCCGAGACTATGGGCAGCACGTTTGCAACTGAATCCCAAACTGTATGGGTATATCAGCTGAAAAGGCACATGGTGTTCACTGACCACAGTGCTAAGCTGGCGGAAGAGAATATCCACTTGACAAAGGTGTCCAGCGTTTGGATTCCCTATCTGGTGGAGTGGAAGGGAACCTGCCAAGGTTGATTTTTGAAGTGGAAACTTGGACCACCAAGCTCTCTGGGGTTGGGTGCTGGGTGAGGAAAGTGGGATCCCCAGGAGCCGAGCGATAGGGGTGGGCAATTGTCCTGTGCACAGGGGCCCCTGTGCAGGGCTTGGCCCAGGCCCCGATCAGGACGTCCATAAGGGCTTTGTTAAATGGGAGGAAAGGTTCAGAAGGGGCACCGCCCAGCTGAAGCACCTCTGTCAAGACGTTCGTCTTGACTACCACAGAGGGTCCAGGACATCAGCTGCCCTGCACATCACCTTTGCAAATAAGGTCCCTTACTCCATAGCCATGGTAGTAGGAGAAACAAGGCAAGTGTCTGGTGAGGTGTCCAAACCACTGGCATCTACCAGTTCTTCATACTAGTTGTCCTCAGGCTCATGTAGGGGATTAAGGTAACCATAAGGGCCCCAAGACCCCTTCCAATTGTCACTCTTTCTAGGCCTATCAAAGGAAAAAGGCATAGACTCCGACTTGGGGGGCACGGTTCCAGTTGGCGGCAGAATTGGATGACATCTATCTGGCTCCTTACCTGAGTCGGGTATTACGATCGGGTCAGCGGCACCAGCAACAACGGCACTGGAGCGGGCTCTGAGGAAGGTCACGGTCTCGTAGCCGGAGCCGCTCCGGATAGACACCCTCTGAACCCATGGGGCCCGAAGGGCCCCCCAAATGTGAGGTGCATGGCCTCAGAGAACTCTTGAGTTGGACGGGGTCGCTCTGGCTCCAGGAAACTTTGGGGGGCACATATCGGACCCAAGCACAGGCTCTGTGGTGGAAGCGAGGCCTCGATTTGTGTCGTCGTTTCCGTGCCTCGTCCGAAGACCGGGACTGGTGCAGTGAAGTCGAAGAGTGCTTCGACTTCTTGGAATTTTTCTTTTTGTGAAACTTACCCAACAACTTCGACTGAGATGACGAACATGAAGAGCGGCTCTGCGAGCCGTCCCAGGACCTTCCACATCGACCGGGATCTTAACTGTCACAAGGTTGTCCAATGTCGGACAGCGAGGAGCTTTAAGGAGTGCTCCCAGAATGCCTTTCGGTACACGCAGCAGTCCTCGCAGGCCTTGAAGTCGTGGTCCTGCTCCAACCATCATAGGCAAACCAGGTGTGGATTTGTCACAGATATCTGCCAGTGAAAGGCACAATAAGGTTTTAAACCCGCTAGTTTCACAGGGGACATCCGTAGCACACCCAGAGACAAAGTCTCAAAAACGTCTTCAACAAATTGTCAAAAAAATTCAGCCAAAAAGTGACTGGAAGTAGCACTCCTCGGATCTGTACTGACTGGCGCAGAAAGAAAAGAACTGATGCATTATTTGTTGTAATATAAAAAAACCTCATATGTCAGTTCATTATTATTTCTCAATATGCGTTCTTATGTTTTGTGAAAACAAAATTATTTCACCCATGTGGGTTATGCATATGAGGACTGAAGTAATCAACCTTATTTTGAGATATAATAAATTAAGCATGTAAATGAGCCAAAAGATCAGGCAAAAGCATATAAAAAACCACAATCACTGTACATTATTAGTGATAAACCTATACACCAGTCCCTATATGCATACCCACATGGGTGAAATAATGTTCTACTCATAAAACTAAGTATGCATATTGAGAAATAATAATGGACTGACATGGGTTTTTATACTCTGACAAATAATATTTATATGCCAACAATATCTGGTTGGAAACATTGTTATTTAGAAATATTGGAGTTTTTTTAATGTTATTTTAACAAATGTTGAATTTCCCAGTTTGAATTTGATGGCTAATTATGACACTAGCATTTTATGTTATACCGTCTCTGTAATAATGAATTAAGATGGTGCAGCATTATTTTTTATTATAAACGCAATATGAACATCGCAATGCACTTTCTAAAATGCGAGTATGTTCTTTATGTCTATGAGAGACCCATGAATAATTTTAACTGGAATTGGGCATTTATGTTGCAATGTTTGGAGAAAGGAGACATCCTGAAATGCGTAACAGTTTATTAAATCCAACAAAGCAGTTGATATTTGCAATCTGGAGTGCTGTATTTGTTTTTTTTCTCCATATTGTGGGGAGAAACGTGTTCTTCATTAAGAACAGGACCGGTCACCTGTATACGGCGCTGTGAGGTGCCTGTGGCTAAAGGTGATGAATTCGGAGTGAAAGAAGGAATCTCTAATTAAATAGCTTTGGCTGAAGTCATTTCAATACCTTCAAAGGTTTAAAGACAGTAAGAGAGACCAGAATTCATATTTTGCTGTGCTACTGGAATGAGTGAGTGTGAGGGATGGAGGCAAAGGATTCTCATTCCCTTAATCAGTTAAGGGTGAGACTCAAAGAAGGGTGCTCTACCCCATTTAGGCAATACCTGTCAAATCTGACAGAAAAGGATCCAGAGAAACCTACAGTGTTAGCTGAAAAGTGGTCAGCTAACAGGTTAAATAAAGGGAGGGAGCAGCATGGCTCTAAGCCAAACGGCGAGAGAAACTACCAACAGGCTTGTTCCAAACTGTAGGGTAAGTGCCAGGGCAATTCATAAAGCTCTTAGGGGTGCACAAGCAAAAAGGGGATTTGGTTCCAAGTCAGAAAAACCACAAAGAAGGGAAGAAAAGAAGGTTCTTTAAAGCCCAAAATGATACTTATTGTAGGTGCCACAAGGAGTGCCACTACAAGACGAACAAGTTACTTACCTTCGGTAATGATTTTTCTGGTAGAGATTCTATATAACCGCAAGGTCCTCACCTCAGAATATTCACCAGCAGTCATACTGGATTTTTAAAATGTTGAGCAGTACCTCTGTACGCCGGTGGGTGGTGCTGATCGGATTCATGCTGGCATCATCCGTATCGGAAGTGACGTAGCTGTGCACATACAAGCACAACCCTGGTTTGCTGAGATCAGTTCATTCATGACTATTTCCACACCACAAACAAGAAGTCACCTAAAAACTAATGTGTGACCAGTGTGCAGATTATAATGGGATCTTTAGGGGGGGAAGAGCCCAGTTTGCAGAGGGGGAAGTATGGGAGAGCCGGTGAGGAATCTGCGGTTAGATAGAGTCTCTACCAGAGTGTTACTGAAGGTAAGGAACTTGTTCTTCTGATAGAGACTTCTAACTGCACATTCCATACCTTAGAATAGATACCCAAGCAATATCTCACAGAAGGTGGTTTTTCAGACTGGCTCGAACCAAAAAGACCTGGAAGGCCGTACCGGCACAATGCTCGTCACGACAGACCCGACTGTCTGCCCAAGCAGTAGTGCTTCTTGAACATGTGGAGTGACGCCCATATAGCAGCTTGGCAGATGCCCAAGACAGGTACCCTGCATGCCAATGCAGTAGTAGCAACCTTGACCTGGGTGGAATGGGCCCACAAGCCCTCAGGAAAATGCTTTTTAGCTAGTGCGTAGCAGATCTTCATGCAGAGTGCAATTCATCTAGAGATGGTCTGAGTAGGAAGGTGGAGAATTATGTGGTGATGCTGCTTAGTTTTCACCATACAATACTCTCACAATATCCAAAGATGGTCCTTGGATTCTCAATAATATATCCTTAGCTCAGTCCTGGTAGAGTGACAAAGAGCAGTCAGGCTTTACTAGAGGAACAAGGATGTCAGAGTACCAACATGGCCGATAAGTAATTGACACGACTCGAAAGAAATCCAACCCCAATTTATAAAAATAAAGCAGATTTTTTTAAATAAATTCAGACACCAAAACAAAGTCAACTGTATCAGTATAACCAGAGTTATGGATTTCAGAAGCAATATTAAATCAAATAGTACTGCAAAACTTTATCATTGCGGTCAATGGTAAAAAGCATTAGTGACAATCGGTCACTTGCAGGTCGAGTTGCGTGGAAGCCAAGGAGGATAAAGGTGATGCGGGTCTCAGGACTAAGCCAAGACAGTCAGTTAGATTTTACCTGGCTCGAGAAGCCCGGGTGCAGAGTTGTCCCGACTGTCCTTGGTGCTGAAGCGGGTGCTGGGGGAGAGCTGCTTTTACCGCTCACACAGTGCTGGTGGGGAACGGAGTGCAAAAAGTAGGCAACAAAGCCACTGCTGACATCGGATAAAGATTTCACGGAGTTCCGTCAAGGTGCAGCGTCGATTAAAGGGGGTGGTTCTCAGACTGGTGACCAGCAAGACTTGGCAGCGGTAAGTTCAGCAGAACGTTATTTCAATGTCCGGAAATCTGAGGGAAAACAGTAGACAGCTGAAACTTGGTGGAAATCAGGATTACGTTTCCCACAATGGACCATCTACTTTTAGGTGATCCATCGGAGGAGGGTCCGATGGCCAGCGATTCTTTGGTTCCGGTACATTGTTTTGACCGGCGGTGTGCAGAGGACTGGTGCCACTAGTCCATGGGAGTCTGGGGTTGCCTTTGGCTCTCAAAGGGGTCCTTCTGTCTGAAGGAATCGAGCTTAGGTCCAGGACGAGTCGCAGGCATGCAGTTCCAAGAAGGTTGCCACAGGTGCAGAATATCACATCTTTGCTTTGTGCAGACCCTGTTGTCGCAGACATGGGTCTCATCTTTGTCCTTTGTTGGAAGTCAGATCGGAACTGAGATTCTGGTGTCAGGGATAGGCCTTAAATCCTAGATTTAGAGGTATCAGGGGTGTGGGTGCAAGTGGCTAATGAGTTACTAGCCTCAGTAGCTAATCTTCCCCTGAGGTGACAGCATCTGGGGTTACGTGTCACTTTTTCTACCCAGAACCCTCTATTTGACCTCTTTTAAAAATGGCTGAAGTCTTCCTTAGATGTAGAGACCAGGTTTGAATTAATGAATTTATTTGATAGCACGCATGAATCACCACATCAGGGGTAGCTCTGCGCACAGTCAATAGAACAGGTTAAAACAGAACCGTTTTGGTTTTTTCCTAAATTTATTATAGTCGGGACAGGTTCTGACATAAAATTGCAGTTTAATCCAAAGGGTTGCAGCCAGATAGGAGAAAGATCTTCTACCTCATCTAGATCATCGGATACGGGGGACTGACAGTAGTTCCTTCTCGCTGGAACGCAAGTTCCAAGCAGGGTGATATTGTTTGAGACTTTGACAAAGATATTCAGTACCCTTGCCCAGCCAGGCTTTATAGGTTAGGCAGCACATTTTGAATGTTATCCTGTTCTTTACTGGCAGTGAGTGAAGGGATTTTAGGAGGGGAGCAGAAGCTGATGTAGGTGGTTGATACAAATTAACCCCACTGCTGTGTTTTGCATGACCTGTAGTTTCGATAATAGAGACTTATTGGCAGAAGCCAGTAGCGCGTTGCCCTAATCCAGCCGACTCACGGCAAGAGCCTGCACCAAGTTCTTCCAAGCAAATGGAAAAATGTTCTTCAATAGACGCAGCATGTAGAAACAAGTGCCCGTTGTAGATTGGACTTGGACTTTCATATTAAGTTCCTGATCTAACTGGATTCCCTAGAGGTGTGACTCACCATCTGGGGGATGTACACCTCCTGAAAACCTAATTTTCCCACCTGCCAGGGTGCACATGTGCATGGGGCAGGGGAAAGGCCGTTTCCTCCTTTGGGAGGCAGCCTGGTTACATATCACAGGCAGTGAAGTCTTTGAAGCTCATAGCCTTGATGTGCCACTTTACCAGCCATCCTGTCAGGGAGGGAGGTGCAACCTCCTTCCCATCCAGGCCTTTGTTTCTGACTCCTGGGAGAAGTAACACCTCCTGGCAGGGGAGGGGCAGATTCCTGTTTTGGTGGCACCAGCTGTGGGCTGGCAGCAACAGCACAGGAGAGGTTGGGGCAACTCAACCAGGTGGGCAACCTCTAAGGTAGCCACCTGGGTGTATGCCACATCGTCCTCGACACAAGATTCATGTCAGGGGTGATGAGGCATGTTATTTGATTCCAAACATGACATATTTCGGCAGTACCATAATGGAGCTGCCTACTACGGGTTAGCCCGGATGCCAGCCCATGTTATCCAATGGGCCGCCAATCATTTATCGTAGCCTTTAATGGTAAGGGCCACTATAAGTACATATAAGCTTGCACTTACATGTCCACACCTTTAATATAATGCACCTTGTCTCCTGGGCTTAGGAGGCCTTCCTTGGGGGTGACTTGGCGTACATTAAAAATAATGCATTGACTTTGGCACACATGGTGAGGGCAAAGTCGAGCTTGAGGAGTTTGTCATGCTCTTGCAGTCTAAAATGCCAGGCCTGCTGTCAGTAGTTTACTTGGGTCACTCAGGATGGCACAAACAGTGCTTCTGGCCTTGGTGACCCTTTTAACACAGATGCACTAGGTACCACTGGCACCATATACTAGAGACTTATAAGAGTGTTAAAGTCTTGCCAATTGGGGTTACCAATTCATACATACCAGTTTCAGTGAGAGAGCACTGGGGCCAGGGCAGCAGGCTCCAGTACACACAACCTTCGGCAGGAAGGAGACAGGTCCGAAGGACCAGTTTGTCAGGGAAAAGGCTGATGTAAGGAGGATGGACTGACAAAGCTTGAAGCTCACTGATCCTCCTGGCCAATGTAATGGCCACTAAAAAGACCTTTTTGAGAGTCGAGAGCCGCAGAGGACAGCTGTGTAGTGATTCGAAGGGGGAACAGATCAGAAATGTGAGGAGCAGATTGAGTTTCCACTAAGACATCACAAAGGGGGTAGGAGGAAACAAATGCTGAAAACCTTTCAGGAATCGAGTCACAACAGGTGATTTGAACCGAGAAGATTGGTCCAGCAACCGCAGGAAAGCTGAAATGGCTGACAAGTACCTCTTAACAGAGCCCAGGGCAAGACCTTGAGCTAGAGATAAAACAAACAGCAACACCTCCTACAGGGGTGCAGAAAGCAGCACCTGTCAACAAACTTATCTCAACGGCAGGCATATAATGTTTTAGTAGAGGGACGCCTGGCTACCAAGATGACATCACAGACTTCAGGAGGATGATCGAAAATTCTAAACTGTTGCCACCTCATTCTCCATGCATGAAGAGGAAGCATGCACAGTGTTGGATGCAGGATCCTGTCCTGCTGCAGCGACAGGAGATCCCCCCCGAAGGGGCAGCCTGATCGGAGGACAGAAGCTCATGAGTTCAGGATACCATACTCCTCATGCACAAATCGGAGCCATTAGGGTGACTTCGGCCTGATCGGTCCATCGGTCCTGATGTTCTTGAGAACTCGGGGCAGGAGTGGGATCAGTGGAAAGGCATACAGGAGTCAAGAGTTCCATTCTAAATGGAATGTGCCAGAGTGAGAGCCGGTTTGGAAACGTTAACACGCAGTTCTCGGCGTTGGCCAACAGATCGAGCAAAGATTCTCCCCTTTCTTGGAAAAGACCTTGTGCCACCACCAGGGCTAGTCGGCATTTGTGATCTGCATGGTATTGACGGCTGAGTTTGTCCGCCCTGGTGTTCAAGGAGCCTGCCAGGTGCTGTACCACCAGGGAAATGTCCTGGCGCTCAAGCCAAGTCCAGAGGCGCAGAGCCTCCTGGCACAGGGTCCACGACCCCACCTCGCCCTATTTGTTGCAATACCACATGGCGGTGATGATGTCTGTGAACACCTAAACCAGCCTTCCTTTGATGGATGAAAGGAAGGCATTCAATGCAAAGCAGATCGCTCTCAGCTCCAGAAGACTGATGAAGCTAAGATTCTGCCAGAGACCGTAGTCCACTGATCTTCACCTCTCCCAGATGCCACCCCAATCCCGAAGTGATGCATTGGTCACCAAAGTCAGCCCTGGGTGGGAAACAAAGAGGGGTCTGTTGCTGACACAATCGTAGTTTGTCAGCCATCACTGCAGATCCTTTTAAGTCCCCTTCAAAATCTGGACCAGGTTGGAGAGCTTCCCCTGGTGCTGCGCCCACTGGGACTTCAGAATCCACTGTAGTGCCTGCATATGCCATCTGGCGTGCTTTATCAGCGGGATGCAGAAGGCCATCAGACCCAGCAACTGCCAAATCAGTCTAAATAAAAATCCAGCATTGTACCTGAAACATCAGGATCATAGCCCGAATATCCTGGGTTCTCCACTCCAGAGGGTAAGCACAGAACGGCACTGTATCCAGAATGGCTCCAATGAGAGGGAGCGTCTGAGAAAGAGCCACATGTGACTTTGACATGTTGATAGTGAACCCCAGCGAGTGCAAAAGGTTTGCTGTAGTCTGGAGGTGGGTGACGACTGCCTGGGAGAGCCTGCCTTTAGCAGCCAGTCATTGAGGTAGGGGAAGACTGGAACCCGGCCTTCGAAGGTGAGTTGCAACCACTGCCATCACTTTTGTGAACACCTGAGGGGTGCTGGTGACGCCGAAGGGGAGCACAGCAAACTGAAAATGCTTGTGGCTCACCATGAACTGCAGATAACGCCTGTGGGCTTGCATGATTGGGATGTGAAACTAAGCATCCTGCATATCCAATGCTACCATACAGCCTCCAGGATCCATGGCAGACAAGACCTGTGCCAGGGTGAGCCTTTTGAATTTCTCTATTCATGGAAAAGTTTGGGCCTGGCTCCTGTGTGCCTCTGTGGGATCCGCGGCCCAGTCCATGAAAGGTCTGGGCAGGTTGCTGTACCGGCATGTATGGATGGTATAGCGGACGCCCACAGATGCCCTGACCACGCCCACTGTAGGGGTGAAAGGACAGAGCCCAGGGAGTCAGAGAAAGCCCCATAGATCTGTTCGGAGATCCGGCTCTCTTGAAAGCGCTCACACACAATGTCAGCTTTGTCGCTAAATAGGCAGGAGCTGTCGAAGGGCATGTTGATCAGGGATGCCTGGACATCCCCAGAGAAGAGCACCTCAGTCAAGACTTTAGTCTTGACCTCAACTACCAGCAGCTGTAGGTCAAGGACCTCAGTTGCCCTGCGCATCATGGTGGAGAAGGATGCGCCTTCCTTCAAAACCAAGCCTGGAGGGGAAAGCATGCCAGAGCTTGAGGAAGTGTTTAAACAACTGGCATCACCCAGCTCCTCCTACCAGTTTTCAATTGGATCAGGGTCCTTCTCAATGGGACCAACCCCCTCCTCCCCAAACTCCCCCTCAGGGAGGAAGTGGCAAGAAGTCCAGGGGTTGGTAGGGCCTGGATGGTGCTTGCAATGACGTCGAAAGGCGCTGGCTCGGAGTCGGGATGATGATAGCCTCTTTGTCGAGTGGCATCGGCGAGGCGAGAGAGCCGGGTTGGATGAATGCATCCATGCCAGCATCGATCTGAATCCAGAGGGCCCGACTGGTTTCGGGGGCAGATTCACTGGTGGTAACCCATCTGGGGTACCTTGCGGCTCCGTGAGGCCCGAAGGCACGCCAGAGGGGATCGGTGGCCCAAAGATGGTATGCATGGCACCGTAAAATACTTTGAACTGGGCAGGATCCAGGAACTCGCTATAGTGCGGAGCAGGCCCAGACGCCGGCTCCACAGGTGAAATGCGGGAGCAGGGCCTAGAAGCACGGCATCTGGGTTGAGAAGCGGAAAAATACTTCTTTCTTGTGCTTCTTGGACTTACCTGCCTTTAAGGAAAATGTCTAAGATTGCAAAGACGACAGTCTGCAGGAACAACTCCCAGAACGGTCCCAAGACCTGTACCGGGAATGGCGTGGAGTCTTCTTCTCCCGCTCACGGATCGCCTTGGGGAGCATCGACTTGCACTTGGCGCAAGACAAACCAAGTAGGGATCAGACACAGACATCTTCCCATAATATTCCTCGCAAGGTTTAAACCCAGTAGGTTTTGTAAGGGGCATGTCCCAAGCATACTGTAAGCAATAGCTCAAAATAAGTCGACAAAAAGGTCGAAAAAGATAGTAAGAAAATTGACTGGATATTCTGATCCACACTGGTGTAGTGGAGAGAATTAAACAGACGTCAGCACACCGGGGCGGCGCTTAATTGGGATCCGTGATGTCACTTCCGACATGGATAAGAAAATGCGAAGCCAACTGATGCCACCTACCGATGCACAGAGGTACTGCTCAAGATTTTCCAGAGCCAGTCTGCTGCCTGGAGAATATTCTAAGGTGAGGACTATGAGAGTAGAAGTCCCTATCAGAAAGACTGTCAGGTGAAAGGATTTGTACCAGGTGCACCCATTTTTTTGTTGAAATCTGTTTAACATTTTCAAAGAATACAAGGAAAAGAAAAAAACGGAAGAAACACGTACAGTTATGACACTTCACATGGTTACAAAGCATAGTTACTATGATTGGTAGGAGAAGGTTCACCATGCATGCATAGTTACAAAGTGCATCATGCAAGTAAGCAAAGAAGAACATCTGAAATAGAGGTTACCACTTGCCAAGTCCTCAGTGCAAATCAGAGTAAGTAAAACAAGTGGGTACGATATAGTAATGAAAGCAAAACATATACAGCGTGATGCAAAGTATATTAAGTGGTACAGCATACAGAGCATACGGTATGAGTGTCAAGACTGTTAAACAGTGTATCGAGTTACATCCACCCATAACATCCACACAAGTTATGCAGTCAGTATGGTGTATGGGACAGTGATCTGACTGAGTATATAGATGTACGTTTCTGGGCACACAAGACCGTAGGGTGGCTGAAGCTAATATATAAAGGATAGCAACTGCTAGCATTAAGGGGTGTCAGGCAGAAGAGTCTTACGTGGTAGGGGGGTAGACGTGTAGTCGGGAAAGAGCATGACACGAGCATTGCCAACAGTGAGGTCAGGTAGTTTGCGGGCTTCTCTAAGAATAAGGTCTCGGTTTCAATAGTGCAGTTCCCTAAAATACCATGGGTCTAGGGTTGGAGCTCATCAGAGGTTTCCTGGACGGTAATTGATGCGCCCTCTCCACGGAGAAGAACGGTGACAGGGCTGAGGGGTTGACGATTTTATCAACCCATTGCTCAATGTAGGCAACGGCATCCTGACCTTTGATATTTTTAGGAAGCCCCACAAACCGGATGCTATTTCGCATGGAGCGGTCTTCGGAGTCCTTCGCCTTCTCCTCCAGTATATGTACTCGGTCCACAAGTAGATGAACCTGTGCTTCTGTGGCTTGAGATCAATTGAGAGAGAGAGGAAAAGGGTCAATGTGGGGGCTAGTTTACTTCATCCTAAAAAAGTACTGTAGCTATCAAGAAGAACTGGCTCACACTTTAGAAGCTTCATGTTTATATGTGGAAAACCATTTGTTTTATATGAAAACCCTCACCCACCAACCTAGTTGGTGGCATGCTTCATCATCGGGTCCCACCCAAGGTGCCGAGTGCACCTCGGGTGTGCTTCGACGCCTGAATTACAGCGGAGCAGGTTTTTGTAAGTGCAGAGTGGTGCTGTGAGAATGAAGTTTAAAAACTGTCCATTGGGTCCCTTTGAATAAAGATTTGTTTTTAATTGTGGGCCCTCAGGCAGTATTAAAAATAGAGAAGATCGGATAGGTGTAGAGTTTAAATTATGTCTCTAATATCCTGTAGTGAGAGGTCTACATGTTTCAGCCAGACTACTACATATGCTGGCTTTCTTCAGGACCTATGTGATAGTGTCTATGTGAATGAACGTGATGGTCAGATGTAATTTAAGTGACCAGTTGAGGTACCACACACGCTAAGGTGCGGTGAAGGAGGGGAATGTTTCCTCCTTATTCTGCTTGAAACATGTAACGAAATAAGACAAACAGAACAAAAACACACAAACATATAATGATGGTTGCCTCAGAATTCCGATCATATTGTAATCATCTGTGACATTCTCGTGCACATATGGCGTATGCTACCGAGATATATGCGCTATTGTGGTTATATCCGTAGCTACTGCGGTCTCAGTTATTTAAGAAAACAATGCTTACGGTGATAAATTCATCATGTGCAGCATGCATCCTTTTACCATCAATATAAAATTCTGGCGTCGCTACATTGACGACATTCTGATGATCTGGGCAAGCAAGGAGGACACCCTAGCAACTTTCATGACATGGCTGAACGGCCGTGACCCATACTTGCGATTTACCAGCATGGCGGACAACATGAAATTAGCATTCCTGGACCTAACAATTGAAGCAAAAAAGGGCTCTCTACAGACCACCACCTTCTACAAACTCACGGTCAGTAATTCGCTACTTAAATTTGATAGCTTCCACCCACGTCCACTCAGGGAGAATCTACCCTTCGGCCAATTCCTTCAGATTAGAAGGAATTGCAGCAAGATCGAAGACTTCCATAGACAATCAACAGACCTATGGAAAAACTCAACAAAAGAGGTTACCCCAACAAAATCATACGCTCCTCAAAGAAGAGAGCACGGAACCAGAATAGGGAAGCTCTACTAGAAGATACCCAAAGAACAGACACTACCATTCCACTCACGTGTCACTACATATAACACCGTCTCAAATAAAATAACTAAAATTATCAAAAAGAACTGGCGGATCCTCAGTACAGGAAACTTAAAGTGGGAACAACCTTTATTTTCTTTTAAAAGAGCTGGCAGCTTGAAGGACCGACTGATCTCAACACGCCCAAGACAGGCTCACGCCCCGAGGGACAACACTGTCCTCAATGCATGGGGCCTCCCAAACATAACGGGCCATTATCCCTGTGGGAATTGCTGTGAATGCCTTCTCACTCTAACCACAAAAACCTTGGAATTGGAGGAAGGCAAAACATGGCACCTCAGAAAACACACTAATTGTAACTCCACACATGTCATATATTTGATTGAGTGCCCATGCGGCCTCCGTTACATTGGCATGACCAGCAGAAAAATCAAGACCAGAATCGGAGAACACAGAAGCAACATACGCTGCAAAAGGAGCACTACTAGAATGACGGACCATTACATCACAAAGGGACACACCCCTAACAACTTGAGATGGGTCGTAATAGAACAAATTGAGGTCACTACCAGGACAGATGAGAATCTTCTATTACAGAAGGAACAACATTGGATTTACTGACTTTCAACCCACAAGACCGGGTTAAATGACAATATCCCATGGAATGCGCTAAATAACCACTAACACCTTATCTTTCATCTGGACACACGGACAGGAGAGACGGTAAATACCTTCCATGAACATACGGGATGACATTACAACCCAAGGTTCAATATAACACCGCGATACCGGTGACATCACCTCACTACCATACTCATAAGTACAATGAGCGCAATACCCTCTAGAGGATTTCGAAATAACAATGGTGCCACATAGAACACTGACATACAAGGTGGCCACATAACTCTTAACACGCAAGTCTTCGAATAATAACCACACCCTGATACCATTCTGGGTTATTTTTTGCTAAATTTCTCTTACTGACCTCTCATCTGATGGGTCCGGGCACCCATACATACATACCCAGGCCAATATACCGTACTCCCCTCACGAGACTTCTCAGGATCAACGGTACCCCTACACCGTAATTGGCTTCTAGTGTTAATTGTAACGTGTTCACGTATGAGTAAACCCAAACCCTTTCTGTATTTTGCAAGAGCCCAGTGACATACTCCCCATACCCAATTGGCATCTTGTGTAAAGAACAATAGAGCAATAGTGCCGATTGCCTCCCTTGGAATTAAAAGATAACACCTTTTTCAATCTTGCAAGAGCCCAGTGACATACTCCCCAAGTGACATTCACTAAGGGGATCATTGTCTACCCTTTAAGATCATTTCATGAGACCAAAATCACACAGTCTGTTGTTTCTGTCTATACTGTGTACACCGCCACACCCCAGAGCGACGTCACAACGCTCCAGCGCCATGACGCGAATACAGCCAATTACCGGCGAAATACGGCGGGAGATCATACATAAAAGGCCGGTCTCTCTGCACTGCCCCACAACAACGGAATCCCGATTGGAAGGCCACAACAGGTACAAGGAGTGGGCAGACAACCTTGACGACCGTGTGACTACAGGTCCTGCCCCCTCGCGGGATTCATGCTGCACGTGATGAATTTATCACCGTAAGCATTGTTTTCTTAAATAACTGAGACCGCAGTAGCTACGGATATAATCACAATAGCGCATATATCTCGGTAGCATACGCCATATGTGCACGAATGCCACCTATTTTCACCACCGCATTATCCGCAAAACGATCCAACACGGCGCAAAGAATGTCACAGATTACAATATGATCGAAATTCTGAGGCAACCATCATTATAAGTTTGTGTGTTTTTGTTCTGTTTGTCTTATTTCATTACAGGTTTCAAGCAGTATAAGGAGGAAACATTGCCCTCCTTCACCGCACCTTAGCGTGTGTGGTACCTCAACTGGTCACGTAAATTACATCTGACCATCACGTTCATTCACATAGACACTATCACATAGGTCCTGAAGAAAGCCAGCATGCGTAGTAGTCTGGCTGAAACATGTAGACCTCTCACTACAGGATATTAGAGACATAATTTAAACTCTACACATATCCGATCTTCTTTATTTTTAATACTGCCAGAGGGCCCACAATTAAAAACAAATCTTTATTCAAAGGGACCCAATGGACAGTTTTTAAACTTCACTCTCACAGCACCACTCTGCACTTACAAAAACCTGCTCCGCTGTAATTCAGGCGTCGAAGCACACCCGAGGTGCACTCGGCACCTTGGGTGGGACCCAATGATGAAGCATGCCACCAACTAGGTTGGTGGGTGAGGGTTTTCATATAAAACAAATGGTTTTCCACATATAAACATGAAGCTTCTAAAGTGTGAGTCAGTTCTTGATAGCTACACTTCTGTGGCTTGAGCCTGAGGCATTAACGTGGTGAGTTACTGTTCCATGTCGCGTACTCTGTAGATTAATTTCTGATGAGCTGCATGCAGGAGGGTAAGGTCTACAGAGACCGTGTCGATTTTGTCCTCTAAGGAAATTCTTGATTTTTCAATAGTCGCTAACATGATGTCTAGTTTGTCTTCGAGCGATGTGGTGCCCTCAGGGCGGGTTGGAGGATCCGTTGCGTCAGACATTGAGCCAGAGACCACTGATTGGCATGGGGGTGCTCTTGTGGCATTGTAGATGACCGATGTGTGCACCAAGTTGCCGCACTGAGATGAGGATGAAGCCTGATGACAGGGATGGGCCTGCTTGCATGTGTCGCATGGTAGAGCGTAACACAGCAGCACGAGCAGCCCATGCGTCACCACCGAGTGGCCCGCTCTAAAACACCTCTGTAGGCTGCAGGATCACGTGATAATGCTGGTATATGAAAGCGATGGTGGTTCGAAGGCCTGAATCGAGGAAGGGTCAACAGTCCACAGGCTTGAGGTCAGTTAAGTCTACGTGTGGCAGAAACGTCCATGCCGGGACGGCGGCACCCACTCAAATGGCGTGGCTTCCGGGGCAGTGCCTCCATTAGGGCGTTGCCCCCCTTATATTTTGCTCCCCTGCCCCCATGAGTTGACTGATTATTTGCCACGGCTGGTCCGGGCCGGCTGCAGTATCCCGGAGGGCGGGTCCTGACTCCTGGGATGCCAGTGTGAGCCTGAGGGGGTGGGGCTTACAATGTTAGTGACACTCAAGACTGACACCCTCAGAGTTGGTACCCAAGTGCGCATGTCGGGTTGGACGGCTGCCTCTCTCCAGCCAGCCCGACGTGCGCACAAGAGAACTCTGAGTCCCTCCACCTGCACACTACTGGAGCCGGGGGTGACTCATAGCTGCAGTCCGCTGGCACAGTATCCAGGCGCTGCTGTAAAAGGAGGAGCAGCGGCTGGATTGGCTTAAAGGCTCTGTACAGTGTGGGGCGGGAGGAGGCTGTCTTTCATTTTTCTGCAGCACGAAGGGAGACAGGCTGCATGGATCTAAAGAAAAAGAGCTGCTTCAGTGCTTCGTTGTGATTAGGTAAGTGGTTTAACTTTGAAAATTGGTTCAAGTAACAGTGACTCCCTCCCCTCGGGCTTACACAACAGTTTAAATTTATAATTATCACACGTACTCTAGTTCAGGCTCGGCGTATTCCCTCTCGAGGTCGGACGTTACCCAAAAATAGAATCCAATGCAACATTATCTTTAAATCATAGTTGTTTCAACTTGAACCTACTATGCTTAAAAACAATGTTTTCAACCCAAGATGTGCGCGCCGAGCCAGGCTATTCCTTAAAAGTAACGGGACAAGACAGCGCAGAACGGAGGTGCGCACCAGCAGAGGGCCCTTCGGTTAAAATCTTCAATAACTCTGTCATTGTCGGTTTTGGGTCACTCCGTTCTGCATGATTTGAGCCAGGCCAGGAATAATAATGCTCACTGCATTAGCCCCCGCATCAAGGGGGGGGGGGTGCTTGTACCGTGCATCAGGCGTTTCCAGGGGGACTGGAAGGGTTGAAGGGCCGGATTTGTAACAGTGCGTTTTACAGGCACTGCAGAGTTCCTTATATCCAACAGATTTCAGCCTATACAAATTCGTATTAACCACATGAAACAATAAAAGACAAAACCAGGGTCCGCATGACTGCCACAGACCCTCTTGGTGGCCGTACTTTCTCCTGACAGTAAGAAAGCACAAACTTTCCAATGTTTCTGAGAAGTTATTCCAACATCAGCACGAGAGTTCTACATTCCTCAAGGTACTCAGACACTGCAGGTAAATCATTTCTAGGTGCCATGTGATGTACAGGATAGCGCCTTTCCGGGTATCGGACAGGAACACGGTTCAGTTCAAAACATGGTTTTTTGATGTACATTTGGTTTGTTATATTGTTTTCCATAATTTGTCATTATTGTTATTATTGAAAGATAATATGTTTGGACCTCCCCAGTGTCTTCCAGGCTTCCTTAAGGACGTCGCTTATAGTTTGACGTCACGTTGTCAGCAAAAACAAAATGAGCTCTCTGCCACAATAAATAACTTATACTATATGGGAGAAAACCCGGAAGCAAAATATAGTAAATTAAAAAGAAAACACACCATAGGCAACAATAGAAGTGCCAAGATAATTTTTGTGATTAATGTACCTCTTGGAGAGAGATCGGAGTTTTGTCTAGTGGCAGTGTTGACTCATCTAAGGTAGCGCAGAGGGTTAATATGCCTGCTGCCAAGAACTTATGCTATGCAGATCACAGAACAGTATTTTATTGGCAATGCTCAGTGGGATACTGCTTTTATCACAGAGATCCTTTTGTTACTGTGTAGTTCATAAGTTACAATCACAAACTAGCACAGTGAGCTATGAACTGTCAAAGAGTTGCATGCACTCTGTCTGGACAAACAAAGACACTAACTCACTGATCCCTTCCTCCACATGTTAATCCAAGAGGATCTCCCACTGACATATTCTCAGCTTGTATTTCCTATATCTGTAGTATGTTATGTCGAAGTCAGCTTTCGCTGACCCAAGAACTACTCGCCATCTTTGTAACCAAAGAACTTGGAATATGTGGCTCTACAGGAGGAAATTCTGAGGCATAGTTGACTAAATTCTGTGGCATGAAAGGCTCATTATACAGAAGTTTTGTGAGTAAAGGCAGTTTATGGGGCATGTTGTATGTCATTTTTACATGTTTGGTGTTGATGCAAATCAGTCCAAACACTCTGAACTTTTACGCCTCACCACTTTCAAATGTCACCAGCCGCCACTGCACGGCTCTACATTTCGGCGTGTCGTACGCCGTATCCTAGGGCGACGAGGCTGTTCAGGTCGCGGGCATGACTCTGCCACGTGTTACAAGACCCAGCAGCTGCAGTGTAGCAGCCGATGGCTTGCAATATGATGGATAATTTACGGATAAAAGGGGGTTGAACACAGAGCTCTGCTAAAGAGAGTACCCCATGTTGGCCTCCCAAGCCAAGCCGTACCAGATGAATCCATAATAGCTAGTGTGTTGACTGTGGTTGAAGGAACCTGAGAGGGTCTATCAATCAATCAATCACAGAATTTGTAGAGCGCACTACTTACCCGCGAGGGTCTCAAGGCGCTGGGGAGAAAAAAAGGGGGGGGGGTGCTGCTACTGGTCGAACAGCCAGGTCTTGAGTAGCCTCCTGAAGGTCAGCAGGTCTTGGGTCTGTCGTAGGCTTAGTGGAAGGGTGTTCCAGGTCTTGGCGGCGAGGTGTGAGAAGGATCTGCCGCCGGTGGTTGTTCTTCGAATGCGAGGGACGGTGGCGAGGGAGAGGTCGGCGGAGCGGAGCTGGCGGTTGGGGACGTAGAAGAAGAGTCGTCTGTTGAGGTAGGCTGGGCCAGTCTTGTGGAGTGCCTTGTGTGCGTGGATGAGGAGTTTGAAGGAGATTCTCCTGTCGACGGGGAGCCAGTGCAGGTTCCTCAGGTGGGGGTGATGTGGCTGTGGCGTGGTACGTCGAGGATCAGGCGTGCGGAGGCGTTTTGTATGCGTTGCAGTCGCTTGATGAGCTTGGCCACGGCTCCCGCGTAGAGGGCGTTCCCATAGTCAAGTCTGCTACTGACGAGGGCCTGGGTGACTGTTCTTCTTGTATCTGTCGGGATCCACCTGTAGATCTTGCGAAGCATGCGGAGGGTGTTGAAGCAGGAGGAGGAGACTGCGTTGACTTGCTTGGCCATGGAGAGCGTTGAGTCGAGGATGACTCCCAGGTTGCGTGCGTGGTCGGTGGGTATCGGGGCTGCTCCCAGTGTCGTTGGCCACCAGGAGTCGTCCCAGGCTGAGGGTTGGAGCCGAGGATGAGGACCTCTGTCTTGTCCGTGTTCAGCTTTAGTCGGCTGATCTTCATCCAATCGGCGACGGCCTTCATTCCTTCATGGAGGTTGGATTTGGCGGCGAGGGGGTCCTTGGTGAGGAGAGGATCAGTTGAGTGTCGTCGGCGTAGGAGATTATGTTGAGGTCATGATGTCTGGCGATGCGTGCGAGCGGGGCCATGTAGATGTTGAACAGTGTTGGGCTGAGGGATGATCCCTGGGGTACGCCGCAGATGATCTCGGAGGCTTCGGATCGGAATGGTGGGAGGCGGACTCTCTGGGTTCTGCCGGCGAGGAAGGAGGTGGCCCATTCCAGGGCCTTGTCTCGGATCCCTGCGTCGTGGAGGCGTGCGCGTAGAGTGCGGTGGCAGACAGTGTCGAAGGCGGTGGAGAGGTCCAGCAGGATGAGGGCTGCGGTCTCACCGTTGTCCAGCAGGGTCCTGATGTCGGTGGCGGCGATGAGGGCAGTCTCAGTGCTGTGGTTGCTGCGGAACCCTGTTTGGGATGGGTCCAGGATGCTGTTTTCTTCGAGGTATCGGGTTAGCTGTTTGTTGACGATCTTCTCGATGACTTTGGCTGGGAACGGAAGCAGGGAGATGGGCCGGAAGTTCTTGAGGTCTCTCGGGTCCGCCTTGGATTTTTTGAGTAGGGCGTTGATCTCTGCGTGTTTCCAGCTCTCTGGGAAGGTCGCGGTCTCGAAGGAGAGATTGATAACGTTGCACAGGTGGGGTGCGATGGAGCTGCTGGCTTTGTTGAAGATGTGGTGCGGGAAAGGGTCTGACGGGGAGCCGGAGTGTATTGTGCTCATGGTCTTGATGGTGTCATCGATGTTCACGCTGGCCCAGGCTGGCAAGGGGTCGTGGTCGATGGTGTGCGGCGGGTCTGGTGCATCGATCTTAGTTGGGGCTGTCTGGGTGTTGAAGCTGTCGTGGATGTCGGCGATCTTGCGGTGGAAGAAGGTGGCGAGGGAATCGCACAGGGCTTGCAACGGCGGGATGTCGTTGGTGTTGGAGCTGGGGTTGGAGAGTTCCTTCACGATGTTGAAGAGCTCCTTGCTGTTGTGTGCGTTGTTGTCGAGGCGGTCTTTGAAGGAGATTCTCTTGGCGGACCTGATGAGGTGGTGGTGGTTACGGATGGCGTCTTTGTGGGCTGCGTGGCTGTCCGGTGTCTTATCACTGTGCCATTTCTTCTCTAGTTTCCGGCAGGTACGCTTGGACGCTAGGAGTTCCGGGGTGAACCAGCTGGCTCTTTTGGTGGTGTCACTGTAGGTGAGTTTTTTCAGCGGGGCGAGGGTGTTGGCACAGTCGTCTATCCATCGTCTGAGGTTGCAGGCAGCGTCGTCGGTGTTGGATGGGTCGGAGGGAGGGCTGAGAGCGAGGTTTGCCCGTAGTTGGTCTTCGGTGACTTTGCTCCAGCAGCGGCGTGGGATCTGTTGGGTGCGGTGGTGTGTGGTGGGTTTCTGGAAGGTGAAGTGGATGCAGCGGTGGTCGGTCCAGAGGAGTTCCGTGGTGTGGCTGAAGGAGACGTGGGAGCTTGAGGAGAAGACGGGGTCGAGCGTGTGGCCGGCGGAATGGGTCGGTGTTGTGACGAGCTGTCTCAGTCCGAGGTTGGCGAGGTTGTCGATCAGGGTGGTGGAGTTGCTGTCGTTGTTGTTCTCCAGGTGAAAGTTCAGGTCTCCGAGGAGGATGTCATCGGTAGAGGTTAGGGCGTGCGTGCTGATGAAGTCGGCGATGAAGTCGCTGAACTGGGGTCGGGGCCCAGGGGGTCTGTAGGCAAGGGTGCCTCTAAGGGTGGTGTTGGGGTCCGTGTGGATCTGGAAGTGCATGTGTTCGGCGGTGCAGAGAAAGTCGTCGGTGCTGGTCGAGACCCTGATGGAGTTCTTGTGGACGATGGCGATTCCTCCTCCTACTCCGTTGATGCGGTCTCTGCGGGTGATCTTATAGCCGTCTGGGATGGCTATGGCGATGTCGGGTGCGGAGGAGTCGTTCATCCAGGTCTCTGTCAGGAAGGCGACGTCTGGTGATGATGTGTCGAGCAGGTCCCAGAGCTCGACGGCGTGTTTGCGTGCGGAGCGGGTGTTCAGTAGGATGCATCGGAGGTGGTTGAGGTCCTTCTTGGCGGGCGCTCCGGTGGCTCTGAGGCTGGTGTAGCTGCAGTTCCGGCAGGTGAAGGGACCATGAGTGCGTTTCGGGGCGGCCTTGAAGCAGTTGTGTGTCCGTCCGGGGTTGAGAGCGTGGAGTGTGGTGGCATCGTATCGGCGTCGGTCCTCGAGGCTGAAGCGGGGGGCCCCCCGCGCGCATCCGCTGCGCGGCCGCGCAGCGGCCACCATATATGGGGAGGTGGGAGGGAGGAGCAGCTGGGAGGCGGGAGGCAGGGGCAGCGAATGGGCAGTCAGGGGGGCGGGGCCGTAGGGGACGCAGCGGCGGGAGTGGAGAGAGGCAACGAGGGGTACAGAAGGCAAAATTGGGCACAGAAAATGGGGGCAACGAGGGGAAACAGAAGGCAAAATTGGGCACAGAAAATGGGGGCAACGAGGGGAAACAGAAGGCAAAATTGGGCACAGAAAATGGGGGCAACGAGGGGAAACAGAAGGCAAAATTGGGCACAGAAAATGGGGGCAACGAGGGGAAACAGAAGGCAAAACGGGCACCGAGGCAACAAGCAGAGGGGCGGGCTTACCAGCAGCAGCAGCGGGCAGGACAACACAGGCGGAGCTGTGTGGCGGGGGAGCGACCTACCTGGCAAGGTCAAGGGTCGCTCTCCTCACCGCGCAGCGGCCGCCATATATGGGGAGGTGGGAGGGAGGAGCAGCTGGGAGGCGGGAGGCAGGGGCAGCGAATGGGCAGTCAGGGGGGCGGGGACGCAGCGGCGGGAGTGGAGAGAGGCAACGAGGGGTACAGAAGGCAAAATTGGGCACAGAAAATGGGGGCAACGAGGGGAAACAGAAGGCAAAATTGGGCACAGAAAATGGGGGCAACGAGGGGAAACAGAAGGCAAAAGGATACAGAAAATGGGGGCAACGAGGGGAAACAGAAGGCAAAATTGGGCACAGAAAATGGGGGCAACGAGGGGAAACAGAAGGCAAAATTGGGCACAGAAAATGGGGGCAACGAGGGGAAACAGAAGGCAAAAGGACAGAAAATGGGGGCAACGAGGGGAAACAGAAGGCAAAATTGGGCACAGAAAATGGGGGCAACGAGGGGAAACAGAAGGCAAAACGGGCACCGAGGCAACAAGCAGAGGGGCGGGCTTACCAGCAGCAGCAGCAGGCAGGACAACACAGGCGGAGCTGTGTGGCGGGGGAGCGACCTACCTGGCAAGTCTATTGCACTCATTCTTGTGTCTATGGACATTTGAGAGAGTGACCCTGATGACTTGAAGCACGTTCACCGAAACACAATGGGTTTTGTGTTAGAAGTTAGATTCAAATGGTGGAAGGTTCTTATTCTGACAAACAGAGGAGCTTTTAGAATTATGGTTGAGAGACTGTATCTCAAACCCAAGGAGATTCACACTGGTGCTAATAGCACAGGCTTAGTAGCCACTGGAGAGGGCATGGATTACCTGTTTGCTGAAATGAGGTAGAAAATAATAGCAAGACAGCCATGGTTGAGGTAGAGAAGTGAAGTCAAAAAAGCCAGTTGCTGAATGTCTCTTGGGCAATGATTTGATTGCACTTGATTTAGTACGAGGACTACAAGCCTGTGTGGCTTGGACAACACCAGCTGAGTACCCAGAGCACAGGCTGCACATCAGTCTCAGGGGGAGACGGAGACCATCAGAAATTTATAGAGACCAGATATGGGTAGATAGCAGATCAGGAAAGATTCAGAGAAGGCACTGGCCGTGGCATCCATTGACACTGTTCCAAACAGAAAGGGGAATGAGATACCCGAAGTGGCCAGGTGTTGGTGCCTGAGTCACCGCCAGAGCTACAGAGGTTATTAGCTGTTGAAGACTTCAGAAGGAACAGGTCAGCCAAGGAGACGTTGGGAGGAATTATGTTGGCTAGGATGATGGAATGCTTTATTGTGATCCTGTGGAATCTGAGACAGGCGCTAACAAGAGGCTATAGGTTCCATTAGTGCACAGGAACTTCCTTTTGTCAGTGGGTAGCACAGGAAGTGCCCTTAGCAGGACACTTGGGCACACGTAAGACAGAGAAAAGGTTTGACTCTCTGTTCTTCTGGGCCGGAATGTGCAGACACAGAGAGGTTCTTTAGAACCGGTCACACTTGCCAAAGGCGTGGAAATCAAGAGGTAACGTACGAGTTACTTACCTTCGGTAACGATGTATCTGGTAGAGACATTGTCTAGCCGCAGATTCCTTAACTTAGAATATCCCCAGGTGTCAGACTGGATCCGGAATTTTTTTTGCGTAGCAGTACCTCTGCGCGCCGGGGGGCGGCGCAGCCTGGCTCCGCCATGACGTTGTCCCCGGACATGACGTCATAGGACTCCCCTGGCGCGCTGACGTCAGTTTTCTTCGGAGGAACTTTTGCACGCCACAACGCAGAGCCCCCAGCAAAACTGTGAGAGTATGGGAACAGTGTGCGAATAAAAAAGAAAATGGGTGAGAAGGCACCATGAACAATAGTGAGAAGCACTGTTGACTGAAAGGTGTTGAAAAGGAAAGAGCAGAGCAATACATGGAGAAGCTATTTCGCATAAGCAAAGTGAATGTTACCCCTAAGGGAAATAGATGTATAAAAAGAAGACCGAGGCAGACAACAGAAAGTCAGCACTGGATGAAGGGAAGGAAAAGCAACCCCACAAAAGCGACAGAATGCTCTCTCCGGAGGCAAAAGGAGTAATGAATTGAGCCAACTGCGGCAAACAAGAAAGCCCCAACCCATAGGGTTAAAGAAAGAAATAGGGAGACCGTGTCCCGAATGATAGAACCACTGGACTGAGGAACATGCGAGAAAGACCTGAAAGCAATGGGTTGTAGGAGTGGCAACGGAGAAGGTGGGTGGGAGGGTAGAAAACACCAGTAGGCTCCATACTGGAGTAAACCATGTGAGAAACGCAGAAGGACACCTGAACCTATCGCCCAAGCATGAGATTGGGAGAAGCAGAACAGGCAATGCCAGAATAAGCCTAACGGGGAGGGTGGCGAAAGATACCGCCCCGTAGAAGGATAAACCACTCCAAGGGAGTGAATGTAGAAAACCCCACCTGAACAGGTCCTCGCAGATCGGGGAGGATAGGTGGGCGTTAAGGAATCTGCGGCTAGACAACGTCTCTACCAGATACATCGTTACCGAAGGTAAGTAACTCGTACATCTGATAGAGACATCTAGCCGCAGATTCCTTAACTTAGAATAGATACCAAAGCCATACCCCAGAGGAGGCGGGTCTGCGAGAGAACCCCACTAAGTTGTTAGGGGAACAGAAGTGTCAAGCAGCCGGCTAAACACAGTGGGGGCAGAACTGCCAGAGTGGCCAACACCGGAGTACAATACTCCATAGGGAGAGGCCAACAATGAGAGGCAATGGCATTAAAGCTGTCTAGGGCGGCAGGAAATCCCTGTTGGTGAAACAGAGAAGTGAGCACAGAACCAGAAGGGCAGTGTGGAATAAAAGTGGATACCTTCCGAAAAAGGAAAGGAACCAAGTGTATAATATGAGGGATCCACAGGATCTGATGGACTTGGAAAAGAGAAAGGTGTAGCTAGGGTACAAAATGGACCAAGTCCGAGCAGGCAGGACGGACATGCAGAAGCACAGTGGAAGTGAGAACAGCAGCGGAAGGATGCTGATGACTCCCAGGATGAGGCAGTGTTAAAGGAAACACAAGACCGGCTAATGCACTGTGGCCCATGCACCGGACATGTGAAAGGGCGGGCATGAGAAGAATGGCAACAACCAGCACCACGAATGTGGGGAACAGAAGTACACAAGAGAAACCGTATGTACCGCCAGAACCACACCATGGAGAGTAGAAGGCCCCATAATGCGCCACGAGCAACAGCTGAGACGAGAGATGCATTAATAGGGGCATCGTGTGAAAGAGAGCCGGCAAAACTAACACACATCGAAGACATGCGCTCACGAAAGTGAGGAACAAGACCACAACCACTGCAAGGAAGAGTACGCCTGCTGGAGGTCTGGGTGTGTGTAGTACGCCGGACCGGACTAAAGAAGATAGGGCCCAGCCCGGTGGATGAGCTGAGAATGAAAAACCATGATAGCACCAACAGCTATGTAGCAGTGGTATTGGCCCAGAGCCAGACACAACAGCCACAGGCGGTAGGAAAGAGCCACTGGCTACCGTGAGACAGACAGGGAGGCCGAACAGCACTGGAAGGAACAAGAGTGGATATATGCTCAATACTGCACCAGAGAAAACACTGCTGGGAGGAGAACACCCCCGCTGAAAGCAGCAACCGCAGCTGGGAGGAAAAACAGGACAACACCTGTGCGGAATGCAGCAGGGAAATAGAAAGCCCTGGTAGGGAAGTGGCCAAAAAAAAAAACAAGGCACAAGACAAAGACAGCATGAAGGTCTGGGGCCAGAATGCCGCCACGGAGAGCGAAGTCCAAACATGAAAGGACTACGCAGCACGGGTATAGGAGAGTAGAACCGTACAACGGAAAGGTGCCGGAAAACGTACCAGCCTGTGAGAGCGAGCATACTAGGGAGCAGTCACTGTACGTAATAGAACACAGCGACAGGGTCCTGTGATAGGCAGGCCAGAGATGGAACGGCCGCAGCAAAAGAACTAAGATGAGACGGCAGGGAAAAGCCCATCCGGCCTCAAGAAATGGAGTAGTGAGATTCAGGGGAGCGCCGCTGACCAGCAGCAGCAACTATGAGAGAGCCCAACAAATGGACCGCAAGAAGGCTCCGGGAGGGCATGCAGCAGCAGTAAAGCGCACAGGCACAGCTGCCGAACAACGTAGCAAAAAATGCCCCACAGAAGCGTAGAAAGACCGCCGTGGGAAGAAGGCAGCTATACAATAGCGAACAAATACCCCACATAGGGTAAGCATCAACCCGCAGAAGGGGCACCCCTTGAGCGTGAGTACATAGACAGAGGACGTAAATTGGGAACACAGAAACCACAGGTTCCGAACATATAACCCTTGTAGTAGGGGCGTGCAACCTGAACCACTAGGCCATGTAGATTAAGAAAAAATAAGCAGCTGACCTGCTGCATGAAAGAAAGCAAATACGGCGAGATGCCGCTTAGGCCGCTGAGGTATTACCAGGAACCCAGGGCCAACCTGAAGCAAGACACACTACGGAAGGGTAGACAGAAGGCGGTGGACCGCAGAGTCCGCATGTGCGTCAAACAGGGACACACCATCAAATGGTAAATCCCGGAGACTGTCACGGACATTTTCAGGAAAACCCCCGTCACGTAGCCAAGCATAGCGGCGCAAAGCAACGGACCTCGCCATCGCCCGACCCACCGAATCGGTAGCGTCAACGGTGGACCGAATGGTAAACCGCGCCATTTCTCGGCCTTCGTGAAGAAGACGAGCTACGTCAGCGCGAGGACACTCAGGGAGGGCAGGCAAAAGACACTCCACCGAGTCCCATAGGGCAGAAGAAGCCCGGGCAAAGACCCAAGCCGTGTTTAGAGCACGTAAGGCTGTACTAGAGGACGCAAAAATGCCGCTTCCACACGCTTCCAACCAACGAGACTCCCTAGTAGGAGGCTGCAGAAGAGGTGGAGAGGAAGGTTGCGTGGCCAAAGACACCTGCACTACAAGGCCATAAGCCCCAGGCTGAAGGGACAAACAGGCTGGGCTTTCAGGAGCCGGACGGTGCCGGTGTGCTACAGCCCTGTCGACAGCATCTCCGGAAGAGGGCCGTGCCCATGTCCCGAGAAGGGCATTGAACAATAAGCCGCTAAAAGGTAGCAAGGGCTCAATATCTACCGCACCCTGGTGGAGGAGATCCAATAAAGGGTCGGAAGACAAGGACACAGAAGGAGGGTGCAAATGTAAAACAGCTGCAGCCCTATGAACACCCCTCAAAAACAAAGCACCAGCTTCAGTGGGCATGGTGGGGGGTGACAATAGCCCATCTGTAGGGGACGATTGCAAGTTGACACGTCCCACAGGAGGAGGAACAAGGGCCCATGGCATTGGAGGCAACTGGCGTGGAGACAAGTCCGGGCATACCCGGCCTGTGTCCTCCGGAAGCGGAGAACCGACAGGTGCCAACGACCGCTCCGGCGTCGAACGACACCGCTCCGCGCCGGACGACACCGCAAAGGCGTCGAACCCACCATGGAGAGGCGCGGAGACAGAGCCTGAGGACCAGGTGGCGACAGGCACGGCGTGGGGCTGAAACGCCCATCGGTGTTGGCACCCGACGCCGGCACGGCTCCGGAGTCGAGGCACTCGGCCGCCGGCGCAGATGATGCCGATGTCGACGCAGGGAGCCGCCAGGGGCTATGCGGAGACAAGGCAGAATGGCACGGCGTGGGGCTGAAACGCCCATCGGGGTTGGTACCAGACGCCGGCACGGCTCCGGAGTCGAGGCACTTGGCCGCCAGTGCCGATGATGACGCCGGTACGGCTCCGGAGCCGAGGCACTCGGTCGGCGCCGAGGGCGAACCCGCCGGCGGAGATCCGACCTGAATGCCTACCTCCACTGTGGGACCCGAAGGCGCGCCAGGGAGAGGAGGTGACCCGAAGATGGAGTGCAGAGCCTTGTAGTAGGCTTCCATCTGGCGCCGAGTCGCGCCAGTACCCAGAAAGGGCGGGTAAGGGAGGTTGACTCCGGGGCGCACGGCTCCGTGTGGGAACGGGAACCATGGCCCCCATCGTCACGTGGAGGCGAGGACCTCGACTTCCGTGACTTTTTCTACAACTTACCTGTAGAGCGACGTTCGCGGGATCGACTCCGGGAGCGGATGCGGAGAGAAGGCCCAAACGGAAAACGTCGGGGAGACGCCGTGCGGGTAATCCGAGCGGCTAAGAGCTTCATCAGACGCTCCCGTAGGGACTTCGGGCGCATCTGCCGGCAGGCGTTACACTCCATGGAGTCATGGTGCGACCCAAGACACCACATACAAATGGCGTGCGGGTCCGTCGCCGACATCTGACGCAAACAAGTTTCGCACAATTTAAAGCCCGAAAGCATCGCACACTGTTCCCCGACGCCAAAGGACGTCGAAAAAAGGGCCTGAAGAAAAACAGGCCAGAGGAACAGCTGAATACCGGATCCGCTTTGGAACGCGGAAAAGAAGGAAACTGACGTCAGCGCGCCAGGGGGGTCCTATATAGCTCCACTGACGTCATGTCCGGGGACAACGTCAGGGCGGAGCCAGGCGGCGCCGCCCCCCGGCGCGCAGAGGTACTGCTACGCAAAGAAAATTCCGGATCCAGTCTGACGCCTGGGGATATTCTAAGTTAAGGAATCTGCGGCTAGATGTCTCTATCAGATACCAAATCACTGTAAGTGTCTCTTCCATGTGTAGGTGTTCTATCTGAGAGGGTGTGAATAGGCATTGATGCTCCATTCGATACCCCTCCCACCCCCAATCAGGCAACAAGTACATCTTGGTTGTGGTGATTAAAGTACTTTTTTTCTAAAGTAAAGCACTGGGTTGAAATATCAGTTATTTCGCTGCTGGGTGATTGAGTTCTGAAGTTGCACATCCCCACACTACCTCCTTGAGAAGTTTGTTACTGCTCTGCATTGCTATCACTGACAGTCAAATTCTGAAGGGGTTGTACACGGCCCAATTTACAGAGTCATAGCTTTATGGGTCTCGGGATGCTTGAGGCAACAACCCCAGCCCCAATGGCTGGGGCCCAGTAGCCCGTTTGCCCCGAGGTGCCCGCTAATGGAGTCTAACACAAAGTATCTGGAGTAAACTCTTTGCCCCTTTTGTGATGATGGAACCAGTTTGGTTGCATGTTTCTTCTACTGCACCGATGTATCCTTCCATCAGGATAGCAATTTAGTGATTTGATGTTGTTTTAGAGGAACAGGTAGTGGGTTTTCATTGAATAGTAGCAAGTACACAACTCAATATTCAACGCCCACTTGTTCATTGTAAATCACTCCCACAATTCCACATGCAGAATTACTGGTCGCCACCGGAGTGGCGAATTAAAGGGGAGTTATAGGGTTGTCTAGACTGATTTGTCTATGGCTGGGTCCAAACTAAGGTGGCATGTGGGCAAAAGAACGATGGCTTGGAATGCTACCCTGAGCGACTGCAAGTTGTTAGACTTATTTCAAGCTTTACTCCCATCACTTTTTGTGTGTTTTATGTCACACCATAAATGGCTAAGGGCATGTCATTACGTGGGTCCCATGGTCCCTGTGCCACTCGAACCAAGCTGCACCCAACTGAAGAGCCCCAATCAGGGAAAAAGCAGTCTTGGGTTGCTTGTGTTTCGGTTCGGGGATGACATGGCATGGCAGTTCCAGATGGACTGTTCCGACTGCAGCAAAACTGATTTGCTTATGACTGCATCAAAACTGAGGTGGCATGGTGGACAAAAGTATGATGGGTTGGAATGCTACCCTGAGCGATTGCCAATGGTTAGACCTATTACAAGCATTTCTCACATCACTTTTTGTGTGTTTGATACAAGGCTGTCATTTCCTGTTTCCAGATGAGTGCCTTCCTGATGTATTCAAAGGTCTAGATGGTGTTAACCTAGTCTTCGAAGTCATCCTCTGCTAGTGGTACCTCCTGGCCTTCATGCTGGATTCATTGCTGATGAAAAGGCAATGAGGGCATAGAACCCTCTGTTGAAAGTACAGTCTCTCTTTAGACTTGTATTGTTTAAAAAACATATTTTTTTCCCCTGGAGGCTACAACCTTTAGGGTCTCTGCTTCATTTTTCATTTTCAACATCTCATCCTCAGTATGTTGCTCAAATGAGGCAGATCCTGAGAAGGGGAAGTTCAATATTTTTAGTTAAGCGCCTGGTTTAAGGGTCATCAGTTGAAACCAGAATTATCCAAGAAGAGAGACTTGTTACAGTAGACTGCCACTGAAAGCCCCATTCACAGCATCACTAGGGCCGCCCAACAGCCTGGGCTGCTTCAACATCAACACTGAAGGACAGCGCAACACTGGTGTTTGTGGTCTCTTTAACAGCAATGGAGAGTGTGTTGCTGCTGACGGAGGACTCCTCGATCTCATGGGAAAGTGCTATATTACTGACCTGGAATGCCTCAATGCTTACAGCTTAGACAATCTGTGATGGTGTTGTAGCTGATGCAGATTCAGCCACTGACGGTGAGCATGGGGTGGTTGAAGCTTTCAATAGAAATGCTGATGTTTTATATCACCTTTACTCGATCTCCTGTCTCTAGATCTCCCTCTGTGGAAGTCTTTGCAAAGTCTTTTTCTGTCAAGGCTGCAGGTCTTTTCAGCCTTTTTCTTTCTTTTCTTGGCTCTCATGTCTTCCAGGTTGCCTTGCAGCATGATGCCCTGAGTCTTTTCATGTTCTATTAGACATATTTTGAGAGAATTCACATTGTTTTACACAATGTGTAGAAGACAGGCATACCACACATACCTAGTGTGAATCAGTGGCTTCTTTTTTCTCCCACATGATCGGCACTTCAAAAATGTTAAGACTTCTTGACAGGAAAACTCCTGTAGTATTAAAATGCAATAAAAACCGATTGACTTGGTAGACAGGAAGCGAAGACTTCGTTTGAAGCTGTAAAAACATGAAATTTCGAGGGAACATTCTCTAGAAAGAGTTGTGAAACATCCAATTGTTCTCTGCTCCTTCTCACACGAGCTGGAAATAAGAGCTCACTCTGGGAGGGAACTGCCAGTACAATGCAACATGGGTACTGGAATCTCCTGAAGCCCTTTAGGGACAAGAGTTTTTTCCTTAGAACTTTCCAATGCAAGACTACTAGGCTGCACTGTACCTACAATGTTAGGTTCTCAGCATTCCACACTACAGCTGCTGCAATGTAGTCTTGAAATAGACGTTTCTGGTGTTTGGAAGTCTACACTTTGGAAAGATCTTGCCTGGGGTAGGCTACTGAAGGGGGCTGCTCATCATAAGGACAAATGGTCAATTTACACCATATGTAATAATTATGTACAAATATATGGAGACAAACTGTTCCTGGAACCAAGCACACTGCAGATAATTATATTCCACTACCTCGTATGACTATCAATGAAGATCAGACGATGCAGAACTTTTTCAGTTCTGTATTCTCCATTGCTTCAATACTATAGGAATTCAACATTTTTTCAGAAATACTGCATCAAATCATGTTAGCATGAAGCAATTACAGTGCCAATGGCTAGAAATCCATGAGCCACAATGTTATCATTCTTTTACAAACCAAGCTTGAATAGTCATTTATATACCACTATGTGGAGATGATGAGACTTATATTTAAGTCGTGCATGAGGGAAAAATTACATAAGTAATAATTTAAAAAGGAAGAGAAATGTTTTGATTAATTATTAGCATTCCATCTATCAATACAGATGTAAAGAAAAAATGTATATTTACTTGCCTTGTTGCTTCATCTAATAGAAGGATCTTTGGATTCTGAGGAACAGATTTAAGTTAGAAATGTTAATATATGTAAATCAAAAACCTTTTATTACAACACAACCTTATAGATCACTTGCTAAAAATGAATGTCTTGTAATCAAATTTGATATTGGCATAACTAATATAACTGCAGACACAATTACTGTATCATGCTGAATGTTGAGATTGTCTCGGCCAATTTGAATGCCGCAAATGCTGAATTTAATTACTATTCTTTGTCTATGTTCTTGGTTCTGTGGTAGGGACATGAATCAGAAACAGCAAAGTAGGCTCAGTAACCTTTTTAAAAGTTTTGCTTCTGGGTGCTTATTCCACCCTTGGACTATATCAGGTAGATGGGGGGTGCTGCATAGAGCAGGAGTTGTGAGAAGGGTACAGTACACAAGGATGGAGTACAGTACATGTGCGGTTAGTACATGTGCTGGGTGTATGTATGCCTGAAAGGAATACATTACATGAGAGATGTAGGGCTATGCGGTGCGTGCGTTGGGACCGCATGTGCTGGGTGTATGTACCTGTGTGAAGTACAATACATGATGAGTTGTGCAGCGTGCACATAGTGAGTGTGTGTGCTGGCAGTGCACATGTTTTGAAATAAAGCACTCTGGTTAAAGATAGAAAAGCTTCAGTGCTGAACAGTGCGCGCAGACAGTGTGCAAGCTAAAGGAATGGGTGCATGTGAGGGTACCATGCATAAAGGTATTAGTGCTGAACAGAAAGTGTGCTATGAATGTACACTGAGTGAGTGTGCATGCAATGGTACACTGTATGGAGGACCCTGGGTTCCATTTTGGGAAGCCCAGTCTTGCCTAGTAAAGACATAAGGAGGAGAGGAATGCTCCCCCTCCCCCGACCGATTTGTGTATTGCTGCATTCCCGTGAGCTGGTTGTGGACACACTAAAGGGAAGGAAGAGACTCCTTTTACATCTCAAAAGACTGCTCTGGAAGGGAGATGGAGCTGACAAGAGAATCATAAAGAGTAGGACTGGGAGTCTGGGATTAACCCTTTGATGCACATATCACTGTGGCTGACATTCAGATGTAAACTCTGATCACTCTTAGGAATTATGTTGTGGACAATCAGCTTCGGAGTCATGCCTGCTGTGAGAGACTTCTTTTTTTAATGAAGTAAGATGGGAAGAAGTGCCCATGTCAAAAGGAAGAGAACCCCAACATAAAAATTCAAAGACCCAGACCCTAAATTCCCTTTGGTGTCTGGAAATGTAGAACAAGTTACTTGCCTTCGGAAACGATATATCTGTAAGAGACATAGATTAGTTATAGATTCCTTACCTTTTGAATTACCCCCAGGCGTCAGACTGGATCCGGAGAATTTTTTCATTAGCAGTACCCCTGCGCGTCGATAGGTGGTGTCGGTCGACTCCACGTTCGTCGTTGGTGTCGTGGTCACCGGGATGACGTCGCGGTAGCTACTAAGACGTCGCCCTCGCTCGCTGACAGTTCTTTTACACGACATTCCACGCCAGAAGCGCAGAGCCATGCAAGACACTGACCACTGGTGCACAAAACTAGGGCCCTGAAAAGGATTCCCTGACCTTAGAAGTCAGTTCGCAGAACGGGGTGGATGGGTGGGGCGGTAAGCAATCTATAACTAATCTACATCGCTTACAGATATATTGTTACCGAAGGTAAGTAACTTGTTCATCTGAAAGAGACAATTATTTATAGATTCCTTACCTTTTGAATAGATACCCCAGCAATACCAACCCCGGAGGTGGGCCTGCGAACCAAGTTAACACCAGAAAGTCCTGGAGAACAGAACGGCCAAAGAAGCAGTCTCTCCGGACTTGGCTGTCCAGGCAGTAGTGTTTTGTGAACGTGTGCAGAGATGCCAACGTAGCTGCCCGACAGATGTCATTGAGGGGGACTTCCCGTCCCAAAGCAGTGGTAGCTGCCGTCGCCCTGGTGGAATGGGCGCGCAATCCCACTGGAGGCTCCATCTTTGCCAAAGAGTAGCAAGCTTTGATGCACAAAACGACCCACCTGGAGATGGTCAGTTTGTGCACGGCCCGACCTTTTTTGGCACCCACGTAGCCAACAAAGAGCTGGTCATCCACACGGAATTGCTTGGTGCGATCCAGCTAAAAGGAAAGCGCACGTTTTGGATCCAGACAGTGGAGCCTCTCTTCCTCCTTAGAAGGACGCGGAGACAGAAAGAAGGTGGGCAAAGTGATGGTTTGACCAATGTGGAAAGAAGTAACCACTTTAGGAAGAAAAGAGGGTCGAGTTCGAAGGACAACCTTGTCCGGATGAACCGCCAGAAAAGGAGGTTTCAAAAAAAGAGCCTGGAGCTCACTCACTCTGTGAGCAGAAGTGATAGCAACCAGAAAGGCAGTCTTTAAAGTGAGAAGTCTGAGAGCACAGTTATGCAGAGGCTCAAAGGAAGCCTACATAAGAAAAGTAAGAACCAAGTTCAAGTCCCACTGAGGCATTACGAAGGGAAAAAGATGAGTAATGCCCTTAAGAAAGCGATTTACAACAGGGGACTTGAAAAGAGAAGGCTGATCAGGAAGCCCAAGAAAGGCTGAAATGGCAGAGAGATAGCCCTTAAGACTGCCCAGAGCAGAGCCCTGCTGGGCCTAAGAAAGGAGAAACAAGAGAACCTCAGAAAGAGGGGCAGAAAGGGGATCCACAGCCTTTGCTGCGCACCATGCCACAAATTTGTTCCATCTGCAGGCGTATACCGTCTTAGTGGAGGGACGCCTGGCTTCCAAGATAACATCACAAACTTCGGGAGGAAGGTCGAAGACTCTCAACTGTAGCCGCTCAATCTCCGCGCAAGGAGGTGGAGGCTGGACAGGTTCGGGTGGAGGACCGTCCCCTGCTGCTGCGACAGAAGATCCTACCGAAGAGGCAGTCTGATCGGAGGATCGATGGCCATGTGTAATAGCTAGGGATACCAGACTCTTCGTGCCCAATCCGGAGCCACAAGAATGACTTGGGCCCGGTCGCGCTTGATCTTCTTCAGCAGTCTGGGCAGAAGTCATATAGGCGGAAAGGCCTATAGAAGACCGCAACTCCACACGCGACGAAAAGCGTCGCCTAGCGAGTGCCGCCTTGCAAATTCCAACGTGCAGAATTGCTGACATTGCGCGTTCTCTTCAGTGGCGAATAGATCTAACCAAGGCTCTCCCCACTGCCGAAAGAGACCTTGCACCACCTCCGAGTGAAGACGCCATTCGTAATCCATCATGCATCTGCGGCTGAGTTCGTCCGCCCTGGCGCTCAGTGAACCTGCCAGGTGTTGAACCACCAAGGATATGCCCTGATGTTCCAGCCATGTCCAGAGACGGAGAGCCTCTTGACATAGGGTCCAAGACCCCACCCCGCCCTGTTTGTTGCAGTACCACATGGCGGTGGTGTTGTCCGTGAACACCTGCACTACTCTTCCCCGGACAGAGGGAAGGAATGCTTTTAGTGCAAGACGGATGGCCCGGAGCTCCAGAAGGTTGATGTGGAGCCCAGACTCCGCCAGAGACCAGAGGCATCTGATCTCCGCCTCTCCCATGTGGCCGGCCCACCCCAGAAGTGATGCATCCGTCACCACTGTGAACTCCGGCTGGGGAAGGGAGAGGGATCTGCCGTTGACCCAATCCTGGTTCATCAGCCACAACTGCAATTGTCGTGCAGTGCCCTCCGAGATCTGAACGCAATCGGACAGATTCCCCTGATGCTGTGCACACTGGAACTTCAGGTCCCACTGCAGAGCCCGCATTTGCCACCTGGAATGATCTACCAGCAGGATGCAGGAGGCCATGAGGCCCAGCAACCGCAGGGTCATTCTGACCAAAACCCAGCATAGAGGCTGAAAGATCGGAATCATAGTTCGAATATCCCGGATATGCTCGGGAGGATATCGCTGCTCGGGAGGATAAGCCCGAAACTGCATCGTGTCCAGAATCGCTCCGATGAAAAGGAGCTTCTGAGAGGGGGTCAGGTGTGACTTCGGCACGTTGATAGTGAACCCCAGGGAATGCAGGAGGTCCGCCGTAGTCTGCAGGTGGGAGACGACTGCCTGGGGCGAGCCCGCCTTCAACAGTCAGTGGTCGAGATAGGGGAAGACTGGAACCCCTGATCTGCGCAGATAAGCTGCGACCACCGCCATCACTTTCGTGAACACCCGAGGGGCACTGGTAAGGCCAGAGTGGAGCACGGTAAACTGAAAGTGCTCTTGGCCTACCGTGAACCGCAGGTAACGCCGGTGGGCCGACAGGACGGGAATGTGAAAGTAAGCATCCTGCAAGTCCAACGCTACCATCCAGTCTCCAGGGTCGAGGGCAGACAGGACCTGAGCTAGCGTCAACATTTTGAACTTCTCCTTCCGGAGGAAGCGGTTGACGTTCCTGAGATACAAGATAGGACGCAGGCCTTTGTCCTTCTTGGGCACCAGAAAGTAGTGGGAATAGCAACCACGACCTACTTCTGGGGCAGGAACTCGCTCGATGGCTCCCTTGGCCAAGAGAGCCGTAACTTCCTGTTGGAGAAGGGCCAGATGATCCTCCGACATGCGATGGTACCGAGGTGGCATGGCTGGGGGGGGGAGGGATTAGTCTCGAAGGAGAGGGAGTAAGTAGCCCCTTCGGACTATCTGCAAAACCCACCTGTCCGACGTGATGGCGCGCCAGTGGGGGAGGTGATGGAGAATTCTGCCGCCCACTGGCGATCAGTGGCCCTGAAAGGTCGGACTAGGATGGTTTGGAGGCTGCTGCAGAGGGGGCACTGGTGGGCTGACCCGCTCGCTGGCCCCCAAACTCACGACGGTGGGTCCCACGTCCCCGGCCGTGCAGGGGCTGAACAGCTTGCGCCGGCCTGTGGCTCTGGGTGGAACGTGGCGGGGCACCCCTTCCGTAGCCACGAAAGGGGCGAAAAGCAGACTGCGCAGGGCGGGTGGTGGAGAGGGTCAGGACTTGGCCGTAGCCCGAGAGTCCTTGAAGCACCCTAGCGCACTGTCTGCTTTGTCGCCAAATAGGCTACGGCTATCAAAGGGCATGCCCATCAGGGTAGCCTGGACATCAGCCAGGTGTAGCGTCGAAGGGCTACCAATGTTGAAATCGTTCTGCCTAGCGAGTCGGCGGTGTCCAGTCCACGTCGTATGGTAAACTTGACTGCGTCTCTCCCCTCGGCGACTGCACGGGAGAGCACAGCCCGGGCCTTCTCCGGGCACTGGGGCAGCACCTGCGCTACCGTATCCCACACGGAGTGGGTGTAACGGCCCAACAGACATGCGGTGTTTACCGACCGCAGTCCCAAGCTGGAGGAAGAAAACATCTTCTTCTCAAGATGGTCCAGCTTTTTGGATTCCCTATCAAGTGGAGCGTTCGAGAATGCGCCTTTGGACGTCGAGGCTTGGCCCACCAAGCTCTCAGGGGTAGGGTGTTGAGAGAGGAAAGTGGGGTCGCCCGGAGCCGGGCGGTGTCGTCGGGCAATCATCCTAGCCACAGGAACCCCTGTGTTGGGCCTGGACCAGGTGCCCAAAAGGATGTCAGTTAGGGCTTCATTGAACGGCAGCAGGGGCTCTGAAGAGCTTGCTGCCGGTTGAAGCACCTCCGTCAGGAGGTTAGTCCTGATTGCCACCGTAGGTAGCTCGAGGTGGAGGGCCTCGGCCGCCCTACGCAACACCACTGCGTAAGAAGCTCCCTCCTCAGTAGCCACGGTAGGAGACAACATACCAAGGTCTGGGGAGGTATCCAGACCACTGGCTTCCCCAAACTCCTCTCTCCAGTCGGGCTCTTCCAACTGGTCAGTTAAAGGGTCTCCAGACCCCTCCCAGTCCTCCTAACCCTCCTCTGGTTGCCAATCGGGCCTGAGAGGAACACCAGGGTAGAACAGGGGTACAAAAGTACCCATCGGCGTCGGATCTGGCGTCGGTCCGGCTCCGTGTCCAAGTCAGGGTGGAGGCCGAGGTCGATGCCGGTTGGGGTCACAACTGGCGTCGGCTGCGGACGTGGTGCCGGTGGATTCAGCGCAGGGGGAGGTGTTATAAGGTTGACCGGCGCCGATCCGGATCATGGCCTGGATCCAAGGGGGCCCTGAGGTGCCGAGGCCGAAGCCGCCGGCGTCGACGGCCCAGGGCCCCCAGCCGAGTCTGCGGGGCCCGAAGGCGCGCCAGCGGAGTCGGGCTGCCCAAAGTTGGCATGCATTGCTTCGTAAAAGCTTCGAAGCTGGGCAGGGGTCGCTCCGGGTCCCAGAAAGGGAGGGAAACTCTGAGCCAACCCTACAGGCTCCGCACGCGGAGCCGTGGGACGTGCACCATCCGCATCCCTCATCGTGTCGGCCGACGAACGGGGAAAAGTCGAAGAGCGACGATGCTTCTTCGACTTCTTCTCGTGCTTCGACTTACCTGAGGAGTGCGAAGACTTCGAGGACGAGTGGTGGTGACTCTGCGACCGGTCTCTCGACCTCCCTCACGACCGGGACCTTGAACGGCGCAGAGCAGACTGCCAGGCCTTGAGAAGCTTTCAGAACCGCTCCCACAAAGACTTCGGATTCATGGTCCGGCAGTCGGATCACGACTTGGGGTCGTGGTGGCGCTCAAGGCACCACAGGCACACGCGATGCGGATCCGTCACCGACATCAGCATTCGGCAGGACCCGCAAGCCTTGAAACCGGGCATCCCTAAGTGCACCAGGAGTGAAAGACTCAAAAACGGTGTCGACAAAAGTCGCAAAAGATCAGTCAAAAAGTGACTGGAGGTACCGCTCTCTCAGGATCTGTGGTGGTTGGCACGGAAAAAGAAAGAACTGACGTCAGCGCGCGAGGGCGGCGTCTAAGTAGCTACCGCGACGTCATCTCGGCGACCACGACGCCAACGCCGAACTCGGAGCCGACCGACGCCACCTTTCGACGAGCAGGGGTACTGCTGATTAAAAAATTCTCCGGATCCAGTCTGACGCCTGGGGGTAATTCAAACTGTAAGGAATCTATAACTAATTGTCTCTCAGATCTATAATATAAGATGAGGTTGAGTCCCCAAACATTTGTCATCTGCCAAGCAGCCAGACAGGTTGTGTGAGAAAGGAAAGCTCTGCAAGACCCATGCCTGCTAGTCTCCCTGCTGGGTGAGGGGACATCACCCAGGAAAACCAAAACTGCTTGCCCTGGAGCTTAGAGCACCAGCGTCTGCCTGTTTTCCCAGACCAGTGTGCCCTGTAAGGAAGAGGTGAGCATTGGAGGGAGCAAGGTCCAGTGGAGAGCCCTCCCGTGATAACTCCCTGTGCGAGGTGTGAGGATTCGGCTAAGCACCGATTGGGCAGTCAGCTAACTGCAGGATAGTTTTTGGCAACCCCCGTATGCCAGGATAGGGCCTCTTTAGACTAAGCTGTGTGTAGAGCGATGTGCGGGTTCTGCTATACCTGTATCGCTATGCAGAGGTGACCCTGTATGCCAGAGCGGGCCACTATCCTACTCCCTTCTGTATGCACTCTAGCTATGTAATTTTTGTAGTCATGGCACCTCAATCGTTCCAGGACAGTGTTATACCATTCTTTCACATCCCTCTGCCGCCTATGGGTGTCGGGAACAATCCAAGACCACATCTATAACAGTTCAAAATCCCCACCCAGTAACAGGTCTCCACCCAGCTTCTGTCCCAGTAGCACTGATAGAGAGTGGAAGAATGCCAACTGATCCTGGTTAGGCGCGTAGATGCACCCCAATGTGATCTCATTCCCCAGTAATCTGCCCCTAACCAAAGCATACCGACCCTCCTTGTCAATTAATGAGTGTATGAGCTCAAAAGTGGTCCCAGCCCTAACTCAATGCAGTAACCCCTCTTGCATATGCAGAGAATGATGTGGCATATATTTGTCCACGACAGCTACAGTGTAGACGCTCAACCTCCACCCCTGTAAGATGAGTCTCCTGGAGCATGACAATTTGCACTCCCCTACGTCACAGGTAATGATGTATATTGTGCCATTTGGTCGCAGACCCCATCCCAACACATTCCAGGTCATTTATTTAAAATCTTTATTTCTATTAGCCATGAAAATAACGTCACCAGCGTTGTTGTCCACAATCGTTCAGACCAGGCTGAAACCCAGTTCACCCATCCACTCAGCCCAGGTACCCGACCCCCCACCCGAGAAAACAAAAAGAACGAGTTACTTACCTTCGGCAACGATGTATCTGGTAGAGACACCGTCTAGCCGCAGATTCCTTAACTTAGAATATCCCCAGGCGTCAGACTGGATCCGGAGAATTTTTTGCAGCAGCACCTCTGCGCGTCGGGGGGCGGCGCCGCATGGCTCCGCCCTGACGTCGTCCACGGACATGACGTCAGTGGAGCCATATAAGTCCCTCCCGGCGCGCTGACGTCCGTTTTCTTCGGAGAAACTTTTCCGCGCCACAACGTAGAGCCACCATCAAAAACTGTGAGAGTATGGGAACAGTGTGCGAAAAAAGATGAAAAATCAGTGAAACAAAAAACAAAAAGAATCGAATAGTGAGAATCATCACCATAATTGACAGTGACAAGCACTGTATACGGAAAGCAATTGAAGGGAAAAAGCAGAGCACCGCTCTGAAAGAGCAGAGCACTGCTCTGAGAAACAGCCCCGCAAAAAGCGAAGACTATGCCCTCCCCCGAGGCAAAACGACATATGAAAAGAATGTCAAGGCAGACGACAGGAAGCCTGCAATAGCAAGATCTACTGTGAAGGGCAACAAGACCTGAACCACATAAGTAATGACGATCTACCAAAGGTCGGCAACACCAGGAATGCCGTATCCCCTGTAAGAGATCTATGGACTGAGGCACAGTCAAATAGACCCCAAACCAATTGACTGTAGTAGAGTCAAGAAACAAGAGACCCAGAGCAATGGAGAAGGTGGGAGGGAGGGAAGAAGAACATTAGTAGGCCCCACACTGGAAGAACCAGGGTGTAGGGATGTAGAAGGATACATGAACCCGCCGCCCAATCACGAGAATGGGTGGAGAAGAACAAGTAAAACAGAATGAATCATCCTACCGAGGAGGGAGGTGAAAGATGCCACTCCGTAGGAAAATAAAAGCCACCCGGAAGGAGGCGAGTGCATAAAACCCAACCTGAAAAGGTCCTCACAGAGCGGGGAGGATGGGCGAGCGTTAAGGAATCTGCGGCTAGACTGTGTTTCTACCAGATACATCGTTACCGAAGGTAAGTAACTCGTTCATCTGATAGAGACATCTAGCCGCAGATTCCTTAACTTAGAATAGATACCACAGCCATACCCCATAGGAGGCGGGTCTGCGACTGAACCCCACCAAGGTCCCAAGAGAACCCAGTCGTCAACAAGTTGACTAAACACAGTGGGGGCAGCAATGCCAGCGTGGCCAACACCAGACCAGTAAGCTCTGTAAGGAGCGGAAAACAATGGGAGGCAAAGGCATCACAAGCCGCCCAGGGACGGCATGAAAGCCCTCTCGTTTGTACAGGGTTTGAAAGGGAGCACAGAACCAGAATGTCAGTGCGGAATGTGAGAGTCCATAACTTCTGCAAAAGAAGGTGAACTGATCATAGGAGCCGATGGATCTGCAGGATCCGATGGATCTGCAAGAGACAAAGACCCAGAGAGAGGACAAGACAGTATGACCGAGTCAGAGCATACAGGTCGAGCATGCACAGTGGAAAGCGTACCAGCTAGGAAACTTTGGACAGCAGTGGTAGGATGCTGACCATGTCCAGGAAGAGCCTGTGCTACCAGAGACACAAGACCTGCCATTGCGCAATCGCCCCTTCACAAAATGACATGTGAGAGGGCGGACGTCAACAAGCAGAATGACATATAACCATGACTACAAAAAGAGACATGCATGCGGGGGACAGAAGTACACATGGGCAGACCGCGCGTACCGCTAGAACCACGCCACGTAAAAGGAAATGCACAATGGAATGCAGTGAGAACATCCCAGATGCGAAAGATGCATCACCAGGTAGGCAACCGACGAAAGGGAGCCGGCAAGCTGGACACACACAGAAGGCTTGCTCCCATGAGAAGGCCGAGAGCAAGACCACGGACACCGCAGCAAGGAAACCCTAGTATGCGTGACCCCTGGTTGTGTGTAGAGCGCAGGACAGAATATACATCAAGAAAGGACACAGCCGTGAAGTATCAAAAAAGAACCCAAGGGTACCAACAGCTATGTTGCAGCAGAACCGGACAGAGCAATGTCCAGATCCGTAAGCGACAACGGCCACCCGGCAGGGAGGAGCCACAGTCCCCCGCGAGACAGACTGGGAGACTGAGCAGTACTCGAAAGAGTCAGTACGAAACGGACATAGAGTAACGGGAAATTGTAAAGAGATGTACATACAAGACCACACAAGACCGTGAGTGTCCTGAAGAGAACACTTCCACAGAGAGCAGCAGTAGCAGCCCGAAGTAGAAGTGTGACAAACTCCTGCGAGGAAGCAGCAGGGGAAGAGGAAACTCCTGCGTGGGAAGTGCCCATGGAGTAGGGCACAAGGCAATGTACAGTATTGGCGTACGTGGCGAGGATGCCACAGTCTACAGACAAAGTCCAGACAGGACTGAACTACGAAAAAGTACAACCTATCCCGGAGAGCGGAAAGTAGAAACAAGTCATCGCAGGAGCGTAAGAAAAGCGTAAGCCCCCCGTGGCAGCGAACATACTAGGGAGCATCCACCTGCCGCGGATAGAACACAGAAGAACCGTGCCGCGTCAGCCCTGCGTACCGCGCCACAAGGCTCCGCCTTGAGGTTGTCCATGGCCAGGACGAACTGTGCAGGAACGGAACAGGACAAGGTGGTCCAAGGGACAGTGCCCCAACGGATAGGCAATAGAGCGAGGCCAACCGGTGGACCGCAAGAAGGGAAAGGAGGGTCCACAACAGTAGAAAAAGACCACAGTCTCATCCGCATGACAACCCCTTTGAAGAAGACTCCACAGGAGCCTACCAAGCCTTCTGTGTAAGGAAGGCAGCTAGACAATAGTCAACTAATAAGGCAGCTAGACAATAGCCAACGAATACCCCACATAGGGTAAGCCTCAACCCCAGCTAGGGGAACCTCTTGAGCACGAACTCAGACAGAGGAGTCAAAAGAAAGCAGAATCAGATGACCAGCTGCACTAATAGAAGCAAAAACGGCGGGAAGCCGTACAGGCCATCTGGGTATTACGTCATGAACCGAGGGCCCAGAACAAGCAGAGACAACACTGCACCCGAAAATAAAAGTCCACAAAAGGACTAGAAAACACAAAGTCATGGGAGCCCTGACATGAGGCGGTTGACTGCTGAGTCTGCATGACTGTCAAAAAGGATCACGCCATCAAATGTTGAAACCCGAAGGCATCGCACACAGTTCCCGGACGCCGAAGGCGTCGAGAAGGCCTGAAACAACAAGCCAGAGGAACCGCTTACTCCTGGATCCGCGTTGGGACGCGGAAAAGAAGGAAACTGACAGCGCGCCGGGAGGGACTTATATGGCTCCACTGACGTCATGTCCGTGGACGACGTCAGGGCGGAGCCATGCGGCGCCGCCCCCCGGCGCGCAGAGGTGCTGCTGCAAACAATTCTCCGGATCCAGTCTGACGCCTGGAGATATTCTAAGTTAAGGAATCTGCGGCTATCTCTATCAGATACCAAAGTTGTTCACAACGCTGGAAGGGGTAAGGGAATCAGCCCCTGAGACACAAGTTTCCAATGGCAAGGAAGAGCTGCATTCGACAGCCATGAGCGTTGCACAGAACTCTATAGCAAGAGCCTTAATATGGCAGTCCACAAAAATGGAGGTTCAAAAAGATCTTCTACAATCGATCGCGTAGCGCCTGGTGAATCTATGCTCCATGATGGAGGCTATGGAACAGAAAATCCTTAACAATCTGGCCACAAAGTCCTGCTCCTGTTCATGTGCAGCAATTATTGATAGGTGGCCAACTCTCCCGGAGATTCTCGGGGAAATCGCATCGACACTCAGGGGGTGGAGGGTACCCCGGCAACCACCAGACCAACAGCTCAGGACAACTTTATGCAGGCTCCAGCAGGTGCAGAGGGGTCTCCCCCAAGCCCAATAACAAATCCAAGCAACAGCCACAAATCCATCCAGGGTCTTTTAAGCCCAGTGTCACGGCTTGAATCTCCATCCGCCCAACTGGGGCCTAGCCCCTGTGGAGTGGTTGAGCTCCAAAGGAACAGCAACAACACTGTGGCACCAGAAAGCCCGTGCCACCAGATGCCCCTTTATCTAAGAGAGCCAAGAAAAAGTTGAGGAAGCAGCATAAAAAAGCCAAAGCTAAAAGAAGGGTGATACTGCCATCTACCCTGAACAGATGCACCTCAGGAAACAACAATGAAACGCCATTATACCAAATTTTCACCTTCAAACAGGGGGCTATACTAGGGGCAACAAAAGAGGGAGCAATTCCAGGACAGGAATCCTCTCCCCATTCCTGTAACATACATAAATCCCAGGCTCTCAGCTTGGCAAAACTCCACCCCGAGCTCAAACCGGCACCAGTGCTAATTCTTATGAAGATGGACGCCAGTACTCAGGCCTTTGCAGCAAATGCCTCAACGCTGCGGTGTCAATGTGCCTGGTAGGGGCTCCCTTACTTTCACAGTCGAAGCCCACGATGCCAGAGAGGAAGTCCCCTATTTCAGGAAGGTTAGCCAGCTGCTAAACTGGAAACGGATTAAGGGGTCCATCCAGCACTGGCTCCCCAAATATCAACCAAGCAAGTGGCTTAGGAACAGTAGTATCATCAGCCTCCAATGAAACCCCCCCATTTATGAGGTGGTGTTCACCTCCAGATATATCAAGGGCCCTCATGATATCCTGACTAGGAGCAACATTCTTCGCCTATTTAAAGAGTAACATCTTTGTCTCAAATTCATTCAGATGACTTGGAGTGGGTAAGATTCCTGAACCTTCCCAGGGACACCCAACTCTGGTGTGATTTCGCCAACAGCGACTTCAACTTGCAGTACTTGAAGAATTGCCACAGCTGTCCGATTCGGGCATAGATGTCCAAACCCCTTGTCCAGAGAAATACCTGTATGTCCTCTACCTCACTAACAGGGCGAATGGGGTCCCCTCAGTTCTGCGGGGCACTAATAGCAACATCAAGGGTCGCAGAATCAGTCAAATACGATCATGTGCTCCCCACTGCCATCAGGATTACTTGCTGTAATAACCAACGGGCAGCGCACCTTCGGCCACCTCCGGCAGCCCCAATAGAGGTTCAAAGAGACAGTACTCCTAACAACAGGCTCAGTCAGACGATTAGGGATGGGGAAAGGGGGGATGCCCTCGGCCAACAACAACTGTCAATTATCTCCTGGAACATAGCAGGAATCACGAAAATCTTCGAGGATACGTCTATGACTATCTATCCAACGGCGAGATTGTGTGTCTTCAGGAGACTTGGGCCACAACAACTACACCACTTGCAGGCTATTATGAAACGTAATATATTCGGACAACCATCTGGAGGTCTCTCCGTCTTTTTAAAACAAGCCTGAAAAATTGCTGCCATTGAAATAACCATTAAATCGCATGCTATCCAAGCTCTGCTCATTAAAGGCCTATAGCTTATAGCTTAACTCCCTGCTTCTGCTGTTAATCAACTGTTATTTTAAGCCTGCACACCATCAGAAGGACGAAACTCTGAACTCCCTAACAAGAATGATAGATGACCTGCCGATTAAATATGACTCACCACGCAATCATAGCTGGGGACTTCAATACGAGGGGCTTGGCACGTCACCTAATCCCCTCAGGCTAGCAGACGGGTCTGCTCCCCTTCATGCCTTACTCTACAATCATAAGCTTAGCTCGACTCATACATTAAAGGAAGCCCGCTTACCTTCCTAGCGCCTGAATCCCACTTTCAGGAACATATCTACAACAGACTTTATCCTTGTTAGTGATAGGATTGCTCCCACGCTTGAAGACTTTGAAATTGATGATAGCGGCGAAAGCGATCACAGGCCTCTGCGCGCTAACTTGCAACTAGCTGTCCCCACAGCATTAACATTTCCAGTGATCGGGGGACCAACAGGAGAAGAGAGCCACACGGTTCTCCAAAGAATCAAATGGTCTTCTACACTAGGAGATACACTGCTAGCCTGGATGGGGAAGAGAAATTCTGGCTTCAAGTCATTCACTCCAACTTCAGTAATAGGAGATTGGAAAGCTCTTGTTGCAGACCTCCAACAGGCGCTTGGAAATGGCCAATGCAAACCCTGCAATGACATCACACATCCCCCGTCTTCCCACAGAACTAATCAACTGTAAACGCACTCTTTGCAAGGCCCTGGAAGCCAGGATAAGAGGCGGCAAATCAGTTGGCGGCCATTCTATCACCGATCTTATGGCAGCTTACAAAAAGAAAACATGGGAGCTCAAAAGGGAGCACATCGATTCGGAGTGGCTCAGAGTCTTCACTCTTCTAAAAGAGAAGAACCACTCCTGTCTGTCGAGGCATATAAATCGGCTCGGCAACTCAGGAATGACAAAGGAGAAGGGTGTTGCCTAACAAGACTGGATGCGGTACGTCGAACGGCTATACTCAACTGATCCATTGGTTGTGGTAGCCGCTTCAACGCACCGCTCCGAACTAGCCACCTGCACCCCTCAAGGCATTTCAATTACTGAAGGAGCAGTAATCGTGACCATAAAAAAAATGAACAACGGGGCCCCAAGGCCAAACAGGATTCCTGCACCTGTTTTTAAATCTCCACAAGACTTTTGGGCGTCATCTCTAACGCCCCTTTTTAATCATGCCTTCGCCACTGCAACAACACTGTTCTTGGAGAGGGTCAATACTCTTTCCCATCCATAATAAAGGTGATCGCTCCAACCCGGCAAACTATAGGCTTGTTGCCCTGCTTGATTTAGAAGCCAAGGCTTATGCCTGTGTTCTCTTGAAGGGAGCTGGAGACATGGCCAATGGATAAAGGAATCATTCTGTTTTTTCAGTCAGGATTCAGGCCCGACTGTTCAACCTCCTCTGTTTTGTTGCTTCATCGACTTCAGCTCCGCCTTCGATAGGGTGGATCGTGACAGATTATGGGGGAAACAGTCTGCATGGGGGATTCCGCCCATGCTCCTCAAGGCGATTATTTCATTATACCAGGGGGCATGGGTTCGGGTTAAAACAAGCCCAACCACAGTAACTGCCAGAGTTGCCACAAACAATGGGCTTAAACAGGGCTGCACACTGGCCCTCCTCCTCTTTAACCTCTACACTGCAGATCTGGGGGCTGCTTTGCAAGGCACAATCTAGTTTCCCCAAAGCTGGGCAGGGTGCGAGCTCCCATCCTGCAATATGCAGATGACACAGCAATCATGGAACATACCAGAGCTGGCCAAAGAAAGCGCTCAATGCAGTCCATTGTTACAATCAGAAGAAACATTTGCAGGTTAATCAGAGCAAAACCAAGGTAGTAGTGTTCAGCAAAAATTGCCATAAAAAACAAAATCGCTGGCAATTGGGAGACCTGCCAACAGTAACAGCGCCAGCTTACAACTACCTTGGGGTTTAGCTTTCTGAGCAGACCAAACCGGCAGCTCACTCAAGGCACCTCAGTATAAAGTCCAACCGAGTCATTCACACATTAAAGCGCCTAAGCAATTGCTTACAAAGTTTAACTGCAGAACCCATGCTGACAGTCCTGAAAGCAAGATTGATCCCGGCCCTCAACTATGGCCATATGGCCTTTCAAGGTGTCTTGGACAGGTTTTTAACAGTCGCTCAGATTAAAGCATATAAGGCAGTTTTAGCCCCGCGGCAAGCCAGAATAATGAGGTTGAGGCTGGAGCTAGGCCTTGGGAGTCCAGACCTTGCGTGCCAGGGGATCTAATAAAGATTTTCACCAGGGTCCTGCGAGCTCCAGAAGATTCACTCACACACCACCTGAGTAAGATCTTTGAGGAGGAGTGCTCCCCTTGGCAAATTGGGCTTGTACTGGCAATCAGCAGTCTGAAGATCAAGGCGGAAAGTTTGCATTCCCTTAACATTCCATTGTCTGTCTGGAAAAAAGCGGTGAACATGCAGGTATTAGTAACCTTATTTGTAAAGGATTATTCAAAACTTTGCGCTAGTTTCATCACAGCTTCATTGGATGCATCATACATCTTGGGGAAAGCACAGCTCTACTTCCGTCATGCCCTGGCAGTCCAGGCTGTAGGAAAATCATCTATGTGAGGCTCATTGCTCTACCAATCTTGTACTTCAATTGAGCCTGGGCACGCAAAGAGGAGGTGGTTTCATGCAGGCTATGCACCTATCGTAAAGAATCCTGGCTGCATCTGCTGTGCTGTTGCTCCAAACTGGTCAACGAGCGACGCCTCCCGCTTCTCCCCATCTTCAGGGCAAGGGGAGTTAGAAACTGCAGGGAGGCCTCGGATTTCTGCTTTACTGAAAACACTGCATGCACCCTGGCAACACAGGGGAAGTTCACGAATTCCACCAGGCTCGCACTTACCGAGTTGCCACAGATCAATATCAGTCCCTGACTGGCTAGCACACAGCACTTTATTCTTTTTCTCCCTCAAATCTGAAAGTCATCGGCAAGCTGGAAGGAGCCTATTCCAGAATCTGTGCGCGACAAATTCAATAAATGGAATATAGCAGGACAGCACTCCGCACTCTCCCACTTCTTTTTATCGCACAGCACTCTCCTTCTCCCGCTAGGAATTTATAGCAAGGTCCTCAATTGAGAACTTGTTTTAATTGGTCATGGACGCAGAGTATAATTTTTTCATTTATTGGCTTTAGAATGTGACATGCTTCTATCCATAACACACAAGATGATGGACGGAATGCTGCACATTGGCAAACATTCACCACCAGTCACAGATCTGGGTTTAATCCATCGTTATTTTGCTTCACCACGCCACCCCAGTTCAGACATAGCCATATGCAAATCAGTCTTGACCCTGTGCCTCATGGGAACAGTCCAGACCGAACTGCCAAGCCATGTCTTCCCTGGACCGGAATAAAGCATCCTAGGACCGGTTTCAGGCTATCAGCCTTCATCAGCCAGGATAGCTTGACTCCAGTGGCGTAGTGAGCACGGGACCCACGTCTGGGCATACCCTTCCCACTTAGGGCGAAATGCAAAACACACAAGATGATGGACGGAATGCTGCACATTGGCAAACATTCACCCCCAGTCACAGATCTGGGTTTAATCCATCGTTATTTTGCTTCACCACGCCACCCCAGTTCAGACATAGCCATATGCAAATCAGTCTTGACCCTGTGCCTCATGGGAACAGTCCAGACTGAACTGCCAAGCCATGTCTTCCCTGGACCGGAATCAAGCATCCTAGGACCGGTTTCAGGCTATCAGCCTTCATCAGCCAGGATAGCTTGACTCCAGTGGCGTAGTGAGCACGGGACCCACGTCTGGGCATACCCTTCCCACTTAGGGCGAAATGCAAAACACACAAGATGATGGACGGAATGCTGCACATTGGCAAACATTCACCAGGATGCTTGTTTCCGGTCCAGGGAAGACATGGCTTGGCAGTTCGGGCTGGACTGTTCCCATGAGGCACAGGGTCAGACTGATTTGCATATGGCCATGTCTGAACTGGGGTGGCGGAGTGAGCTAAAGAATGATGATGGATTAAACCCAGATCAGTTGACTGGGGGTGAGTGCTTGCAATGTTCAACACTCCGTCCATCATCCCCTTTGGTTTTGCTATGCTTCTATCCATGAGACACAATTGACTGTATTTGACAACACGCCCATATTAACAAAAAGTCGGCAGCCCCATTTGTCGCCTCTTGCATCCGTAAATGCAATGCACATCACCCTTTCGGCATGTCTGAGGCAGGACAGGTGCCCTAGGGTGACAAAAAAAAGCTTAGTGCAATAATGGGAATAGCGCAAGGTTTCTTGAAGACACCCTCTGGCCAATTAAATTGTGAGGAAATGTTTATACCGTAACAGCAATGATGACAATAGGTATGAGCGAGGAATGAAAAGTGCCCTATGGCGCCATAGAAAGTTAAGTGCAATAATGGGCTTTGTGTAATACTTACTGAAATCTCACTTTTTGGCAACATTGAGTGCAATAATGGGATTAGTGGAATTATTACTGTCTGATTAACTATGATATTACTGAGGTGTGATGAAAGAGAGCTTGTATATGAAATGTGGAAAAGGTTAATTTGCGGATCCGCTCGTATTTTACAATTTTTATCTGTGAGGATGGAGAGTTGGGGAAGCATATATTTTTACTTTAATGATTTTAATTAATCAAACAGTTAATAATAAATAAACTAAACAGAATGGAGCAATGTCTGACCACATCTGCCTGTCATAGGAATTGGTTGTCTTGCCAGTAGCCGCTGACATGGCGGAAAAAGGCCTTACTAGATTGTCAAAACACCTACCCTCTCTATCAGTTGGGGCGGAGATGGGTGAAGAAGGATTCTTGGAGTGGCATTGAGCCGCTTGTGTCATTATGGAGTCTCGTTTTGGGTGCCCAATCAAACATGCTGATTATTTTTTTGGTGCCTTATATTTCTTATCCAATCTAGGCAAGACAGCAGAGACAGTTGCCAGATTTATTATGATTTTAACATCTTCCTCCCAAATGAAATCCACAATAGGAATTGCTCTGATTTTCTAGAAGACTCTTTAAAGTCATGCAAAAAACAATCTGATTCTTTTATATTGATGCAGGTGTCATCTTAGGTATATGTACCGCAGAAAAATTATCCTGCATTTGCAGAGGTAGGAGGTTGTACACGAGGAGACTGTATTGGTTGTGATAGTGATGCAGTCTTTGTAGATTCCAGAAACCTTTTTTGACCATCTTTCAAAAGGCTCTTTAAGTCATGAACCAAAGCCTTTGGTACCTGTATCATGTCTTCTTGAGGCTGATGAGGACTATAGGGTTGGTATTGGCCCATATACTGATATACTAAATGGGTCTATCAGCATATTATTGAGCTCCCGAAAAATACTATTGTTCCTCAAAATAATCTTCAACCTCCTCTTCTTGATATTTCACATTTTATTCAGAACTATGGGCAGTTCCAAATGGTCTATCGTCTTCTTCTGAATCCTCGTCATCGAATAAATGGGTTGGTGGAAGTGGTGACATCTTACTGGGAGAGGTATGCTCCGGCATCAGTAGCTTTGGTTGAGAATGTATTTTCTTCCTCATCGACGATGGTGTCAACAACGTAATCAGTGGTTTCACCGTTGACGGTGTCAATGTTACAGTCATCAGCAGGGTCGTCGATGGTTTCATTGTCAATAATGTTGTCAACCCTACCGTAGTCATGGAAGTTGTCGGAGATGCGGTTGTCGACTATGTTTTCATAGGTGAATTTTTCATTGCTGTTAAGACATATTTTTCCCATTTACGGCACTGTGGAGGGCTTTTTAAAATGTAAAGCTAACTTGGGAAAAGGGGTTGCAGGCTCAGATTTAGATTTTTTCTGAGGAGATGTCCCCTTTTTTATGTCACACACTTAAAGACAGAATCCAGACCAATTAGGTAGGTATAGAAAAAGGTACTCTTATGTTTTATTTTAGAACCAAGAAGGACTTGGCACAGGTAAGTAACATAGCTGCAGGCTCTGTCCAGGAAGTCTTCCAGGACAAACCAACAGCAGAGCAGGTAAGTTGGAGGGCTCGGGGACGTAGGTGCACCTCAGGTCCTCTTCTCCAGGGCGCAGGGCGCCCTGATGCAGGGGTGCCTTTTGAGGTCGGACTTCACCTTACTGGGCCACTCGCGGTTGGGGGATCTCTGTGCAGAAGCTGTAGGCGACGTCTGGGAGTCCTGGAGGGGTCAACCCACGGTGGATTCGGACTCTGGATCGCTGGGGGACCTCGCTGGACCGGTAGGCTACTTGGACTCGGGCTGTAGGCAACGGGTGCAGTGGTGGTTCCAGGTGTCGAGTTTCTTCATCCTCAGCAGGCTCAGTCTGTCTTTGGAGTTTCTTTTGAACAGAGCTGCTGTTCGCAGGAGATCCAGTCTTTGTTGAAGGCAGTCAGTCCTCCCAGGGGTTTTGGAGGTCGCTGGCTGCAGGACAGGTCGACTTTTGGCACAGGATCTCTGGAAACTGCAGACGGGCCGGTGGGGCTGGGGCCAAGTCAGTTCTTCTCTGTAGTCTCCTCTGCTGTGCGACTTCTTCCGTCCTTCATATGTTGCAAGATTCTGGGTTCAAGGCTGCCCCCTAAATATTGTATTTTGGGGGCGTTTTAGGGGTCTCGGGTTGTAGTCAATGGGCTACCCACCTTAGGGTGACTACACCCTTGGTGTGCTCACCCCACGTGGGGGAGTGGGCACAATCCCTAATCCTGATTGGAGAGTGCCTGCCATCTGCAAGATGGCGGGCACTGAAGCATGGACTTCACCTCGCCTCCCCCACCTGAGGGGTGGGATTGGCAGAGGTGGGTACACCTTCTGGGCTGTTCTAATTTTTCCAGCCTGTCTTCCCGGTGAAAGGGGGTGAGACATGAAGGGGGCCTGCTCCCGATACCAGGAGAGGCTGCTGGTTGCGTTGCAAAGGCGGAAAGGCCTTTGAAGCTCCCCTGCCACAGACAGCTCTTCCTGACCTGGGGAGGTGTGAATACCTCTGCCCAGGAAAGGCTTAGAAGGCTCCCACCCCAGGGGTCCAGAAACTTGTCTTGTGGCAGCAGGCTAGTATTTACCAGTCAGAGAACCCACCAGAGGCTGGTTGTTTTTCAGGGAGCATGTCTAAGATGCCCTCTGAGTGCATTGTATAAGAAATCCCACACTGGCATCAGTGTGGGTTTATTATGCTGAGAGGTTTGCTACCAAACTTCCCAGAATTCAGTAAAGCCATTATGGTGCTGTGGGGTTCGTAACGACAAACTCCCAGACCATATACTCTTTATGGCTTTACTGCACTTACAATGTCTATGAACGGACATAGACACTGTAGGGATACAGTGCTCGTGCAACTGTACCATCACCAGTGGTATAGTGCACCCAGCTAGAGGGGTGACTTATCTATACCACATGCAGTGGGTTTCAGGCATGGCATACAGGTATGTGTGCCATGTCGACTCTTCACTTCTCTCTGCACCAAAACATGTAGCCTGCAATGGCAGTGTGTGTGTGTTAACGTACAGGACCTCTAAGGGTGGCACAATATGTGCTGCAGCCCTTAGAGGCCTTCCCTGGTCACAGTGCCCTTGGTAGCCATAGTACCTTTTACAAAGCACTTACATGTGGCCAGAGGGGTGCCACATCTGGGTACAAATGTACAGTTTTGAAAAAGCACACAGGCCCTGCGAAATTCAGTGGCAGAGACCCAGGTCACATCAAGTTAAAGTGCATCAGAAATCTGGCAAAAAGTGGGGGGTTACTGCAAGAGAAACCCACTTTCCTACACAAGCCCCCCCCCTCCCCCTCCCCAGCCCAAAGGCCATGAGACCCAGCCAAACCTGGGAAAGTCTTCCTAGTCTTTCAGGTGAGGAAGAGTAGAGGAAGTGGTTTGAAAGTTGGATGGCCTGCTCTGCCTTACATCCTTCTGTCCAGGTCAGTCCCTTTGGGGAGCTAGCCTACCTCAACAGTTTCAGGACCTAATTCCCAATGCTCCTTTCCTAGCTCTTTAGTGTCTTTACCCCATCTTTTTAGTTTGGGCTCAGAGGTACCTACCTCTGCAAATTCTAACTTAGCTAGGGCAAGTCTCAACATACCCACAGAGGTTACCCACAGCTTGAGTAACCCCACCATGACCAACAGGGTCAGGGGGCCTAACTTGCTATTTGCCTTGGGGCTAGACCACCATGCCAAGGACAGGGCTCCCATGAAGGCTAACACCCAGCAGAGGCCACTAACAGCTGTTGGTGCCCAGAACCACACCTTTAGCTCTTCACTGGTAGGTGAAGGAGCTAACTTACAGGCTTCTGTGGGTTCTGGTGGCCTGTCACACCAAGGCCTACACTTTGTAATAACAACCCTTCTTTCACCCTCTGTTCTGTCAGCAGAGGGGCCACCAGCTCAGGCTGGACAGTTGCCTGACTAGTCAGGTCTTTCTGTGGTCTAGGGAGGACTTCACCAGTGCCAACTTTGGAGTTCTCCTTTATTGGGATAGAATCTCCCTGGCCCATTGGGACTGTGGCTAAAAGTTGCCCACCTTCCCTACACTGTCTCTTCTTTTTCTTTTGGGGCTTATCTGCACTAACTGCAGGTTCAGCCCCCCCCAGGTTCCTTGGATGAGGTCTGGCAATGAACCAGTACCTCACTTTGGCTCACACCAACCTCTGGGTTCCCAAGGAGACAATCCAGGGGGAGGTCTTTATTGACTATCACCTTTCTCCAACTAAAGGACCCAGATATTTCTAGGGGCACTACAGCCACAGGCTTAACAGTGACCTTCCCTGGGATAGCTCTTACTCTTTTTATTTACCCTGGGACATACTGGTTGGAAAGTACCAACCTGTCATGCACCACAGTGTGACTGGCACAGGTATCTCTGAGGGCAGTGGTCGGGATTCTATTCACCAGTAGGTGGTGGAAGTGTCTACTCCCCTCGGGAATTTCCAACTCACCTTTTGGGCTCACTTTCCAGTTGAAGACTTGTTATGTTCCATATAGGTACCCTAATATAGGCCCGGGTAACATCATACCCCTTAAACCTACATTACCTCCCCTACACTACACTGTAACAGGCCTTTTAGGATTGAACCTTTACCTAGTTCTGGGTGCAGAAGGAGGGTTTCTCCTAAACAATAGAGTCCTATAACTCCATCAATAGACTCACACAGTATGAATGAATATTCATAAGGGTTCTTAGAAACCAAGCTGGGGCTACACCACCTTCCTCCCCATATCTACGTACACGGTTCATCCCATACTTCATCCTCACATCCAACAATGGTTAATACAAGCAACAAGGGACAAAGGAACCCTAGATACTTTCTGTATAAATACAGCACATCGCGCTAGTGTTAGTTAGAGGGAACCGAGACTTCCAGGCCGACACACTGACCAGAGACGCGGAGACTCCTGCATGCAGACGTTCCAGCTGACAGTGGTCTGAACATCCCTCGCGGGGTGTCCAACTCAAGACCAAGAAGGGCTCCTACATTCTCACTTCAGGTAATGGGGTTCGACTAAATCCTAGAGGGATTCTTGGCTTCACACCTACTCACATGCTAGGTACACTTAGGTACATCTAGATAGGCATCGTAGGAGTACGCGCTTTCTTTTATCAATGCATTTTATATTTATGTATTTATTCATGCGTAGTGAAAGATGGTAGAACTGTACTATCCATTTATATTCACTGTACTGCTAATCATATCTCTGGTGCTGTCTAATGGTTGTTGCAGCTCATATATTCTACACAAGAATAACGACTGTTTATTCTGTGTATCTCTGAGACAAGATAAGTAAGCACGAGTGACTGAGCGAAAAGTAGTACATTGTTTCCACGATCCTGAAGGATCAGGGTTGTCATATTCTGAGGTTGCCAGAAACTATTCTCTCCCCGATAAGAGGAGAAACTAGTGGTACTGTGAGCTAGCTAATGCAAACAGGCTAACATTTTCGGTGGGGGTGTTCAGAGTCAGTCTGCCACCAAGTCCACAGTTCATGTTATCCAAACGCGCAGATTCTGTGTAGGTTATATATAGGAACTACACGACAGACTATGTGGAATTCTTCCTCTGAGGGACTACCCCCATAGGCCATACTGGCATCTCCTGGAGCTACACTAGGGGCTTTGTTTTTAAGACAGCTAGGGTCCTTGGGGTGGTGTCCTGTCTTCTGACAGCTGTGGCACCATACCTTGTTGGGATCCCAACTCTTACCTTGGTACCCAGTTTTAGGTGGCGAGGTGTCTTTGGGCCCACCCTCCGAGACAGGATTTTGGGGGGCTACCTGGGACTCCTCACTTTTATTTATAGGATGCTCACCCTCTTTCCCCTGGGGAGGTTTTGTAACCCCTTTCTTTTGGTCACCCCCAGTGGATGTCTTGGTCACCCTAGTCTTCATCCAATGGTCTGCCTTCTTTCCCAATTCTTGAGGAGACATTGGATCTAGGTCTACCAGATACTGATGCAACTTTTCATCAATGCAATGACTTAATATGTGTTCTTTCATAAACAAATTATACAGACCATCATAATCTTGCACTTTACTTCCAGTCAACCAACTACCTAATGTTTTTATTGAGTACTCTACAAATTCCACCCAGGGCTAACTCTGGGGTTTCTGAGCCCCCTGAACTGAATTCTATACTCCCCAGTAGTGAGTCCAAATCCCTCAATCAGGGTGCCTTTCATGAGTTCATAGTACTCTGCTTTTGCCCGACTAAGGGTCAGAATTCTGTCTCTGCACTTACCAGAGGACACTTCCCACAGGAGTGCCCCCCAATGAGATTTCCTCACTTTTCTGCTTTCACAAGCCCTCTCAAAGGCTGTAAACCACTTGGTGATGTCATCACCATCCTCAAATTTAGGGACAATTCCTTTGGGGATTTTAGGATCATAGGATCCTTCTTTTTCTAAACGTTTTAAATTGCTGCCACCATTGATGGGTCCTAGGCTCATCTCTGCTCTCTCTCTTTCTAGAGCTAGGAGCCTAGTCTCTAGGTCTAGTCTTTTGGTCATCCTTACTAAAAGGAGATCGTCCTCAGTGAGGCTGTCCTCACTGTCTGGTATGGAGTTGGCCCTACCTCTGTAGGAGCCAGCCCCTTTACCTCTTGGATGTGGAGGGTAGGACACAAAGTTCCCTTCCTCCCTGAGTAGTTGAGGTAGTTGGTCTAGAACCTCATCTCCTCACTACTTTCCCCATTTTCTTGAAGGTCTTCACCTTCTTCTGTGGGGTGGTCCCTTACATGCCCTGCCAGGAACTCCTGGGGTTGTATCCTGGTAGGGTCGGACCCAGTTTTTTTTGTTTAGCCTTACAGAGGAGCCTTAACTCTATAACTTGCAGGTTGGAGTAAGGAGTGAGGTTGAGCTCCTCATCATATTCCCTGGATTGCTCATTATTTTTTCTAAAGTGAGGTTCAGTTTGGAAGACCTACACTAACAGTTCTAGATACTTATCCCCTAACTTCAGTGACTTTTACTTTTCTAAAAAAATTGCTACAGGGACTTCACACAAGGCCCTAACCAGACTTTTAGAGTTTTGGAAAAAATAGTCAATTCAAAAAATTATTTGTACTAAAGATAATTTTTGGAATCTTGTCATGTGATCAGAGGTTGACTAAGTTAGTCCAATAAATGCAAGGCTTTACATCCCACCGCTGATCCACCAATGTAGGAAGCAGGCTCTGTATATACTATACCAAAGTGAGGTATAGTGTGCACAGAGTCCAGGGAGTCCCCAAAGGTTTAGCAGAGGCTAAATTAGGTAAGTACTAACAGCTTTCTTTGTGGTAGTGTGTGCGAGCAGCTAGGCTTAACCAGAGGGTGTGTTAAGCATTTATTGTATTCACTCAATCAAGGACTGATTACACACACTCAGAGACAGGAATCCAGACAAATTAGGTAAGTATAGAAAAAGGTGTACTTATGTTTTATTTTACAACGAAGTAGGACTTGGCACAGGTAAGTAATATATACCCTCAAATGCAAGACTGTTCAAGGAAATGCAATTATGGTTGAATTTGCAATGGTTACACGTTTGTATCACTTTAAAATGCGGTTTGAATTATACAGTAAGTACTTTTCATTACTCTTGGATTACATTTGGATTACTTTGAGTACTGGGGTGGCATGCCCAGATACCATGCCTTAGGATATCTCAATACAAGGTAAGTACGACTTTTTATACTTTGCAATTGAGTTCTCTTCTCTTCATACAACAACAGTTCAACACTTAGACATTTTTTGGCCCAAAATCTCTTAACATGGGTTCATATGGGAGAAAAATGGTTATCGGTTTCACAGGTAAGTAAAAGTCTTACAAGTCGGAGTTTAAGGGGTCAGGACCAAGGTTCCCCAAGGACCAGGTAGGCACTCAAATTGCATCACCAGCGGCACTAGGGCGGCCGGGTGCAAAGTGCAGGATGCCAATGTTAGCCAATGGGGCTGGGGGCACCTCGGTTGAGGGCTGTGTAGTAATGATGACACGCTGTTAAGTTGTAATCCAAGTAGGTTTATTCAGATAAGTAGACAGGTCATCATTAACAGGTATATAAGTCCTCTAGGGCAGCCTGTAGGTGATCATCAACAGCCCCACCAGGAGCAGCCTGCTAGCTGCTCAGCCCCTCTCACCAACTGTCACTCCTCATCCAGTCACCCAGGCATTCTACTAAAGGTCCATTCACCAACATTCCATACAGAAGACACACACACAGGCTGAGCAGCTAGGACAGAGAAACATAGGGAATAAAACTTCATGCAAGAACACAACATATCTCTTCCCTATTGAACAGAAGAATGAACGAAACCAATGCATTAAACTATAAACATAAAAATACAGCAATAGTAAATAGTCCACAACCCAAAGGATGAGGGAAACACCACCCGCATCACAAAAAGGATAGGAACTAAAACAATGAGAGTCAAAAGCCCAAACCCAGGGATGACGGAGGCACCGCATTACAGGAGGGTAAGGAACTAAAGACAAGAAGGAAAGATGGATAAAGAATACCCATCCCCCTCCTCTAATAATGAAAAATAAAAGTCAAAATGTAAGTTCTCCATGAAAGGAGACTAGTCATGTGGACCAAAGGGACTAAAACCCAATATCCTGCACCCAACTTACACAAGGGACAACAATGTTAAGTAGGTGCTCTCCATGTAGAGAGACAAGTCATGTGGACTAAAGGGACTAAAACCCAATGTCCTGCCCCCACCATTAACAAGGGACAACCTGTGAAAAACGTAAATGCTCTCCGTGTGAGGAGGCACACAAGGACAAAACCCTGCACAAAAAAAAAACGTGCGGCACACAGGGGAATCACCCCTGAAACAAACAAATAACGGGTAGCACAAGGTGTCTTATGCACGCAGGGAACCCAACCCTGCATCAAAATTGATCGTGCGGCACAAGGTGTCTTACGCACGCAAGGAAAGTGTCTCCTTGCAACATGTTTAGCGTAAATGGGACCATGACCCATAACCTAATGTAGTGGGACAAAACCCCTACAAACCAACCCTGTGTAAGGCTATATGTAATCTTAATTGGAACAGACACAATAAACATACCCCGTGTAAGGGTTACCAAAACGAGCAAATATAAATGGGCACAGTAACTCTGAACCCAATGTAGGCATCCCTTATGTAAGGGGACCTAAACTGTGACATAACTAGGACAAATTTGCTGAACACTTAGTAAATTTGAATAACCAAAAGAGAATAGGCTCTGTGCACAATCATCACATCAAAAGCTTATTACACACAGAGCGCGTGGAGAATTGCAAGAATAATACAGGCTGCTCACGGGCAGGCCACTCGGTCTCGGGATCCAAGCTCCTAGGGTTAAGGTCAGGGCAAAGGGGGTCCCCAGTAAGAACCAAATCCATACCACCAGCGGCACTAGGGCGGCCAGGTGCAGGGTGCTTAGGAGGGGTCGGGAGCCCAATGCAATCCTATAGAGGTTGCCGTTTCGGATTTTGGCTGCAGGCTCGGTTCAAGAAGTCTTCTGGGAGGAACCAACAGCAGGGCAGGTAAGTTGGAGGGCTTGGGGACGTAAGTGCATCTCAGGTCCTCTTCTCCGGGGCGCAGGGTGGCCGGATGCAGGGGTGCCTTTTGAGGTCGGTTTTCACCTTACCGGGCCACTCGCGGTTGGGGGGGGGGGGGGTCTCTGTGCAGAGGTTGCAGGTGACGTCAGGGAGTCTTGGAGGGGTTAGCCCACGGTAGACTCGGACTCTGGAGCGCATGGGGATCTCGCTGAGACTGGTGGGCCACTTGGACATGGGCTGTAGGCGACGGGTGCAGTGATGGTTTCAGGCGTAGAGTTTGTTCGTCCTCAGCAGGCTCACAGTCTGTCTTTGGAGTTTCTTTTGAACAGAGCTGCTGTTCGCAGGAGATCCGGTCTTTGTTGAAGGCAGTCAGTCAGTCATCCCAGGGGTTTTGGAGGTCCCTGGCTGCAGGACAGGTCGACTTTTGGCGCAGGATCTCTGGAAACTGCAGACTGGTAGGTAGGGCTGGGGCCAAGTCAGTTCTTCTCTGTACTCTACTCCGCTGTGCAATTTTTTCCGTCCTTCATCGTAGGTTGCAGGATTCTGCCTTCTGGGTTCAGGCTGCCCCCTAAATATTGTATTTAGGAGGTGTTTTAGGGGTCTCGAGGTAGTAGCCAATGGGCTACTGACCTTAGGGTGACTACACCCTTGGTGTGCTCACCCCACGTGGGGGAGTGGGCACAATCCCTAATCCTGACTGGAGAGTGCCTGCCATCTGCAAGATGGCGGGCACTGAAGCATGGGCTTCACCTCGCCTCCCCCAAGTGAGGGGTGGGATTGGCAAAGGTGGGTACACCTTCTGGGCTGTTCTAATTTTTACAGCCTGTCTTCCCGCCGAAAGGGGGCGAGACAGGAAGGGGACCTGCTCCTGCTAGCAGGAGAGGCTGGGGGACGCCTTGCAAAGGCGGCAAGGCCTTTAAAGCTCCACTGCCCTAGATGGCTCTTCCTGACCAGGGGGAGGTGTGAACACCTCCGACTAGGAAAGGCTTTGTATCTGGGCTCAGGGAGCGAAGGCTGCCACCCTAGGGTTCCAGAAACTTGTCTCGTGGTGGCAGGCTGGTGTTTACCAGTCTGGGAACCCACCAGAGGCTGGTTGCTTATCAGGGGCGTCTGTAAGATGCCCTCTGAGTGCACTGTATAATAAATCCCACACTGGCATCAGTGTGGTTTTAATATGCTGAGAAGTTTGCTACCAAACTTCCCAGGATTCAGTAAAGTCATTATGGTGCTGTGGGGTTCATAATGACAAACTCTTAGACCATATACTCTTTATGGCTTTACTGCACTTACAAGGTCTAGGAATGGACTTAAGACACTGTAGGAATACAGTGCTCATGCAACTGTACCCTCACCAGTGCTATAGTGCATCCAGCTAGAGGGGTGACTTATCTATACCATAGGGAGTGGGTCCCAGGCATGGCACACAGGTATGTGTGCCATGTCGAAACTTCACTTTTCTCTGCACCAAAACACGTAGCCTGCAATGGCAGTGTGTGTGCGCTAAGGTACAGGACCTCAGAGTGGCACAATATGTGCTTCAGCCCTTAGAGGCCTTCCCTGGTCACAGTGCCCTTGGTACCCAGGGTACCATTTACAAGGGACTTACATGTGGCCAGAGGGGTGCCAATTATGGGTACAAATGTACAGTTTTGGGAAAGAACACAGGCCCTGGGAACCTGATTGGCAGGGACCTAGGGCACATCAAGTCAAAGTGCATCAGAAATCTGGCAAAAGGGGGGTTACTGCAACAGAAACCCACTTTCCTACACCGTGGGGGGCATTATTTTGAAAGGGAATGGCTTTTGTATTGCAATATAACAATAAAGGGTGCACAGTTTGAAAAAATGTTTCTAAAAAATAATGTCCGAGTATAAAACCGAGTAATACAACAATATTTGTGTTGAAATTGTCCATCTCCTCAGTTTCTGTAACGCTCATATTGAGACATTCTCAGCAAGTTCATTAATATGCTAATACCATACTTTTCATAGCCTTTGGTACTGTTTTTACATTAATTATAATTCAAAAGAGAGCAATCAGTTTTTGCAATATTGTATAGTATTAGTTTTCACTATGTAAATCTATTTTTAAGGTGCTTCATCACTCTCGCATGAGACTTGTGAGCCGCTCGCAGGACACTCACGAGATCGTAGAGTTATACATTTTGCTTTAAAGTATTGTATAGAGTTCTTTTTCTTGTGTTCAGTTATTGTTTAATGGTAATCTATAATAAGGGAGTCATTTAGATATGTTTGAAGCTTGAAGCTCCCTGAAGCCTGCAAACTACTCTTGCGGGATCGCAACACAATTGTAGGGAAATAGTATTATGTGGGAGGGACTAGCCTCTTCACTGAGACCCCTCTCTTGGATAATGGGATTGCACAGTAGGGTGTGAGGAGGAACTGCCCTCTCCTTTCTGACCTTTCCCTCAGATAACATTTGTGCATAGCAGGGTGCAGAAAGGGACTGGCCTCTCCGCTGAGACCCTCTCTCCGGTTGATGGGTGAATATAGTAGGGTGCAGGGATGGACTTGCCTCTTCCACTCAGACCTCCCTCTTAGATGACGAGTGCGTGGAGAGGGACTAGCCTCTGCACTCACGCCTCCGTTTTGGATTACGGGTGTGCATAGTAGGGTGTGTGGAGGGATTTCCCTCTAGACTTAGCCCTCTCTCTGGAATGACAGATGTGCATAGTACAGTGAGGGGAGAGACTTGCACCTCCGCTAAGACCTCTTCCCCAAGAATACAGGTGCACATAGTAGGGTGTAGAATAGGAGTGCCTTTTACGTAACACCTTTCTCTTGGGTAACTGATGTGCATATTAGGGAGTCTGGAGGGACTGTCCTCTCTGCTGAGAACCCGCTCTTGGATGACATGTGTGAGCAGTAGGGTGTATGGGGAGCACCTGGCCTCTCCTTTGAGACCTCTCTCTCTCAAATGAAGAGTGTGTGTAGTATTGAGTAGAGGGGGACTGGCCTCTTCTTTCACATGTCTCTCTCTCAAATCACAGGTGTGCGTAGTAAGATGTGAGCATGGACTGCCCTCTCCTTTGAGACCTTTCTCTCAGATGACAGATGTGCGTGGAGGGACGGATCTCTCTGCTGAGACTTCTCTCTGTAATGACGTGTGTGTAATAGGGTGTGGAGAGAGACTGAGCTCTCCTTTCAGGCCTCTCTCTTATATGACAGGTGTGAATAGTAGGGTTGTGGGGAGGGACTGGCCTCTCCTTTCAGGCCTCTCTCTCAGATGACAGGTGTGCGTAGTAGTGAGTGGGGAGGGACTGGCCTCTCCTTTCAGGCCTCTCTCTCAGATGACAGGTGCGCATAGTAGGGTGCGTGGTTGGACTGGCCTGTCCTTCAAGACTTCTCTGTCAGATGAAGGGTGTGCGTAGTAAGGTGTATGGGAAGTGACAGACCTCTCCTTTGAGACCTCCCTCTCAAATGACGGTTGTGCATAGCAGGGTGTGTGGAAGGACTGGCCTCTCTGCTGAGACCCATTTCTTGGATGATGGGTGTGCATAGTAGGGTGTAGGAAGAGCCTTAACTCTACTCTCAACTCTTCCAAAGCCAATAGTTGCAAATAGTAGACTCTGATAAACACCATCTCTACTAAGACTCTTTCCTACAGTAAAAAGTGTGCATACCAGAGTGTTTTCAAAGATCACCTACTCCTTTCCATTTTTCAAGATCCCGCAAGAGTCTTGCGAGTGTAACATTTAAAAAAAATAATAACCTTCTACTCATCACAGTACTTATGTCTTACACACTTCCTCTCAATAACAAGCACCACAATATGCACTCCTATTAGTAGAGTGTATTGAAAACTCACCTACTCTTTTTCACTGTCCATGAGAGTCCCGTGAGATAGTACATTTCTTTTGAAAACCACATACATTTATTTTCATTACAGGTGTTATGACTTAGAGGCTTCCTTTTCAAATCTAGGGGGACAGGCTGCCTTTCTGCTGCCCTCTCATATAGCTTTTTTACTTAATTTCTACAACACCTGTAATTTTTCACAGTAAACAGTAATGGCGGCCATTTCATTTCTAAAATTCAAACAGCCAGCCAATTAGAGAGCTCGCTCCCACGAGAGTGTGAAGGCTCACGGAAACAAACAGCCTCTTGCCCAATCAAAAGTCTTCAATTTCGAATTTGCACTCTCATGGGAAACCCACAAGACTCTCGTAAGCCCAACCATCCAAATATCTATAATTTTCCACCCTTAGTATCTCAAAAACTACTAAACGGATTTACACCAAATCACAAAAAGCACAATTTGCAGACCAAGATCTAGCTTCCTGACAAATTTGGTGTGATTCCGTTCAGCAGTTTTTGCTGCAGCCCAACTTAAAGAAGTCTATGGAAAAGGCATGGGGATTTCGCGTTTTGGGACCCCCCCCCTTTTTCTTGGCCCGCGCTTGACATATCTCCCCAAAACTTACCAGAAAGGAGCTGAGGTGGATGAACTTCATTCTTGGAAAGTCTTGAGAAGATATGTCAAACGGGGCCAAAGTTATTAACAAACCATAAAAGCGCTAAATCTATGGAAAAGCAGACTTAACTATACTTAGTGGGGATCGCCACTATGTTATTATATATATATATATCTATAACTGCTCAGTTTATTCCGTTTCAACTGCTACAAAGTGTTATATATATATATATATATACATACACACATTTATATCTGTATCAATATATATCCATCTATAATATCGGTATATATATATATATATATATATATATATATATATATATATCCATCTATAATATCGGTATATATATATATTTCCTACTGGCAGTCGCCAGTAGGTAGTTATAGTTAGGACCTAGTTTCCATAGGAAAAGCGTTTTTTGATTTGACAATATCTTTGGCGCCGTTTGACGAATCTTCGTGAAATTTTCAAAACTAATGGCCTGCTTCGGTCAGCTCCTGTCTTGAAAAGTTTCGGGGTGATTCTTCAAGCAAGGGCCGAGAAAAAAGGGGGGTCCCAAAACAAGTTTTCTCCATAGGAAACTTTAGACAAAGCTACAGCCCGAACTGCTGAACGGAATTACACCAAATTTGGCAAAAATGTAAGCTCTTGGTTCAGAAAGCGTGCTTGTTGTTAAATGGTGTAAATCCGTTCAGTAGTTCCTGAAATATTCATATTTAAAAAAATTATATATCTGGTGACCGCGGTGGATTCGCAAAGTCTCCCGAGCACAAGCTTTATTCTGATTGGCTGCCAACACTTCAAACCAGAAAGTATTGGCAGCCATCTTGTGATTCGGTAGAACCGAGTCACAAGAAAAAAGGTCAAAAAACAAGAAAAGGGGGCAGGGAAGAAACATCCTGACTCCCTAGGCCTGCTCAGGGGCTCCCACAGGGACCCCCAGGACCAAAAAAAAGCATTTTTTAAAAACATTTTCGGCAGGAGTTGCGCTGGGTGCGCGAATTCGGTAGAGAAAATTTAAAAAAACAAAGAGCGGTGTCCCGCGATTCGTTTTAATAAGCCCCCGGGTGGGCTAGGTCCCGGGGGCAATGTTGATAATGTATGAGGGGGCCGCGTGGGCCCCCGCAGCCCCGGAGACCGCCACCTCCCTGGGGCTTCTTTGAAAAAATTGCATGGGGGGGCTCCTGTCCCCCCCACACGCTGCCCCAGGGACCGCAAGCTCCCCGGGGCATTTATGATAATGGGTGTGGGGCCTCGCGGGCCCCCCAAAACCTGGGGACCACCACCTCCCGGGGCAATTTTGATTAAGGGCGGGGGTTTGTTGTGGACCCCCCGCCCCGGGGACCACCACCTCCCCGGGGCTATTTTCACGTTGGGAGGGGGGGGCCACGCTGTCCCCTCCTGGAGCCCTCCAGGGCCCCGGGGACCGCCACCCCCCAGGGCCGGCTCCAGCAATGTCCCGGGGTGCCTACCTCCGGGACATTGCAGTGTGCAATGGCAGGGCGGGAGCATTGCTCCCGCCCAGTCATTTCAAACTCTGCTTCGCTTCCATAAAGCAAAGCAGATTGCTTTTGGACAGGGGGAGCTGCATGTCAGCAGCTCCCCTTGTCCAAAAGCAATGCCGGCTCCCACAGGATGCGGGGAACCGGCAGGGACCGCGGGGGCATTCAGGCTCCCCCCGCGGTCCCCAACGTGTGGCCAGGCCCCGGGGGATGGGATCCCTGGGGCCAAAAGTGGCCCAGGGAAGGGGGGCCACGAGGCCCCCCTCCCCTTTTGAATTAAAATTTTAAAAATAATTCAAAAACAATAAGACGGTGCCCCGGTGGCTGGGGTCCCCGGGGCCAAAATTAGCCTCAGGAGGGGGGCCACGCAGCCCCCCCTCCAAAATTAAAGAATAATAAAGGCTGGGCAGGCCCAGGGGGATGGGGTCACTGGGGCCAAAAGTGGCCCAGGGAAGGGGGGCCAGGCGGCCCCCCTCCAATAAAAAAAATAAAGTTTAAAAAAAAAAGAAGAGGCAAAGCCCCGGGGGATGGGGTACCCGGGGCCAAAAATGGCCTCAGGAGGGGGGCTGCGCGTCCCCCCTCCTATAAAAGGGAATATATATATTTTTTTTTAAATAAGTGGCCTTGCCCCGGGGGATGGGGTACCCGGGGCCGAAATCTGCCACGGGAGGGGGGCCACGCGGCCCCGTCGCGTTTAAAAAATAAAAAATGTCTCAGGCCCTGGGGGATGGGGTCCCCAGGGCCCAAAAAATATTAAGAGAAGGGGGGCCACACAGCCTCCCTTCTTAAAAAAAAAAAAAAAGAGAGAAGCCGGCATCTCACCGTGGGCCCCACCCCCTCCCTGCACCACTCTGCAAACGCGCCTCCTGGCGCGTTCGGGGTTGGGGGATTAAGTCCCCATGAATCCAAAGGGTCCTTAGGAGCCAACTAGCCCACCACCAGGTACCTCCAGTAAGCCCCACACAGTGGGATTGCTGAGAGGTGGTCAAAGGCCACGCCCCTTTTTACACCACTCTGCAAATGCGCCTCTTGGCGCACTGCTGGTGGGGCGATGAGGTCCTCTTGTGTCCTAAGGACCTCAGGACTGAAGTGGACTTCATCCCCCAAGCTGCAGTGCGCCAGGCGGTGCGTTTGCAGAGTGGTGTAAAAAGGGGACGTGGCCTCGGACCACTCAGCAATCCAGCTGTGTGGGTCTTACTAGAGATAACAGGAGGGCTAGTAGGCCCCCAGGGACCCTCAGGAGGCAAGGGGACTTCATCCCCAACCAAGAGCACGCCAGGCGGCGCATTTGCAGAGTGGTGGACAAAGGGGGCTTGGCCTGTGTCCACCTCTCAGCAATCCCACTGTGTGGGGCTTACTGGAGGTAACAGGTAGGCTAGTTGGTCCCTAACGACCCCCAGCAACGAAGGGGACTTAAATCCCCATCGAAGAGCGCGCCAGGGAGCGGGTTTGCAGACTGGTGGGCAAAGGGGGCGTGGCCTGCTATGAGAGCTTACCAAAGCTGCTGTGTGGGACTTACTGGAGGTAATAGGAGTAGTTGGCCCCCAAGGTTGTCCTTGGGGGCCAACTATCCCTCCTGTTATCTCCAGTTAGTCCCACACAGTGGGATTGCTAAGAGGTCTTCGGAGGCTATGCCCCCCCTTTCTCCACCACTATGCAAATGCGCCTCCTGGCACACTACGGTTTGGGGGATGAAGTCCACTTTTCTCCTGAGGGACTTTGGAGGCCAAGAAGCCCTCCTGGTACCTCCTTTAAGTCCTACGCAGTGGACTTCCTGCGCGCTGGTCGGAGGCCCAGCCCCTTTCTCCACCAGTCTGCAAAAGCGACTACTAGTTAAAGAAGCATTTGCAATGTAATAGGTCTCGCATTTGCGAGAGTTAGAGCTATTGGCATTGTAAATGTAAACGTTTTTTACTAATGTTTTTTGGAGTGGAGTTGATGTATGTTGTGTGGAGTGAAATTATGTGGTATGTTGTGCAGTGAAATTATGTGGCTAGAAAGTGGTATTTAGTGTATAGGAATTATGTAGAGTGGGATTATGTGTTATGGAGAGTAATTATGTGGTATGGTAGTCTGTGATGTGGAGTGGTAACCTCAGGTTTAGTCTTCCTCGTTTCCATAGAAGCTAAACTATAAACTCAATGAGACAAAAAAAAGAAGGAACCACTGAAGAGCACTTCTGGACCTAGTCAGAGGTATGAGCAGGGCCACTGGAATTATACAACTGTTTGGCTGCACCAACTTTCACACTATCATACATTTTCCGCATTTGCCACATAATCCATCATCTGCTGCATAATCTGCAGATTTGAACAAAAAAAACCTTGTTTCTAGCTCAAATGGCTCAAACGTTACCAAAAATGCAGCGACAAGTGGTATAGCCTGGTGGAAGGCCCTTTGCAAACCTAGAATGGTCATCACTTACTTATTGCTAAATGTGGGTGTTAGATTGGTACTAATGGTGTGCAAACCACTCTTGCTTGTTTCTGCGCCTCTCTTGCCTCTTTCTGCATTTCTCTTGATTCTTTCTGCACCTTTCTTCCTTTTTCTGCACTCCTCTTGCTTTTTTTCTGCAACTCTCTTGCCTTTCTGCACTTCTCTTGCCTGTTTCTGCACCCCTCTTGTCTCTTTCTGCACCCCTCTTGCCTCTTTCTGCACCCCTCTTGCCTCTTTCTGCACCCCTCTTGCCTCTTTCTGCACCCCTCTTGCCTCTTTCTGCACCCCTCTTGCCTCTTTCTGCACCCCTCTTCCCTCTTTCTGCACCTCTCTTCCCTCTTTCTGCACCTCTTCCCTCTTTCTGCACCTCTTCCCTCTTTCTGCACCTCTCTTGCCTCTTTCTACAGTTCTCTTGCCTCTTTCTGCACCTCTCTTGGTTGTTTCTGTACTGCTCTTGTTTCTTTCTGCACCTGTCTTGCAAATTTCCGCATCCCTCTTTCTGCACCTCTCTTGCCTCTGTCTGCACCCCTGCCACTTTCTGTAACTCTTGCTTCTTTCTGCACTTCTCTTGCTTCTTTCTGCACCCCTCTTCCCTCTTTCAGCACCCCTCTTCCCTCTTTCTGCACCCCTCTTCCCTCTTTCTGCACCCCTCTTGCCTCTTTCTGCACCTCTCTTGGTTGTTTCTGCACTTCTCTTGCTTCTTTCTGCACCCCTCTTCCCTCTTTCTGCACCTCTTTTGCTTCTTTCTGCACTTCTATTGCTTCTTTCTATACCTCTCTTGCTTCTTTCTGCACCCCTCTTGCCTCTTTCAGCCCCCTTCTTCCCTCTTTCTGCACCTCTCTTGCCACTTTCTGTACCCCTCTTGCCTCCTTCTGCACCTCTCAGTTGTTTCTGTACTGCTGTCGTTTTTCTGCACCTGTCTTGCCGCTTTCTGCACCCCTCTTGCCTCTTTCTGCACCCCCTTCCCTCTTTCTGCACCCCTCTTGCCTCATTCTGCACTTTTCTTGCCTCTTTCTGCACCCCTTCCCTCTTTCTGCACCCCCTTCCCTCTTTCTGCACCTCTGTTCCTTCTTTCTGCACTTCTCTTGCTTCTTTCTGCACCTCTCTTGCCTCTTTCTGCACTTCTCTTGCTTCTTTCTGCACCTCTCTTGCAAATTTCTGCACCCCTCGTGCCTCTGTGTGCACCTCTTGCCTCTTTCTGCAACTCACTTGCCTCATTCTGCACTTTTCTTGCCTCTTTCTGCACCTCTGTTGCTTCCTTCTGCACTTCTCTTGCCTCTTTCTGCACCCCTCTTGCCTCTTTCTGCACCTCTGTGGCTTCTTTCTGCACTTTTCTTGCCTCTTTCTGCACCGCTGTTGCTTCCTTCTGCACTTCTCTTGCTTCTTTCTTCACCCCTCTTGCCTCACCTCTTTTGCTTGTTTCTGTACTTCTTTTGCCTTTCTGTACCCCTCTTGCCTCTTTCTGCACCCGTTTCTTTCTGCACCTCTCTTGCAAATTTCTGCACCCCTCTTCCCTCCTTCTGCACCTCTGTTGGTTCCTTCTGCACTGATCTTGCTTCTTTTTGCACCTCTCTTGCCTGTTTCTGCAACTCTCTTGCCTCTTTCGGCACCCCTCTTGCCTCATTCTGCACCTCTGTTGGTTCTTTATGCACTGCTCTTGCTTCTTTCGGCACCCCTCTTGCCTCTTTCTGTACCCTTCTTATCTCTTTCTGCACCCGTTCCCTTTTTCTGCACCTCTCTCGCCTGTTTCTGCAACTCTTGCCTCTTTCTGCAGTTCTGTTATCTCCTTCTGCACCTCTGTTGCTTCTTTTTGCACCTCTTTTAAATTTCTGCACCCCTCTTGCCTCTTTCTGTACCTCTCTTGCCTCTTTCTGCACATTTTGCTTTTTCTGCACTGCTCTTGCTTCTTTCTGCACCCTTCTTCCCTCTTTCTGTACCTCTCTTGCCTCCTTCTGCACCTGTTGCCTCTTTCTGTACCCCTCTTGCCTCTTTCTGCACCTTTGTTGCTTCTTTCTGCACTTCTCTTGCTTCTTTCTGCACCCCTCTTGCCTCTTTCTGCACCTCTCCGTTTCTGCAACTCTTGCCTCTTTCTACAGTTCTCCTGTCTCTTTCTGCACCTCTGTTGCTTCTTTCTGCACCACTCTTGCACATTTATGCACCCCTCTTGCCTCCTTCTGCACCTCTGTTTGTTCTTTCTGCACTGTTCTTGCTTCTTTCTGCACCTCTTTTGCCTGTTTCTGCACTTCTCTTGCCTCCTTCTGCACCTGTGTTGCTTCTGTCTGCACTTCTCTTGCCTCTTTCTACAGTTCTCCTGTCTCTTTCTGTACCTCTCTTGCTTCTTTCTGCACTGTTCTTGCTTCTTTCTGCACCTCTTTTGCCTGTTTCTGCACTTCTCTTGCCTCCTTCTGCACCTCGGTTGCTTTTTTCTGTACCTCTCTTGCCTCCTTCTGCACCCCTCTTGCCTCTTTCTGCACCCCTCTTGCCTCTTTCTGCACCCCTCTTGCCTCTTTCTGCACCCTTCTTCCCTCTTACTGCACCCTTCTTCCCTTTCTGCACCGCTCTTGCCTCTTTCTGCACCGCTCTTGCCCCTTTCTTCACCCCTTTTCCTTTTTCTGAACCTCTCTTGCCTGTTTCTACAACTCTTGCCTCTTTCTGCAGTTCTCTTGTCTCCTTAAGCACCTATGTTGCTTCTTTCTGCACCTCTGTTGGTTCTTTCTGCACCCCTCTTGCCTCTTTCTGCACCCCTCTTCCTTCTTTCTGCACCTCTCTTGCCTCTGTCTGCACCCCTGTTCCCTCTTTCTGCACCTCTTTTGCCTGTTTCTGCAACTCTCTTGCTTATTTCTGAACTTCTCTCGCCTCTTTCTGTACTCAAATGGGAAGGCAAGCTGTCAATATTAAAGGTCTGCGTGCTCTCATGACTGAGGTATATGTCTACTTGTATATGTATTCTTACATGTGTTATGCATCTGAAGATGGTACCTTAAAAAGCGGGTAACTTCTCCTATAGGTGGTCAAATCTTCTCAGTTCTGCTCTGTCATTCGGTTGCACAGGCAGACATGTCTTATGTAAATATGTGTTATAGAGCCCCTCAAGTATTCTATTGAATACCCATGTGCCCTGTATTGTGAGTAGAAAGAAATGCATACATCGTTTTTACACAAATTTACAGAGTATGCTGTTTGAAACACAGGTATTCAAGTGTTTGTATGTTTATTTTCATTTAACATGTCGCTAGGTAAAAGCATAGACACGCATGCATACCTTCACAAACTTGGTCAGACTTACAACAGTGATATGCTTAGGATTGCTGTTTTATATTTGGTAGGCATAACATTCTGAGCAGTCGATTAATAGTGAACCTTCAAGAGAAAAGTGAGGTTTAAGACATCTTCGGAGAAGGATTAGTGTACTTTGTATGAGTCTGTTGTAAGGTACAGTCAAAGTAGGCCTCTTTCTGCACGTCTGTTGGTTCTTTCTGCACATCTCTTGCTTCTTTCTGCACCTTTCTTCCTCTTTCTGGACTTCTGTTGCTTCTTTCTGCATTTCTCTTGCTTCTTTCTTCCTCTTTCTACACCTCTCTTGCCTCTTTCTGCACTTCTCTTGCTTCTTTCTGCGCCTTTCTGCACATGTCCTATCTATGTAGGCATAGTTAGAAATTAGCATTTAAAAAACATAGAAATTGACTGGAAAAAACAGGTTTCAGGGGCGTTATAGTTAGGGATTAGCATTTAAAAAACCTTAGAAATTCCCTGAAAAAACCACAGGTTTCAGGGGCGTTCTAGTTGGGGATTAGCATTTAAAAAACCTTAGAAATTCATTGAAAAAACCATAGGTTTCAGGGACATTATAGTTAGTCAGACATTTCACTCGTACAAAACCAGAGAAATTCCGCCGTTATAGTTAGCTGAGCTAACTATAACTCGCGCCCCCGCAATTCACTGCTGATGACGTCACATATTACATCACTCATGACATGGTCAGTGACATCACTGATGACATTATCCACATGATCATCTGATGCACCTCCTCACACCCTAATATAACCAGTGATACACCCACTCGAAAATACAAACTACCAATCTCGAAACCATCGACAGACCAATACCAGTTAGTACAAACCCGCTCACTGATTCATACGTCTACACACACATCCACTCACTAACCCATAGTCACTCATACACGCAGTCATTCATCAATACAGCCACTGATATATCCACTCATACACCCATACACTCACACACCGTCACTCACCCAAAGAGTTACTCAAACACTTAGTCAGTCACCCAAAGAATCAATCACACATGGCATTTACTCACCTCTACAGTTATACACACACACCACCTCACTTATTCATACAGACAGTACCATATACTTACTCTCTTCTGCAATCACTGACATAAGCACACACTTATCCATGCAGCCACTGTCACAATCACTCACTGTCACATTTAGTCACTTATGTACTCCAACACTCACATATACTGCCTTTCACATATGTAGTTACTTACGCATATACCACTGAGACATCCATTCACTCACCAACACAGCTATACACACACTCACTCACCCATACAGCCCCTAACACACGGACTCATGAACCTATACACCCAACTATACTAAAATTTTAGTTGAGCACTTGCAGTTTCAGAAGAGACACTATTTTTTTATGCGCTGTTATTCTGCTTGCAAGATTGGCCCACTGGGGCTTAATGTGATATGAGTATAATACAGAATATCTCATTTTGACCGCATAGTTAATTTGCATATACTGCCAATGTACAAGAGACTGCCACGAGGCTTCTTTTCAGGTCATGTTCAGCTCGCTTTAAAATTGGGCACTTGCCCTTAAGCGTTAATTTGTAAAGTTTGTCATTTAGCTACTTTGAAATCACAAAGTATCAATGTTAAAGCAGTTGTTATTTTGACAGGTGCGTAATATCAATTTAACATTATGTTTTGAATTGGAGAACTACTAGTCTGTTTTCTGATGCACTGCATTTGTAGTTTTGTACACGTGACACGCCATTCGTGGCATTTAAAATGGCTGAAAACTTTATTGTAAGCTGTTGGTGAACAAGCCTGCAGGACAGGCGAAACGTGTCCAGCAGCTGACGATTAAATTATTATTCTCAGCAAGACAAGGCGTCGTCATCCTTTACCTGTGGTAATGGTAACTCTGTGCAATTCATTACGGATCGAGCTTGGATGATCCGTGTAGACGACGCGCCCTTTGATCAGGAGCAGCAGCGGTTTTCAGAACAAGCAACTTCTCTTTATATATATATATATATATCACAAAATACTCCTTCTCAAAAGCGCCATTTCCATACGCGCAAAGAACGAGCACGAACCACTGAAATTAGTGTCACTGCAATGTTTATTCTTGCTCCCAAACAAATGCAGCAGCCATAACGCGTTTCGTCCCTCCCAGGGGACTTGATCACATATATATACACACACATACATACACATATATATAAAACACTCTTTGTAGCAGTCTAAGATGGATAAACTGAGCAGAGCTCAGGGAGACTCCCATCACACAACGTGTGGTAGAAAATCTGTGGGAAGGAAGCCTTTGAGGGGAGTGTTCTACAGGTTGCTGCAGCCTGATTGACTGGAGTTTGGTTCTTGTTAAATGATGTAGATAAGATACTGAAGTGAATGTTTTCTAGTCCTTCTAGGCTATGTGTAGCACTGTACTACTCTGTAATTATACTGTAGGACTCCCACTTTGATGTCGGGGAATGATTCAAGCATGTGAATCAATTAAAGATCCAATACTGGAGAACAACCAACCACAACTAAAACTTATATCAAAGGCAACATCCGCTATTTGAGAATACTTGCTGATTGCGGGACAAGTGAAATCAGAAGTACAGCCTTTGGTGTGGAAAACAATGGTAATACATTCCTATACAAACTCAGAAAAGCCCACTATACATTTAGGAAATTCAATACACTCAGTAATAATCCTTCTATTTCTGCATACTCTGGTGAACCAACAAAGATGGTTGTGCCAGGGGAAAGATCTACAGTATCATTTTCTACTAATTTGAAACACTTTCTATTGTGGCAGCCCTCATTCAAGGTGCCGCAGGACAAACATCTCCCTTAACTTCATATCTCTTGCTTGTGGTGATCAAGAAGGCAAGAATTGAGAAGATGCTTCATTCCAAGCCATACTGAGTCACATTCTACTGGAAATCCAGGACAAAAAGGTTTCCAATCAAGCAACCATTGCTTAATGCAGTCAACAAAAGGAGAAAAATGATGCAAAGTCTGAATATTTCAGTAATAAATTTGAGGATTCCAGCCATGAAATGCAGATAAAATTAACATCTCCTACTGGCTGTGGTGAATTCTAAACAGCTAGTTCTGTATAACAGATTTACACCTATCAATATGCACTTAAAGGGTATTTCAGAGCACTATGAGGACGGCTCTATGTTCATAAGATGGTGGAGAAATGAATTAAAATAGGTCTTGCCAGACTCTTCAGGCACCTTATATATGACACATTTGGGTACACTGAATACCTTTTCAGCTATCAAAATTCAATGTGAAACCACAAACAATTATTTTAAACTTTCAAGACTACATTATCAAAAATATAATCCTATAAAACCAACCCTATCTGAGTCACAACATTCTGGGTGTACCCTGAATTTGAGTTTAATAGTGTTTCTGCCATCTCCTATGAAACTTCTAAAGGGTCCTGGGGATAGATCTTAATACATGCTTAAAATTCAAGCATGTTATCTATCCCACGGGTACACACAAAGGTACACATATATTAAAGTCTCAGGCATCAATCCCTCAATTTGAAGACTGTACAGGTGTAAACATCATATGTGTCCCTATGGTTACAGAGATTCTACATGCTTTGAGTTCAGACAGCAGTGCTATCCTTCATTACACAGGTTTACAGCAGTTTGGGGCAGCAAACCAATCCCTCATGTTATAGAGATCTCACAGGCCACAAACTATCCATCACAGGCTCAAGCTATGGAGAGTAAACAATATCTAGATATTGCAGACACCGGGGCTTTAAACAACAGAGTGATCCCAAGTCGTATCTCTTAGAGATGAGGAAGGCAAAAATCAAACACAATAAAATACTTTCATCCCAACCTACCTGCTCCTCCTCACAGCCGCTCCTTGCTACATGCACTCTCTTCATTCCTTTCATGTTTACGTCCTGTTTTCCTGTATACATGCCAAATGCTGGTGTAAAAAACACAGAGCTGCACTGGGTAAGGCTAGAATGCGATTTGGGGAAGTGGAGCCAGATTCTTTAATAAAGAAAGCAATTGTGGCAAAGAAGGGGAGGGGAAAAAGAGGGAGTAGTGGAAAAATGTGTCTCTTTCAGTTAAAATATAGTGGGACAGAAATGCTCCTTCGGCAGGAAAAACACAGGAATATAGAGGAAAGCCTTTGAATATAGAGCAGAGACGGACAAGGAAGTAATCAAAAGATTTGCAAGAGGAGGAAGCAAAACCCACTCTAAGTCTATATTGGATACCACAGGTTTCTTTTCCCGACAGACAAATAAAGTAGTCTCTAGATGATGCCTAAAAAGACCACTCTGACAACAACTGCGCTTTACCCTTCACCATGCGTGTATGACAGAATGTTCTTCTTCTGCCAAGCCAACAAACCTTGCAGGACTGATCTTCTCATTTCTCATAGTTTTTTATATTGCTTTTTTCCATTTCTCCGTCATAAAGCATAAACAAAATATGAGTAGAAAACAATAACTGAATATACATAATTCAATGTATATTTCTACCACATTGCAGAGAAAAAGTCTGCATGTTACGCTCAGCACCATACCGTGTAATAATTCATAGCTTTGCAGCATTCCATGAAACCTATTCTCCACCAGGCTGCATTTTACCTGTTGAACTATGTGTAATGCTCCTATGTAAAAAGACAATCTATATTGAAGTATTATGATTTTCATTTATCCTGCAGCACGCTTACTCTTTACCTCCCACATCATATATCTGAAATCATTATGTAACAAAAGTAATTACTCAACGAAAACATCTTATCAGGCTAGAACAACCCTAACTTCATTGAGGTCTATCACCAGGATGATGACTGAATTCCTTAAGCATTGCTGCCCAGTCCACCAGATGCACAAGTTACTAACTTGTGTAACGATATATCTGTAAGAGACAGTAGTTAGTGATAGATTCCTTACCTTAGAATATCCCCAGGCGTCAGGCTGGATCCGGAAAGTTTTGCGTAGCAGTACCCTTGCGCGTCGGTAGGCGGCGTCGTGCGGCTCCGCGTCCGTCGTCGGCGTCGTGATCGCCGGGATGACGTCGCGGGCAGTACTTAGACGCCGCCCCTGCGCGCTGACGTCAGTTCTGTACACGACTTTCCGCGCCAGGAACGCAGAGCCATGCAAGAAGCTGACACAGGTGTCTGAAAAATACTAGGGCCCTGAAAGGGATGTCCTTAACCCTAGAAATCAGTTCGCAGAACGGGGAGGATGGGTGGGGCGGTAAGGAATCTATCACTAACTACTGTCTCTTACAGATATATCGTTACACAAGTTAGTAACTTGTGCATCTGAAAGAGACACGTTAGTGATAGATTCCTTACCTTAGAATAGATACCCCAGCAATACCAACCCCGGTGGTGGGTCTGCGAACAAAGATCAGACAAGGAAGTCCTGGAGGACAGAACGGCCAAAGAAGCCGTCCCTCCGGACCTGACTGTCAAGGCAGTAATGCTTAGTAAACGTGTGCAGCGAGGCCCACGTAGCTGCCTGACAGATAACCGGCAGCGGAACACCGCGGCCCAAGGCCGTGGTAGCAGCCGTTGCCCTGGTGGAATGGGCACGCAGCCCAACAGGAGGCTCCTTCTTAGCCAAAGAATAGCAGGTCTTGATGCACAAGGTAACCCAGCGGGAGATGGTCCTCTTGTGCACCGCCCGACCTTTTGGCGCCCACGTAGCCAACAAAGAGCTGGTCATCCACCCGGAAGTGTTTTGTGCGGTCGATATAGAAGGAGAGCGCACGTTTTGGGTCCAGACGGTGGAGCCTCTCTTCCTCTCTGGAAGGATGCGGAGGCGGAAAGAAGGTGGGCAAAGTGATGGTCTGCCCAATGTGGAAAGCAGTAACCACCTTTGGCAAGAAGGACGGACGCGTCCGAAGAACAACCTTGTCTGGATGAACAGACAGAAAGGGAGGTTTGCAAGATAGAGCCTGGAGCTCACTCACCCGCCGAGCGGAGGTGATGGCCACCAGAAAGGCAGTCTTCAGAGTCAGAAGACGAAGAGGACAGTTATGCAGAGGCTCAAAGGGAGCGCACATTAAAAGGTAAGAACCAAGTTCAAGTCCCACTGAGGCATTACAAACGGAACAGGAGGGAAGAGGTGAGTAATGCCTTTTAAGAACCTGTTAACAACAGGGGACTTGAAAAGGGAGGGCTGATCAGGGAGCCTGAGGAAGGCCGAGATAGCACAAAGATAACCCTTGATGGTACCCAGGGCAGAACCCTGTTGGGCCAGAGAGAGAAGGAACAGAAGGACCTCAGAAAGAGGGGCAGAAAGGGGATTCACAGCCTTTGCTGTGCACCATGCCACAAATTTGTTCCACCTGCAGGCGTATACCACCTTAGTGGAGGGACGCCTGGCTGCCAGAATCACATCACAAACTTCGGGAGGCAAGTCGAAAGGAATCAACTGCCGCCGCTCAATCTCCACGCAAGCAGGTGTAGACTGGACAGGTTCGGGTGGAGGACCGTCCCCTGCTGCTGCGACAGAAGATCCTCCCGAAGAGGCAGACGGATCGGGGGATCTATGCTCATATTGAGTAGCTCGGGATACCAAACTCTTCGAGCCCAGTCCGGAACCACAAGAATGACTTGGGCCCGGTCGTGCCGAATCTTCTTCAACACTCTGGGTAGAAGTGGTATAGGCGGAAAGGCGTACAACAGACCGCAACTCCACTCGCGACGAAAAGCGTCGCCGAGCGAGTGCCGCCTTGGAAATTCCAACGCGCAGAACTGATGACATTGCGCGTTCTCTTCGGTGGCGAATAGATCTAACCAAGGCTCTCCCCACTGTAGAAAGAGTCCTTGCGCCACTTCCGAGTGAAGACGCCATTCGTGATCCATCATGCACCTGCGGCTGAGGTTCGTCCGCCCTGGCGTTCAGAGAACCTGCCAGGTGTTGAACCATCAGGAACATGCCCTGATGTTCCAGCCATGTCCAGAGGCGCAGAGCCTCCTGACAAAGGGTCCAAGACCCCACCCCGCCCTGTTTGTTGCAGTACCACATGGCGGTGGTGTTGTCTGTGAACACCTGCACTACCTTCCCTTTGACAGAGGGAAGGAATGCCTTGAGTGCAAGCCGGATCGCCCGGAGCTCCAGAACGTTGATATGGAGCCGGGACTCCGCCGGAGACCAGAGGCCTCTGATCTCCGCCTCTCCCATGTGACCGCCCCATCCCAGAAGGGACGCGTCCGTCACAACTGTATGCTCTGGCTGGGGAAGGGAGAGGATCTGCCCATGACCCATTGCCGGTTCGAGAGCCACCACTGCAACTGTTTTGCAGTCCCCTCTGAGATCTGGACGTGATCGGACAGGTTGCCCTGGTGCTGCGCCCACTGGAACTTCAGGTCCCACTGCAGAGCCCGCATATGCCATCTGGCATGATTGACCAGCAGGATGCAGGAGGCCATGAGGCCCAGCAGCCTCAGGGTCATCCGTACCGAAACCCAGGATAAAGGCCGAAAGATCGGAATCATAGCCTGAATATCCCGGACTCGCCGTTCGGGAGGATAGGCCCGAAACTGCGTCGTGTCCAGAACTGCCCCGATGAAAAGGAGCTGTGGAGAAGGAATTAGATGCGACTTCGGCACATTGATGGAGAACCCCAGCGAGTGCAGGAGTTCGGCCGTAGTCTGGAGGTGGGAGACGACTGCCTGGGACGAGCCCGCCTTCAGCAGCCAGTCGTCGAGGTAGGGGAAGACTGAAACCCCTGCCCGGCGCAGATGAGCTGCGACCACCGCCATCACTTTCGTGAACACCCGAGGGGCACTTGTAAGGCCAAAGGGGAGCACGGTGAACTGAAAATGCTCGGGGCCTACCGTGAACCGAAGGTAACGCCGGTGGGCCGGCAGGACGGGGATGTGGAAATACGCGTCCTGCAAGTCCAACGCTACCAACCAGTCTCCAGGGTCGAGGGCAGTCAAGACCTGAGCTAGGGTGAGCATCTTGAACTTCTCCTTCCGGAGGAAGCGATTGACGTTCCGGAGGTCCAAGATAGGACGCATGTCCTCCTTGTCCTTTTTGGGCACCAGAAAGTAGTGGGAGTAGCAACCACGCCCTACTTCTGGGGTCGGAACATGCCCGATGGCCCTCTTGGTCAAGAGGGCCGTGACTTCCTTCCGTAGAAGCACCAAGTGATCCCCTGACATGCGGTGGAATTGAGGTGGCATGGCTGGGGGGTGGTCTCGAAGGGGAGGGAGTAGCCCCTTCGGACAATGTCCAAGACCCACCTGTCCGAGGTGATGGTGCGCCAGTGGGGAAGGTGATGGCGGACCCTGCCCCTACTGGCGTGCCGTGCACCTGAAAGGAGGGACTAGGAGGGCTTGGAGGCCGCGGACGGGTTGGAGGTGGTGGCCTGACCCGCACGCTGGTTGCCCGATCCGCCACGGCGGAATCCACGTCCTCGGCCACGCGAAGACGCCTGCTGCGCGGGCCGGTGGCTGGGCTGCTGACGTGAAGGGCGCCCCTACCGTGGCCACGATAGGGGCGAAAAGCAGAAGGTAGCGGAGGGCGTGTAGCAGAAAGGCCCAGGGACTTTGCAGTAGCCCGTGAGTCCTTAAAGCGCTCCAACGCATGGTCTGCTTTGGACCCAAAAAGACCGACTCCATCAAAGGGCATGTCCATGAGAGTATTCTGGACATCCCCTGAAAAACCAGTGGTTCTCAGCCAGGCGTGGCGCCGGAGCGCCACCGTCGTTGCAATCGACCTGCCCAGCGAGTCGGCGGTGTCAAGGCCACAACGGATAGTGTATTTGGCCGCATCCCTTCCTTCCGCAATGGCGCGGGAAAGCAGTGCCTGGACCTCCTCAGGGCACTGGGGCAAAACATCCGCCACCGAATCCCACAGGGAGTGGGTATATCGGCCCAAAAGACAAGCGGTGTTAACGGACCGCAAGCCAGCACTGGAGGAAGAAAACCTTTCTTCCCAAACTGATCCAGGCGTTTGGATTCCCTATCCGGAGGAGCGGTAGGGAAGGCGGTTTGGGAAGCGGAGGCTTGGACAACCAAGCTCTCAGGAGTGGGGTGGACAGAAAGAAACAGGGGTCGCCCGGAGCGGGGCGATGGCGTCGTGACACGTTCCGATCCACAGGAGCCCCTGTGTTGGGCTTGGACCAGGCGCCCAAAAGAACGTCAGTGAGGGCGTCGTTAAACGGCAGCACAGTCTCCGCAGAGGAGGCTGCCGGCTGAAGCACCTCTGTCAAGATGTTAGTCTTGACCGTCAAAGTAGGGAGCTGGAGACGTAAGGCCCCAGCAGCCCTACGCAACACCGTACCAAAATTGGCCCCCTCCTCCGTAGCCACGGGAGGAGACAGCATGCCAGTGTCAGGAGAAGTATCCAGACCACTGGCCTCCCCTAGACTCTCTGTCCAGTCCTCATCATACTGACAGTTGCGTGTCAGAGGGTCATCAGACCCCTCCCAGTCCTCCTGGTCCTCCTCTGGTTCAAAATAAGGAGGAGGAGGGACATTTGGGACCCAAGGTCCCATCGGCGCCGGAGCCGGCGTCGAGCGACGTCGCTCCGGGTCCATGTCCGGAGCCGGAAGGAACTGGGGACGACGCCGCCCGGAGCCCAGGGCGGCGTCGAGAACGGCACCGGAGACATCGGGCGCCGGCGGAGGTGTCGTGAGGTCGACCGGCGTCGATGGGAGTTGTGGAGCCGGGATCGAGGCCGGGGCCGAAGCCGGAGCCGGGATCGAGGCTGGAGGCTCGGGCGACGCCGGGGCCGGAGCCGCCGGCGACGCCGGAGCAACCCCATCAGGGCCCGCGGGGCCCGAAGGCGCACCGGAGGGGCCTGAAGGCCCGAAGAGGCGGGCCATGGCCGACAGGAACTCCTGTACCTTGGCCGGATCCGCCCCCGAACCCGGGAAGGGCGGGTATGACGGGGCGACTCCACAGGCAAGTCCGGGGCCGCGGGGCGGGGACGGTGCCGGGAGGGGCCTCAGCCGAGTCGCGAGACCGGCGAGGCGAAGTCCGAGAGCGACGATGCTTCTTGGACTTCTTGTGCTTAGACTTACCGGACGAAGAAGTCGACGACCGGTGTGCACTCCGCGAGCGACCCCTGGACCTCTCACGCGACCGGGGCTTCCGCGGAGCCGAATGCCGGGCCTCGAGGAGCTTTCGAGACCGCTCTCGCAAAGCTTTCGGGTTGAGGGCCTGGCATTCGGGACAAGACTCGGTGTCGTGGCCTCGGCCGAGGCAGAAGAGACACTCCCAATGCGGGTCGGTGACGGACATCATCCGCGCACAGGCGCCGCATCGCTTGAAGCCGGGCATCCCTACGACACCTTAAAGTTGGAAAAACCAGTGAAAAAATCACCAAAAAGTATGGTCAAAAATTGACCAGGGCACTGCTCTTCCCGGATCTGCGCTTGCTGGCGCGGAAAAAGAAGAACTGACGTCAGCGCGCAGGGGCGGCGTCTAAGTACTGCCCGCGACGTCATCCCGGCGATCACGACGCCGACGACGGACGCGGAGCCGCACGACGCCGCCTACCGACGCGCAAGGGTACTGCTACGCAAAACTTTCCGGATCCAGCCTGACGCCTGGGGATATTCTAAGGTAAGGAATCTATCACTAACGTGTCTCTTTCAGATATTCACTGTTGTCTTCTCATAGCTGAGTCTTTGCAAGATGGAGCTGACAGAAATTAAACAGCAGGTGGTCTCAGCCCAGTGCATATGAAAAAATATTAAGTTTAGAAGAATTTGGGCATTTATGATGCATTCAAGTAGAGGGTCAGCTACACGAAAAAACTTGTGTAGCTTGAAGGTAAATGCTGAAATGGTGTCTCAAACTGCAGCAGTTTAAAAAACATTGATTTTCGCAGTCCTTGGTGCTACTGACAATTAAGGCCACCAGAAATCAAATGAGAAAAAGTATTTACAGTCAATTACTGATTTATCAACTCCTCTAGGGCATGTTCTGTAAAAATAAACAATTTAAAGAGCTGGCAGCTCTAGAGCTCACCTTGAGAAGAGATCGAGCAATAGCAATTCGTTGTTTCTGCCCACCTGCAAAATAGAGACAAACAAACACTATAACGCTTCCTTGCACAGTAAGTCAAGACACACATCCCCTTGTTCATACTTTGGTATTAAATCAATATACAGACAGAGAAAAGTTCTATGTTGAACTTTAGATTTCCTTCCAGTTAGAAACCTATCTAAATTGGCGGTGCATCTTGGAACTACAGAAAATAACGTTTTAAGATGGAAAATTTTTATAGAGTGCAGAAAAATCGAACGTATTATTATTATTATTAGTGTTAGCTACATATGCTCATTCTCCAGAATGGGGAGTAGGGCAGGGTCAGTGAGTAACTGCTGATACGTAATGCATCCAATAGAATGATTTTTACAGAAGGTAAGTATTTTTTTCTTGTGATTGATATTTCCACGTGCAGATTCTTCACCTGTGAACAGAATCCAAAACATTACCTCCCCCAGTAGAGGGTCTGAAGAAATGGTCAGACAAGAAAATCTTGAAGCAATGAACATCCAAAGAGCAAGTCCTGATGCACTTCAGAATTCAGACAACAATGTCAGGCAAAAGTATGAAGGGAAGACCAAGTAGCTGTCTGACAGTCAAAAAAAAGAGGTTGTGGTAGAAGCCTTTGCTCTGGTGGAGAGCGCATGAAGGCCTTGGGGAGGGTCTTTCTTGGCTAGTTCATAACTATCTTAATGCAGAGACTTATTCAGCATATTATTTGTTTCTGAACTGCTCTATCAGATTTACAACCAGTGTATCATGTGAAAACGTAGTCATTCATTTTGAAATTATTTGTCCTTTAGATATAAACACTGACTGCCTATTTTGTATCTAGTCTATGCAATCTTTCCTTATCTTTCGAGGAATTATGAGGGTAGAAGAGTGATAGACCGTCTCAAATAAAAAGGACAAAACCACCCTGGGAAGAAGGAAGCTTTTATCTGAAGTTCTAGCTTGATTTGGAAGAAGCTTGTGCATGGATGTTTGACACTCAGGGCTTGCAATTTGCGGATGAGTTAGGCTAATGTAATAGCAACAAGAAAGACAGTTTTGAGATTTAGAAGACTTAACTGGAAACTGGGAAGGGGCTCAAATGGGGATCCTATTATAAAAGTTTATACCAAATTTAAATAGCACTGAAACATAGCAAACTGGGTGGGAAGATACTAATCTTTCCCCTAACCCTTTCAACAAACCCTTTAAAAAATGAATTAAAATGGGTGATTTAAACAGGAGAGGTTGATCTGGAGGGTAAAGGACGACTATCAGGCAGCAATGAAACCCTTTACTGTGCCTACTGCACAGCTCTGCCTGGCGAGCAAAAGTGCAAGTTAAACAATCTCAGAAACAGGAGCTTAGAAAGGGTCCAAGTTGTATTCCTTACACTAGTCAACAAACCTATTCAACCTTGTGGAATAAAGCAATTTCTTTGAAGGGCAAAGGTCTGAAAGGATGATGTCGATCACTTCAGGTGGCAGCTGGAAAGAAGTTAACTGTCTTCACTTAATCTCCACGCATGTGGGTGGAGGTTCTGTAGGGTGTGGTGTAATATTTGATCTTCTGATGGAAGGTCCACCCTAGGTGGAAGACGGAGCAGGGGACAAGAGGCGAGATGCAGGGGGTCTGTGTACCAAAGCACTCTCTGCCAGTCTGGGTCAATGAGAACAACATGTTCTCAGCCCTTGTGCATCTTCCTCAAAACGTCTTGAATACAGTTCTCCTCAGCTCTCAATGCTACCACTAATAGCCCCTTGAATCCTAATACTGTCTTCATGAAAAGCCTCTCAATATGATCTTAAAGGCTTCCAATTCTATTGTGGCATCAGCAGCTGTGCCTGAGTTTTCAGCAAAATCCTGGTCTATGTTCGCCCCTATGTTTGGACAGAATGGCAGGTCTTGAAGCACTTCTGTCAAAAGTCGCCACCCAAAAACTCTGTCCGCCACTCTCATTCCTGCCTCAGCAATACAATCAAAAAGATTAATTCTAATATGCAAGGTGTGTAACCTAGAGTAAAATTGGTTATTTTCTAATTCCAGGATGCATCAATCTCCATGTACCCAAGACCTTATTATTAACCACACATGTTGTAGGTATTGAGCAGCTGCGATTGCTTGGGCTCCAGGGATGGGCGGTGTAGATCTGTCCTGATCCACATCTGGCACACAGTTGAACTCTCCACACCAGATACAGGGTGCTCACATATTTCTAATGAGAGTAGGTGTTAACATAGTTAAGAGTGAGGCATGATTCACATTGGGGTTGTATGCTGCAGCCAGGGAAAGAAATGTCCTGTCTAAATACCCCACGATTACCACATACCTGCCCTCTGAATATATTTATTGCTGTAGTGTGAATGGGATCCTCCCCCCCCAGGGCAATCCAAATGAGTACCCCACAGGCAAACCTCAAATACGTGGCTCCGATTACAATGCCATACCATCTTTTGAGGAGCGTTTGTAATTCTCCAGTAGAAAGATGCGTCTCTTTTGGTGTTGATGACTATATCTATCCTATTCCACATAAGGATATTGTACCTGTTCAAAACCATATCACTCTCTCCCATATGCATTATGTAAGCAATAGACCTCCCCTTGGTAATGTGACCCAAATCTGTCTTATAGTCTCATCTACAGCTGGGGTCGCATATTATAAACTGACTGTCCTGCTTTAAGAACAAACTACCACTCCCTGGCAGAAGTTCTTTAAGCCGCTGAGCCAAACACACACTACTGTAAACTCAGACAGCCAAACTGTCCCTTTTAGATAATGGTGAAACATAATACAAAAGAGGATCATAATCCTTCTCCTGTATACGTTGATCTGCAACCCTTCACCCTGACGCAGTCCCCCCACCCCAAAAGTATAGTACAACAAATTATTGCTCACTCTAATCATTCTGTAAAGGACATATGATCACATAAATGAAGAATACGTTCTGCAGTCATTGGGGTTAACTCTGGTCCACCTGTAGTTCCTGAACAGTATCTGCTTTGAGTGTGCTGTTGTTTGCCCCCCCCCTCCCCCCATTGCTTCCAGATGTGATCTTGGTGATTCTGGTCCATCGCTTGCCTATTGCGATGTTCCAACTCTGCCACCTCCAGTGCTCTCTCTCTAGCTGTCTGTTCTCTGGATGGTCTACCGTTGCAACTTTCTTCTAGGTAGACAGATGTTCCTCTAAATTGACCATACCTAATCCGTGTCCCGACCATCTACTGGGATTATCTCCCCTTTTGATTGCAACCACATTCAAGCCTCGCTGGTGAAAAGAAGAACTATGGTTCATCACCATCCAACACTTGGAGCTTGGCAGGAAATGTAAGAGATTATCATATATTCATTTGGCAGAGGTGTTTTTTCACATCAGGTAATGATTCCCTTTTCTTCTGGACATCTGTCATATAGTCCGGAAATATGGTCATTTTATTGCTTTCCAGCAATCAAGGTCCCTTGAAACCTGATGTATATGATCCCCGTCATAATACCTAAAAGTCTTGCCACACCCAGCCTAGGAGAAGCACCTGGTAGAGTCAGTATGTTTGAGACCCTGTGAGGTCGCTCCACTGAAAAAAAAAGTGTCAGTTTACCCCCCAGCACTGTATTCCCCAGCCAGACTTCTGGAAATATATCCATGCTTGAGCCTTCAAGTCATTCCGGAAGGCCTATTATCCTGATATTGACACAAGCGATCCTCCAAGTCGTCCACTTTCTTCCGCAAGAATTGCACTTCTTCCTGCACACATTTAAGAAGAGTTTGCGTTTCCTTCAGTGTTGGCATCATTATTGCGAGATTAGAGTAATTGTTCTCCACCCTTTCTTCAAGATTTTATGATTCGTAGTGGGCAGAACCACGTCCACTGCCAGTGCATTGACGTTGGGTTCAAGAGTGGATTTGATATCAAGTATGGCCTGTAAGATGTCCTCAAATTTACCTGTATGTTCATGAAGCAGCTTTCCACTGGTTGGCAGAAGATGTCTCCTCCACATCATCTGCGCCCGAGATCCCATCTCTACTGAGAAGCCTCTTGTTTTGATGCTTTTCGGTTTTACCATTTTTTCTCTTTATGCCCACACGTCTGCCATTCAGGGTCACCAAGTTTGCATCCTTTACCTCCTGAAGCCTATGCCCTGATGCCTAGTGGAACATGTCCCATTTTCCAGGCCGAGAAGTAACCAGGCTATCTTAAGCAGGTATGACAAGCTGGCTATCACAAGAGGTTCCACATCCCTATTCCTCCAAATCAAAGTGCAATTCCTGATCTAGCCCATTCAAGAACCACGGTTCTGTGTGTGACGGTTGGAGTTCTATCTCGTGAAACGTGAGAGCACAACATCAAGCATTTAAATTTATTCAGTCAATGAGGGCCTCCTCAGATGTTCGGTCGCTGCCAACCAGAGACAGCGTATTACGCCATTATTGAAGTGTGTCACTCACCATCGTCCCATCACGGGAGACAGTCAGGTGCAACATGGAAACAACTGTCATCCAGTATTTTCCTACTGCACAGGAAGCAGTCAGCGGGCCACCTTCATTCACAAGGCCTCCAGCAAACTGTACCTGCATCGAATACAATGCTTCTCCACTGCTGAGGCCTGCCAGTGTCGAGCAGGTTTGTGCCGTGCATCTCACCCCAACTGCTGCACAAGATCAGCAAGCGGTGGTTGGCAGCACAACTCCGCTCTACTAATGCAGCACTGTCTGCGCGCTCAAGTTTCATCTCTCTGGCTCCAGCATGCTGCAATTGTGGCTTCTTCAGGGCAGATCCACCTAACACTCCAGAAAGCAGCACCAAAGGCTTACATAGGCCATGTTTCTGAGCCACTGCTCCCCTAGCAACTAAAGTGACTTATACAGCATGGCAGTGCCGATCGTCATGACCATGGAAGGTTTAAGCTGTTTTCGCCACCCGGGAGGTAATCTACTTGACAGCAGAAGCACTGATGCAGGGCGAACCGGCCAAAAATCACAGATATGTGACTCAGTCGCCATCTGGACCACATCCCTGCCTCCTGACCATCTTTAACCACTTCAACGCAATGCTCTTGTAAGTGGTCTGGCAATTTGAAATTACTAAGGCCCATGTCCCAAAGGCCATGGATGTACCGGGCAAGGAGGCATGCTTTGTTTAGTGAATTAAGTACTAGGCTAACGGCACAAAAGAACAAGTTACTTCCCTTCGGTAACGCCTTATGTGGTAGAGACTATCTAGCCACAGATTCTTTACCTTTGAATTTCCCAGGTATGAGAGTGGATATGGAAGATTTTTTTGTGAGCAGTACCCCTGTCCACAGGTAGATGGCGTCGATCGGTTCAGCGTGCGTCGTCGGCATCGTCAGGAGTGACATCACAGTACCTATATAGGTGCAACCCAGGTGCGCTGACATCTTTTCACAACTTTCCACGCCAGAAGCGAGCAGCCATGAAGTACACTGACCACTGGTGTGTAAAACTAGGTCCCTGAAAGCGGTCAACCCTGTCCCAAGAAATGTATTCAAAGAGCGACGATGATGGGTGGGTCGATGAGGAATCTGCGGTTAGATATAGTCTCTACCAGATAAGGCATTACCAAAGGTAAGTAACTTGTCCATCTGATAGAGACTTCTAGCCACATATTCCTTACCTTTGAATAGATACCCAAGCAATACCATCCCCGGAGGAGGGTCTGCGGACCAATTTTACACAAGGAAGTCCTGCAGAACTGAACAGGCGAAGTGCCCATCTCTAAGGACCTGACTTTCCAGACAGTAATGTTTAGTGAAAGTGTGCAGGAAAGCCCATGTTGCTGCCTGGTAGGTGTCAAGAACCAGAACTCCGTGTGCTAACGCAGTGGTCACAGCTTCAGCTCTGGTGGAATGAGCTTGCAAGCCTTCGGGAGGTAGCTCCTTGGCCAGTGCATTGCAGATTTTGATGCAGAGTACGACCCATCTAGAGATGGTTCGCTTCTGCACCGCCCGACCATTCTTCGCACCAACATACCCCACGAAGAGCTGGTCGTCCACCAAGAACTCTTGCATGTGGTCAAGGTAAAACAAATACGCTCTTTATGGGTCCAGACTGGGGAGTCGCTCCTCTTCTTTAGAGGGATTTGGAAGAGCGTAAAAAGTAGGCAGTGTGATAGATTAGCCTAAATGAAATGGGGTGACCACTTTCGGAAGAAAGGAGGCCCTTGTGTGAAGCATCAGTTTGTCAGGATAGACTGAGAGGAAAGGCAGCTTAGATGATAAGGCCTGCAGCTCACTCACTCTACGGGAAGATGTAATTGCCACAAGGAAGGCTGATTTCAGTGTGAGAAGCCTGAGAGGACAATTATGAAGAGGATTGAAAGGAGCACACATTAAAAAAACAAGACCAGATTAAGGTCCCACTGAGGCATAATAAATTGTGAAGGAAAGAAGAGACAGACAGGACCCTTTAGAAACCTATGTAGAACAGGGGGCTTAAACAGGGAGGGTTGGTCAAGCAGACGCAAAAAGGCAGAAAGAGCAGACAGATAGCCCTTAAGAGTGCCTAGTGCAGAGCCCTGCTGGGCAAGGGAAAAAATGAAGAGTAAGACTTCAGAAAGGGAGGCAGAAAGAGGGTCAATGTGTTTTTTCTGCACACCATGCCACAAATTGTTTCCAACGGCTGGTGCATACTGTCTTAATGGAGGAATGCCTAGCCGCCAATATTACGTTACAGACTTCGGGAGGAAGGTCAAAAGCTGTTGCCGCTCAATCTCCACGGCAGAAGGTGGAGAGTGGACATGTTCGGGTGAAGAACCCTCTCTGGCGACAGAAGATCGTCCTGAAGGGGCAGTCTGATCAGAGGATTGATGGCCATGCTCAGTAGCTCGGGATACCAGACTCCCTGTGCCCAGTCTGGAGCCACAAAGATGATTTGGGCCCGGTCCTACCTGATCTACTTGAGAACTCTGGGCAGGAGTGGTACGGGCAGAAAGACGTAGGGGAGGCTTGAGCTCCACTCAAAAAGCGTCTCCAAGCGAGAGCCACCCTGGAAACCCCAGTATGCAAAACTGCTGACATTTCACGTTCCCGGCGAGGCGAACAGATCTAACCAGCTATCCCCACTGCTGAAAGAGACCTTGTGCCACCTCCGAGTGGAGACACCATTCGTGATCCGCTAGGCATCGGCGTCTGAGTTAGTCTGCCCTGGTGTTCAGAGAGCTCGCCAGTTGTTGAACCACCAGGGATATGCCCTGCCGTTCCAGATTCATCCAGAGGCGCAGGGCCTTTTGACAAAGGGTCCATGACCCCACCCTGTCCGGTTTGTTGCAGTACCACATGGCGGTGGTGTTGTCCATGAACACCTGCACTAGCCTTACCTTGATGGAGGGTAGAAAGGCTTTCAATGCCAGTCAGAACACACGGAGCTCCAGCATGTTGATATGGAATCCGAATTCCGATGGAGACCAGATTTCTCTGATCTCCACCTCTACCAGATGGCCGCCCCATCCCAGGAGTGACGCATATGTCACTACCATCAGATCTGGTTGGGGAAGAGAGAGGGGTCTACCTCTGACCCAATCGCGGTTCGTTAGCCACCACTGCAGATCTTTTGCAGTTCCCTCCGAAATCTGGACTATGTCTGAGAGATTCCTCTGATGCTGCGCCCAATGGAACTTCAGGTCCCATTTGCAGAGCCCACATATGCCAACGGACGTGTGTCACAAGCTGAATGCATGAGGCCCAACAGCCTCAGAGTCCATCTCACCGAAACCCAGGACAGAGGCTGAAACATCAGTATCATAGTCTGAATATCCTGAACTCGCCACTCAGGAGGATAAGCCCAAAATAGCACTGTGTCCAGAACAGCTCTGATGAAAGGGAGCGTCTGAGAGGGAGTCAAGTGTGACTTCGGCATGTTAATACTGAATCCCAGTGAGTGAAGGAGGTTGGCTGCAGTCTGGAGGTGTGAGACAACAGCCTGGGGCGAGCCCGCCTTCAACAGCTAGTCATCGAGATAGAGGGAGACTGGCATCCCTGATCTCTGCAGATGAGCTGCAACCATTGCATCTTGGAAAACATCTGAGTGGCACTGGTAAGACCAAAGGGGAGCACTGTGAACTGAAAATGCTTGTGGCCAACCGTAAACTGCAGATAGCGCCAGTGGGCAAACAGGACGGGACTGTGAAATAGGTGTCCTGCAAATCCATCCAGTCTCCTGGGCCCAGGGCAGACAAGACTGGAGCCAACATGAACATTTTGAATTTCTCTTTCTAGAGGAAGAGATTGAGGGCCCGCAGATCTAGAATAGGATGAAGTCCTTTGTCCTTTTTGGGGAACCAGAAAGTAGAGGGAATAGCAACCACAGCTGACTTCTGGCGCAGGAACACATTTTATGGCTCCCTTGGCCAAGAGAGCTAATAAAATGAGAAGAATATCGTGTAACTTCTTGAAGTGTTTATTTATACACCCACCAGACAGTCCATGACAGCAGACGGATGCTACAGCTGCAACTGATCTTCTCCGATCAGACCGTTCCAATGCTGACATGGTAACTTTCTTCCAAAGAGAACACTCAATTAAAAGGGGAAGTTACAACACATCTTCCCTTTATAATGCAAAGGAAAAAGGAAAAAGAAAAGGAGGAAAAAGAACATGGAAACAAAATGAAACAAAAGGAAAAAAGGCAAATACAAACATCATTACTTAAGTACATAATCCAAAAGATGTGGAGGTGGCCTTCTGGATCTAACAGAGCGCCCGAGAGGAACAGTTTGAGGCTCACGCTCAGGAGGAACAGATTGAGTCACACCATCACTCTCTCGGGAAGGTTCAGAACCACCCCCATTGCCACATTTGGAAAGACGGGACATGTTCCAAATATCCCCTCCATCGAGCATGACAACATTTTTCATAACTTTGATGATGCGTTTGGGACCGAAAAACTTGGTCTCACCTTTGGGAGACCATACAGCTTTTTTTACAAATACAAGATCACCCACCTTCCACTCACACTTGCGCACACACATATGGGTATCAAATCTTTGTTTGTAACCTTCCTGATATTTCCTAACTCTGCAATCATCAACAAAGTTATTCCTGTCTTTAACACTCAACCACACAGGATTGAGCTTGGATCCAGCTGTCCTGCCCCTAAGCTTCCTAAAAGGGGAACAACCCGTAACACTGTTGGGGGTGTTCCTGTGTGCCCAGATTTTCTCTCTAAGGACACCTTTAAGGGGAACACCAGTGTCAATAGCAGTTTGGACACATGCTCTCACGAGCCGGTTCATGCTGTCCACGAAGTCATTTGCCTGAGGTGAGTAGGGAGCCGTACGATGGTGGGTAATGGAAAGATCTTTCAAAAAATCAGTCATAACTTGAGAGGTAAATTGTACTCCATTATCAGAAACCAAGACATTGGGTATCCCTTCAGAGACAAATGCATCCTTCAAAAATTCAATAATGTTTTTGGTAACAACAGAACTCATACAGCATGCAGAAATCCATTTAGAAGTGTAGTCAACTAAAACCACAACAAATCTTTCTGTGGGGGCTAACACTTCAAAAGGTCCCACAATGTCGATGGCTAATTTAGACCAAGGTCGTTCAGGAAGAGCCATAGGGGAAAGCAGTGCTGTGCAGACTTTCCTGGACTTACCATTGGCAGCACAAATGGTGTAATCCCTGACAACCTCCTCGACATTCTTGTCAACCTCTGGCCACCAGTAGGACTCCCTGACTCTTGCCTTGGTCAAACTGCGACCCAGATGACCCTCATGTGCTAAATTAACAATCTTTTCTCTGAGGGAGAGAGGAGGAATTAACCTATCACCCCTGAAAAGCTCAACATCAACAATGTTTAACTCATCACGAACGTTCCAATAAGGTTTGGCAACAGCTGGGACATCAGGAAGGACAGGCCATCCATTAACAACAAGCTCCATTAAGGGTCCCCTGGAGTCATCGCAAACAGCACCAGCTTCCCATTCCTGCTTATTGAGAGCACATTCCCTTACCCAAGACACAGCATGGTCAGAGGGAAAGAGTACATTCTTTTCAATTGGCATTCTAGAGAGAAAATATGCAGGGATATTTCTAAGACCAGGCAAGTATTCAATTGTAAAGTTATACTCCCAGAGTCCCTCTATCCATCTTTTGATCCTGGGAGTAGTGCTTGCACCATTCCTGCACGCAAACATATGTACAAGGGGTTTATGGTCAGAACGGACCAAAAATGGTAACCCCCACAAATAGAACCTGAAATGGTTGATGGCCCACGAGCAAGCCAACGCCTCGCTTTCAATCACTGAATAGCGTTCCTCGACACCTTTCAGCGAGCGCGAGGCGAAACCAATGACCTTCTCGGAACCATCAACCATCTGGGACAGGACAGCACCCAATCCTCGCAAACTGGCATCAGTGGTGAGGATGGTTTTCCTTCGTACATCAAAATGTCCCAGGGTAGGCATGCTCGCAATCTCACCTTTGACAATCTTGAAAGCAATTTCACAGTCTTCAGACCATTTGAAATCAACTCCCTTTTTAAGTAATAACCTTAAGTGTTGTACAACACAGGCAAAATTGTAAATGAATTTCGAGTAAAACTCGGACAAGCCAAGGAAAGACCTAACTTGGTCCTTGTTCGTGGGAGCTGGAGCTTGCAAAATTGCTTCAACAAGGTCAATTTTGGGACTGATACCCTCACTAGAAATGAAGTGTCCTTCATTTCTAGTGAAGGACACTTCACTTTTGAGAGTGAGCCTACGTTGTTGGAGTCTTGATAAAACTTTGAACAGCACTTTGTCATGTTTGACTCTATTGTGTCCGAAAACAAGAATGTCATCTTGAAAGAAAAGAACAGAGTCAATCCCAGATAGAACATCCTTCATGATTCTTTGGAATCACGCAGCAGCGCTCGCTAGCCCAAAAGGCATCCTCACAAACCTATAGACACCCAATGGTGTTACAAATGAAGTTAGTGCCTTAGAGTCCTCATGCAGCATGACCTGATGGTAGGCCGACGATAAGTCCATGACGCTGAAAAGACAGGCACCTCCTAATTTCGTGAGAGCTTCATTAATGTTAGGCAAAGGTTGCCTGTCGACCCAAATGCAGTTGTTAAGGCTTCTCAAGTCTACACACATCCGAATCTTTGTGCCTTTGTCCTTGGGGGCCAAAACTATGGGGGCCAACCACTCTGAGGATTCAATCTCCTCTATGACACCCAATTTGAGTAATCTTTCTAGTTCCTCTTTTAATGGCTTAATCATGAGATTAGGAACTTTCCTAACTTTATGTACTACAGGGATTGCACTGTCTTTTAAAATAATCTTGTGTTTAAACCCTTTAAGGAGTTCAAGATTTTCATTAAAGACCTCAGGATACTTTTCAGTAATGTCTTGATGATCACTGTGGGGTGTAAGTAACATCACTTGGTTGGGTGCATTCGGATTCAAAATGATTCCAAGATCTCGTTGGTGACGCCAGCCTAAAAGGTTGTCACCACGTTCAGCAACATAGACCTTGCCAACAGTCTGTCTTTGAACAAGATGGTTTGAATTGAGAATCCGACAAGGTCAATGCTTTGCCCACCATAAGCCACCGGTTTGATGTCAGGAGGCAAGAGTTCAATATTCTTGAAGGCAGGAGTGGCATCCCAAAATGTATCACTAATTAAAGTGTAAGGTGAACCTGAATCTGCAAGCACAGGCACTATCACATCACCAACAGTTATATCACAATTTAGCATAGAAAGACTGTCATTGTCAACACTTTTGACATCGTGAATTGTTTCCTCAAGTGTATCAGTGATACAGTGAATACTTAGCTGTGACAAATCTTCATCATCAATCATGTTGACTTTTGCATTCCTGCACATGCGGGCATGGTGTCCCTTTTTTCCGCAGTTTTTGCAATTGGAAGCCCTGGCAAAACAATTTGGGTAGTTTGGTCCGTGATTGATACTTCCACATCTCTGTTCCAACTTGAAACAAATTTCGGCTTGTCGGTCTTATTGTGTCCCTTTTCCATTTTTATGATAGGTTTGGACACAGTGGAAATAGCAGCCTCTGAATGAAGATCGTCTGAGTCACCTCTTATGGAGTTGGTGGCGGCATCTGTGTTTACGTTGCTATTACGCATTTCTTTTAACCAGTGGGAAGTATGTTCTATACTTTCTACGATGGTAATTGCCTCTTTGAGGTTAGGGTTCTTAGACAGCAGTTTCTCTTGGACCTTGGGATCATTCGTGCATCGCACCAGTTGATCACGAATGAGAGAATCGGATAACTGTTCAAATTCACATGTCTGAGCCAGGGATTTTAATGCAGCCACATAGTTGCCCACTCTTTCACCCTTAGCTTGAGTGCGCATGAAGAATTTATGCCTCTCCATCACAACATTGAGTCGAGGCCCAAAATGTGTTTGTAATTGTAGCATAGTCATTTCATATACATCATTTGGTTCACCTGCTTCTCTGCCTATCGGTATGGGATCAAGGCTATCATAAATGTTCCTCCCTTCAATCCCAAGATTGTTGAGTAACACAGCTTGTTTCCTGGCAGCAGAGAATCTTTCACCACCGATGGCTATAAGATAGGAGTCGAAAAGAGGTTTCCATTTTTTCCAAGGTAGGATTGGTTCACCCCGTTCACATAAGAACTGAGGTGGCTGGCTCATGCCACTAGATGTTGACATCCTGAAAGGAAAGGTAACGTAACAAACCAACAAAACAGGCTAATATAATAACTTAAAACAATAATTTAAAATAATAAGCTAAACTAATGCCTCAGATGCTTCTTTGTTTCTTCTCTTTTTTTTTTTTTTAAAGAAAAACGAGTGGAAGAATAACTAGGTAGTCACTGTTGGAAAAGAATGAAAATGAACATAAATAACAAACTAAAATAATTAACTTATCTAAGTTGGAAGTACTTTCGTTTCACAGTGTGAAACAACAGCTGTCTTCGTTATCTAAATAATAGAGTCTTTACAGCTGGCGGTGTCTTTCTGAAGTTCACATCGCACTGAGGCTGCCTGTGCGCACACTGGAAGGAATGCGGAGCTAATGTGCAGCGTCACACAAGGAAATGAAAATTCCAAAATTGCCGGTCTAGTCTTTCTTGTGACGGCGCGTCACCAAGTGCACACATAACGTCTTGAGCTGAGATTCGTCACAATGCGGTTCAGTGAGACGCGGAGATTCTATGCAGCAAGAACATGTCAAAGTAAGTTGTTAATTTTTAAAATTTAGCTCGAGTGCCTAAAGGCCGGCAAATGCGCTGCTGCGGCTCAGCAAGAGTCCAAAAGCCACAATGTAAGCACGAAGTCTCCAAATTCCTTAACTGCGCCGCAATTATCCCAATAAAGTTCACGCTAGTATAAGCGCTCGGAAAAAACAAAAGGGAAAGACAGACCAACCTTACAAGCGTAATCCAAACAAAAGCTTGAGAGGGTGACGAAAGTTCACGCGGGTTCTTCGGTGGGTGTATTTCTTCCAGATCGTCGCCAGTAAAAAAATGAGGAGAATATCCTGTAACTTCTTGAAGTGTTTATTTATACACCCACCAGACAGTCCATGACAGCAGACGGACGCTACAGCTGCAACTGATCTTCTCCGATCAGACCGTTCCAATGCTGACATGGTAACATTCTTCCAAAGAGAACACTCAATTAAAAGGGGAAGTAACAACAAGAGCCATGACTTCCTCGCGGAGAAGGAACAAATGACCCTCCGTCAGCCGGTCGTGAGATGGTGGCATGGAGGGAGGCATAGTCTAGAAGGGGAGGGAGTAGCCCCTTCGGACAATCTGCAAAACCCACCTGTCTGATGTTATGAACTGCCAGTAGAGCAGGTGATGGCGAATCCTGCTACCAGCTGGATGCCCATGGTGGTAAAGGGGCAGATTAGGAAAGTTTAGAGGCTGCAGGTGGGTGGCAGACTGACCAGACCGCTGACCCATGAAGTCTGTGGGTACCGTGTCCTCGTCCACACAGAGGCTGGGGAGCAGGCGTGGCTCAGTGGCTGGGAGGGATTTGGTGCAGCTGGCAGCCCCTTCCGTAGTCACAAAAGGAGCGAAAGGAGGATTGGGGGTGACGTGGGGCATAGACAGGCCCATGGACTTGGCCGTAGCCCCAGCAGCAGCTGGTGCAGGTAAGTGCGGGGGGAGGGAGGGATGTCGACAAATGACGGACTAGGGGAAATTAAATAAATAAACCGTCAACATCCCCCCCGCGCTTACCTGCACCGGCCGCTGCTGCGTAGCCCGTCTGTCTTTGAAGCGCTCGAGCACCGAATCCGCTTCTGTCTCGAAAAGACAGAAGTCATCGAAGGGCATGTCCATCGGGGAAGCCTGGCGATCCCCCGAAAAGCCAGTCATCCTCAACCAGGCATGGCGCCTCAGGGCCACCATTGACGAAACCGCTTTGCCCAGTGAGCCGGTCGTGTCAAGTCTGCACTGTATTATGAACTTTGCTGCATCTTTCCTGTCAGCAACAGCCTGTGAGAGTACGTCCCGGGCCTCCTCCGGGACCTGTGGCAGCACTTGGGCAACCGTGCCGCACAGAATGTGGACTGCATTGCCAGGCTAGCAGAAGAAAACATTTTTTTTCCCAAAGAATCCAACCTCTTCGATTCCATATCCAGGGGAGCAGTAGAGAATGCGCTGTTGGACCCTGAGGTCTAGACCACCAAGATCTCTGGGGCAGGGTGTTGGGTGCGGAAGTTTGGGTCCCCAGGAGCGGGCGGTGGCAAAGGGCAATCGTCCTATTCGTAGGAGCTCCTGTGTTGGGTTTGGACCAGGTCCCCAAAAGAACGTCAGTGAGGGCGTCATTGAAAGGCAGTAACGGTTCCAATGTGGAGACACCTGGCTGCAGCACCTCTGTCAAGATATTAGTCCTGACTGCCATCGAGGGCAACTGAAGGTGAAGGACTTCAGCCGCTCTCTGCACCACCAGTGCATATAAAGCTCCCTCATCCATAGCCATGGTAGGGGGAGAAAGTATACCAGTACCTGGAGAAGTATACAGTCCACTGGCTTCACCAAGTTCCTCACACCAGTCCATGCTAGGGTCTTCCTCATATGGTAGGTATTCTCCAAGGTCCAGTGACCTCTCCCATTTTTACCTGAGTCCTAGCCCAAGGGAATAGGGCCCAGGCTCCAATCTAGGAGGCAAGGCTCCTGTCGTCACCGGAGTCGGGCGACATCCATCCGGCTCCGTATCAGAATCGGGTATCACAATGGGGATTCCCATGAGGAGCAGGTCCAAGACTAATTTCCATATGGCTAGGTCTAAACTGGGGTAGCATGGTGAGCAAAAGAATGATGGATTTAACCCAGATCTCATGACTGGGGGTGAATGTTTGATTTGTTCTGGATTCCTTCCCTTATTTGGGGGTCCTTTTCGACAAAGACTTATCATGGTCAAAGTTGGTGGAGGGAAGGAAGCTGATAATGGAGAGAGGTATCACTGCGGTTAAATGCTTCGCGCGGAAACTAGGCGCTAAACCTTTTTTACCGATAAAAAACATTTACCAGGCTAAGGCAGCAGCGACATACGGGGCTGGCGTGTGGGGTGTGGTAGCGCCAACAACATTGCAAATCACTGAGAATAAATTTTTTAAATCTATAGTAGGTCTCCCTCTTTCCTCTTTGAATTATATCTTACACTTGGAATTGGGCTTGCCTTACATTTCAGATTCAATACAGCTAGCTCCAATTCTTCTTTGGCATTCAGTTTGGCGGAGAGATACAGTGACACTTACACAAAAAATAATAAAGAGTTGCTTAAGCATGGACAAGTGGAAAAGGTCTAGGTGGCTTAGCTACGTGGAGTCAGTTTTAAAGGAGATTGGTCTCCCTGAATTGTTTAAGGACCCACTGGAATGCAGAAAGGTTTCTAAACAGAAGGTCACCAACATGTTTTTACTGAGGTCTGAGCATAAGCGAAAGGAATACCACAGAGAGAAACAAGCAGTTTGTTTATATCGCCAAAATCCTCAATTATCTGAGGGGGGCTTCTCCTACTTAGTAAATGTCACATGGCCGCAACACAGATATACATTACTGAGGTTTCGCATGCACATGATCCCTTTGATGTTAGAGTATCCTGAAAAAATATATAGCTATTTAGATCTAAGTGTGTGTCCATGTGATAACCTCTCACCACAATCAGAACTACACTTAGTTATATTTTACAGGCTCTACGAGAAGGAAAGGAAAGTCTACCTAATCCCAATTTTAAAACAAAGGAATTTTAAACAGTGTCGGGTGGCATTATATTTTTTTAAATCGCTACCCGACCCCTTGGTTTGTTATCTGGTAGCGACATTCCTTTGGGGCTGCATGAGAAAGAGGAAGAGAAGACATGTGAGTTAAGCGTGTGATAATCTAACTGTAGAGTTTTAACATACGAAATGATTGTATGGTTTGGGGGTTGTATTTTGGAATCTTTGATGAATTATTTGCTGTTTTTATGAAAAAATGTAAGATCATGTATTTATTTGTGCTTTTATGATCATTTTTTAACTTGATCGAATAAAGATTGAAATTGAATTGATTTGTTCTGCATTCCGTCTATCATTTATGTGTCTTTTGCTTTCTTGCCCTAAGTATGCCGGGTATGTCCACACATACCACTGGATTCAAGCAAGCCTGGCTGATGAGGGGCAATACCCGGAAACCGGTCCCAGGATGCTTGTTTCTGGTCCAGGGAGGACCTGGCTTGGCAGTGCGGGTTGGACTGTTCCCATGGGGAGCAGGGTCAAGACTGATTTGCATATGGCTGGGTTTAAACTGGAATGGCACAGGGAGCAAAAAAAAGATGGATTTAGGCCTAGATCTCTGTACTGGGTGAATGTTTGACATTGTTCAGCATTCTGTCCATCAATTGTTCTTTATGCATTTGTCACCCTGAGTGTGACGGTAATGCCCAGATAGGGGTCCCATGCTCTCCATGCCACTTGAGTCAAGCTAGCCTGGCTGATATGGGGTGATATCCCGAAACTTGTCTCAGTATGCTGGTTTCCGGTCCAGGGAGGATCTGGTCTGGCAGTTCGGGCTAGACTGTTCCCATGGGGAGCAGGGTTAAGACTGATTTGCATATGGCTGCGTTTGAACTGGAATAGCATGGGGAGCAAAAAAACAATGGATTTAGGCCCAGATCTCTGTACTGGGGTAAATGTTTGACATTGTTCAGCATTCTGTCCATCAATTGTTCTTTTTGCAGTGGTAGAAAGATGGATCAGTCGGAGTTATGCCCAGTTTTGGAATGATCTACCTCTGTAGAAGTACCCAGACCACTAGCATCCTGTAAAGCCCTGTAAGACTCTTCCAACGACTGAGGTGAAATAATGTTTTCATTGTCATCATACATATCTTGATCCTTTATTGGGACAGTCTGTGGCAAAAAGATCTCTAATTCAAATGGCATAGGACTGAGGACCCTCCGTATGAGGTTGTAGTTGCTACTCCTCCCACAGAAGCCTCTGCGTTCTCTTCTAGAGTGATGAGTCTTGACTGGAGCAATTGAACCAGTTGGGGTTGAGGCATCAGTACTGGCGCTAGTGTCGATATAGGGACAGGTGCTGTAGTGGGGAGCGGTTTCTGCATAGGTATTACCACAGGAACGGCAGAGGGCTGAACAAGAGAATGGCAAGGCGCCAGGAAAGGGTCCACAGATGGGGATCCAAGTGGAGCCACAGATGGATCTCTGGGGTCCATAGGCACAAGCACCAAGGGGGCTAAAGCAAAAACAAAAATAACCCACATTGTGTGGAGGAATGAGCAGAGATATTGGCGCCTGAAAATCTGGGTAGGTAGGCATCAGAAGAGAAGCGGTGCAGCTGCAGCACCAGTTGTGGTGTTCTACCTTTTGAAGATCTCAAACAAAGAGGACGAAAACGAGAGTGAAAGCGAGTTGCTGACTGAATAAGACGTCGAGCCAGATGACCATTGCTAGCCCGGGCCATAAATAACTTCAAAGCTCCTGGTATCATACGTTTCAATAGAAGATTTGAAAATGAAATGTAAGCGGAAGACCCACAGAGCAAACTTAAAACCTAAAAGTGCTCTCTACCCCTCACTAGAGGCTGTAGGTGATCTGACCCATTTGCATACCTCACTAATTGCAGTTCTCTGCTCCAGATTCAAGGGTCTTGCTCCTTATTCTTGAGTTTGTCCCCCCCTAAAGAGTATTCCGGTCTAACCATAACGCATTCATTTCAATAGATGTATTTAACAATTTGCTCCATTTGTGTAATCTACAATCCAGGAAGAGAGATTTGATATTTAGCTTGCAGAGTTTTGTTTAATTTTCAAATACTGTGGAAATATTTGTTCTATTGGTTCGATCTCCTGGAAACTGTGTTACTCTCGAACCACCTGGATAAGGTGGCAGTTTATTTCCATTGAGCGTATGACCCACCTGATTTAACCTGCCCTGGTTTCTATATCGGGGAAGAGAAAATCTACTGATCTTTAGTCTGGAGAGGTAAAATCTAAAAAGGTGGTTGAGCAGCTGCAGAATATTGCCCTCTGAAAGAAATGGACGTCTTATTTGAAGTGGAGTAACTTATCAGCCAGGTTAGCAGGAACAAGAGTCCATCCCCTGGGCATAAAATAAAACACTTTTATAATAAAAAAAGATAGCAATTAGCCCTCATTCAAGACCAATAAATGGAATGGAATGGCAACAGTTCAACTCTGTACGATGCCCCATCCCTTTGGTCCACCAATCTGTGTACCACTAGAGCCCCTGTTCAACACAAGAGCCAAATGTAAAATGCAAGAACAGATTTGCCCCACAATCTAACAGAAGATCGCATGATTACTGCTCTAGCAACAGAGATCACGGTGATGCCAGTTACGACCTTGGAGTCAGATATTAACACCAAGCTCAACTCGATTAGGTCAGAACTGGGCGAAGTGAACTATAAGGTTGTATTTTACCGACCAAGATACAGGAAGACGTGGATCAACCATTCCCCATGGCTCCTCATACGGCAGACTGACTGTGAGCATAACAGCTTTGAAGGGAATTGTCCACTCCTCTTAACCACCTGTTTTCACACTATGAAGCTGGTTCCACATCTTAATCTTATGACACTAGACCCCAACACAGGGCATGTCAGGAAATCTGGCCCCTGCGACAAAAGTGTGAAATTGTATACTAAAAGGCTGTAATTCGAGTTGGGAGGAAGGAGGGTTTGGGGGATCTACGGTGGCTAGGCAATGAGCCGCCTCCGCAGAGCCTCAGGTTATAAATCCAGCCCTCTACCAATCAAGAACTCTCTGGGGAACCTACAAAAGAGAATGGTCTTGATCTCAGTGGAAGGCAGACATATACCCATGCCAACAGCCATTTCAATATCAACCTTTAAATTTCTTCTAAAAAAGAAGTGGCCGTTTATATGATTAATGTATCCAAGTTCAGAGAGCCCAGTTGGGAGGACAGTGACTGGATCAGGCATCGTATACATTGCTACTCTTTAATTCGATCAGACATTATTTACGCCCAACCCTTTCTCACAACCTCGAAGTCCTTGGATTATGTTAAGCTGGTACTAAAAAAAAACTGAATACATGGAAAGGAATTAGTGGTTCTAGATACAATATCTATTCCACTTAATGGGTCTATTATACAGTTTAAATTTGGACCTTCATCAACACAAGAGTTATGTATGATTACCTAGGAAGTAGTCCTCAAATCTTCTAAGGTGATTCAAACTTGTTTCTACCCCCTGTAATCATATTAGGTATAGTTGACCGAATCTCTAGCACAACTCTACAATTGGACCAATTGTCCATAGTTGTTACTGACATTGCGTCTAAAGCACGTCTTTTGCCTGCTAATCCAAAGTCTAATTTAAATCTAAACAGAGCCAGTTTAGGCAGCATTTCCAGTAATATAATAGGCCCTGGTGCCTGAGCAGGGGTATGAAGAAATATGACTTCTCTCTTGGAATATGGCTGGATTTCAACAAACTACTTGACCTTACCTGGAGGGACATTGACTCCTTTGATATAAGCATGCTGCAGGAAACTTGGGCAACCTAACTGGCCCACGGTTATGTAACCTGCAGTGTCAAAGCACTCCCCTCTACAGCCGGACGTCCTTCAGGGGGACTGTTAGTATGGATTACATTTTCTTAAACTGCATAATTAACAACCTAGATGTTGGATCCTTGGATATTTATTGGCTTAAATCTCAAGGCTTCACATGGCCCCTCTGTGAATAACATTTCCAAGTGTTCTCTTCCCAGCAACAAAAAAATCACTCATTTTCATTACGCTTGATCGTCTCTTATCTAGTATCAATGACAGACCTTTACACATTTTAGCAGGAGTGTATGAGCACGCTCACAGAAAGGGAGGATGAAGTCTTGGATATTCTGGGTATCGAGGGCGAACCTATTAAAATTTGCCCTGATCTGCTATCTAACTAGCATCTCTGACCCTTGCATACGATCTACGTGCATGTAATGGGCGTTCACTTTCTGACAGAAGGGGAAGTCACACATTTAAAAGTGGAAACTACAGAGGTAGACTGATTACTTCATTATTGGTATTAAATTGTGGCCGAGACTTGTGGACTTCAAGGTAGTTCACAGACATGATAGGGACAGTTATGCTTTAGACCAGACCCTAAGAGATCTTATGATGTCTGTCGCTTCCAAGCCATCGCTAACAAGCTAGCTGGAACCTGTATTTGCTAACAGCCATAGAACGGTCAAATGGCCAGCCCCAAAAACAAATTAACACCCTGGTCAAAATCTACGAGTTGTTTGATAGTTCTTTAGGACCGGTTGCCCATCTATCTAGGGTAGTAATCCTGAATACTGAGACACAAACAACAATATTTAGCTCACTGAAAGAGATCTTTACCATTAACAGCCCAGGGACTTTCACCTCTAAAGTCAAGCAGACTCTGTGGTACACATGTGAATGCCGGAGGGTAAAATCAAAGTTAATCCTAGCTATGAAATCATGTAATCAAGTAGAAATAAGGAAATCTTTATAGCTGCGTACTTCAAAAGAGCAGAAAATCTTGAGATGAGGCAAACTGGCAAGACTTGCAGGATGCAACAAAAAGGAAACACTTTGTTGTGTCACATTATGGCCCACGGAAATAATTCAGGGAAACCTTGACTAATCTTTTTATTCACCTCAGGCCTGGGTTAATCACTTTACAGATGTATTCCACCAGGAATCAGGAGACTGGTGACTTGCTGCAATTGCTACAGGCCATTCGGAACATGCAGATCGCTGCTAGTGAGCATATAACGGTTACACTGTCCAGTACTATTGAGGCTATAGAGTCTCTTAGCCAGCCCAACAAGATTCTGGGGGACCTTACTGTTCAGAGATCTTGGTTTGGGCACCCTATGTATACATTTTAACCAATTCAATTCTGGAGGGTGAGTGCCTCCTGGAAACCTGGTCTGAGGCAGAGTTAATCTCTATATTCTATAAGTGCGATAGAGGCTTGCTGGTAAACTACAGAGCCATCAGCCTACTAGACAATTTGCAAAAACTTTTTCGCAAACAACTGCCAGACAAACAAATGCTGGATTGATGACGCCCGGATATTATCCCGTTTCCAGGCTGGATTTAGGGCAAAGGTCAGTACTATCAACCAAGTTTTCAGTTTTGCCTTTTTAGCATGGAAATACACCTTATTAAATAAGGATCATCTAAACATGGCATTTGTAGATCTAAAAGCTATGTCCGATCTCATACCTAGGAACAAGCTGTGGGGTGTCCTTGAGTCTATTGGCATCCTGTCTCACTTGTCTAACCTGATAAGACTCCATGCGCATAACTATGCTCAAGTTCGCTGGGGAAGGCATGGTGAGTTGACCAGTCACATTGCCATCAAAAGGGGTGTATGGCAAGGATGTGTTTTAGAGCCTACCCTATTCTCCATAAATATGTTATACTCTATCTTAATGACTGTTAATGACGCCCCTAGGCTAGATGGTGAAAACATTCCAGCTCTCCTCTTCTTCAATTGAACCCTATTGATTTTCAGGACCTCTGCAGGTCTCCAAAATGTATTAAATAAGTTTACTGATTTCTGTGACGCGCGAGGCCAGGAAATAAATACTGCTTAGAACAAATATATAATCCTCAACCCACATAAGTTCCACGTGGTTTTTGTAGGGGGGTATAGAACATGAGGGGTGTTCATCTAGATAAAATAAAATTGAAAAATTAAAATACTTGGGAATAAAGATATCCAATTCCCTCTCTTGGTGTTCACAAGTCCAGAAATTAGACTTTATAGTTCGCCATAGAGTATTAAGAGCGTAAGATCATCTATTTCTAAACCAGTGATGCTAGCTCTACAAGTCTACAGTGCTAAAGCCCAAGCGGTAGCCTTGTATGGAACTGAAATTTGGGGAGAGGCCAATGTTAGTTCCTTGACCCGTAGAAATATTTGTTTTGTAAAATCATTATTAAATCTTCCTTAAAGTACTCAAATTATACCTCTCTTTTTTTAAATTGGGTTAAAGAAAACAGACCACCTAGCTGTACCTAGGCCACTTATTTTTTGCATAAGAATGTTGTTCACCACAGAATTGGCTTCCTACAGGAAAGGAATATTAGAAATGGTGAACCTGGACAAATGTACTTCTTTACTTTTTATTGGCTAAGTAATATGAAAATGTGGCTCACTCAATTAGTCATGGAATCTGAAAGGAATGATCCACCATCAGCAGGCCCCTGAGAGAAAATCTGAAGTTAATTTATTGGAATTTTGTATTGGAAAAGTTGAACCGGGCAACCAAGGAAAGTTCCATCACAGATGGATTCCTGGACTTTTTAACTTTATATGGACAATATATTTCCCCTTTATGCTATCTGTTTGTATATTAAGTGCAAGCTTGGCACAATGCCCACTAACACTTTCATCTCCAAATGGAATCATGGCGGTACAAGAGTCTGGAGTTTGCACCATATGCAATACTGCTTTGGAAAACGATTAATATATTTTATTCCTCTGCCCAGCCTATCATGATGGAAGAAGAAATTGGTTTAGAACCTTATATCTTAATCTGGGCATAAGACGCTATTAAATGGCCATGACAGTCTTCAAACCAGACACTAGTAAAGTAAGTTTTTTTGACTGAGTAGATTTTTATATTCCATCTGGTTTAGGAGTAAATGACAGCTCCAATTACCTCAGCGAGTTATTTTTATTGAATCTCCCATGCACTGGAGGCTTTTAATGTTGCTGTATATTTATATGGTTATGTTTTTATACATTGTGATTTTGTAAAATTGTATTCCTTGTGTGTTTTATAGGGTTACCCCATAAAATGAACCAGTCTGACTGAACTTGGCCTTCCTTTCCTTCACTTTTGGTAATGTACTGCAACAATTAGGACAGAATTGGTTTTGTGGTGGAAACAAAATCATCGTAGACAGTCCTCATGAGGAGCTGTCATAGATATTTGTTTGTCGCTAGTGTGGAAGGGCATGATGCCCGGTTTTAAGAAGGTGATATAACCATAACTCTGCACTGAGAGAATTTATTAAATTTCTGAGGTAAAAACCTGTGAGAGAATGGAGCTCCGGATCCAATCTCGCAAAAGGTGCGAATAAATGGGTACTGACTTTGTTGCGCTGGTCCAGATGCTTTATAGGTCCAGTGACGTCACAGAGGTGGTATGACATCGACATGGAGCCAGTGCCCCTACCATCTCAGAGGAGCTAGGCTTAAATTTTCTGCACCCAGTCCAGTACCTGAGGTTATATTAACAGGTGAAGAGTCTGCAGGTAGAAATATCCTTCAGAAATGTTCTGTATTTCCAAGATGGGTGCCACATTGCGTCTACACCCAACGTGATGGAAATCTTGGATTTATAGATAATACAACTTAAAGATGGCAGGACATTGAAAGTTAACAATCAATGGTAAAGCCATTGGTGAAAAAAAAAGTATTGGCATAGCAAGCTGGATTTGTTATGCCAATAGTTGATGGAAGAGAAGACAGATTTTAAACCGACCTTCAAAGGGCTTTACGGGGATATAATCACCAAGTTTTAGTACCAATAGAGGCACCAGACTAGGCCTCATAAATACCTATGGCCCCAATGTGGATGACCCTAACTTCTATCGGAAACTGTTTGCAGACCTGCGCGACCTGCCAGATATGGCGCTAATATGGGGAGGAGATCTTAATGTTGCTCTGGATAGTACGTGTGATAGATCCCCTAACATGACTGAAAGACACCACAATACCGCCGCTGTGATTAGGAATGGCATGATAGAATTCAAGTTGCATGACATATGGCGTAAGCGAAATCCTGGTGTTTGTGAAAGTACACATACCTCAACAGCACACAGTAGCTGGTCTAGGCTGGACTACTGGCTCCTCACAGACCAGGTATGCACATGGGCAACTGATGTCCATCATCTCCCGAAAACATTGTCCGATCATAAACCTGTTGTACTGGCACTACAAATTCCAACATACACACCCCCGCCGTTTCTATGGCGCTTTAACGCCAACTCCCTTCTAGATCCGTTATACGCGGAGACAATCCACTCAGCGATAGAAGATTATTTCGCACTTAACGTCTCCTCGGTTCAGAGTGCAGGAACCCTCTGGGAGGCTTTCAAGGCGACCTTGCGGGGCATCTGCATGAGCACCACGGCAGGGATCCTTAAGGATATCCGCGCACAGCTGCAGCAATGCGAGACCCGTATTAGACGGCTTGAAGCCGAGTACGAGGCAACCAATGACGCCACTCTCTTGGGGACAATATGCACAGAAGTTAGTAATCACAATACTCTAGCAGAGGAAGAACTGAAATATATAACGAAGCGGCTGGTGGCACGTAGGATGGGCGAGGGGGGCAGACCAGGCCGACTACTTGCTAATAATATTCACACAGAGCACAAACAACATACCGTTCTCCATATAATAGATGATGATGGTGCACCACACTATGACACAGCTGGCATTTTAAAGACATTTATGGACACCTACAGCTCACTCTATAGACACCAACCCACCGCACCCACACCAGAACTTCTAACCTACCTTGATGACATTGCATTGGCCTGGCTCTCGGATGCGCAGCGTCACCTATTAGCACTACCCATCACGATCGAGGAGGTCCAGGAAGCAATAAAAACGTTACCAAACAACAAATCTCCAGGACCAGATGGTTACACTGGAGAATTTTATAAACACTACTCTGAATTGCTCTGCCCGTACTTGTTGGCAATGTATGATGAAGCCTACCACAATAACACCCTCCCCCTACACTGAGGGAAGCCTTACTAGTGGCGCTCTTAAAACCAGACAAAAACCCAGAGAAAGCTGATTCCTATAGGCCATTATCATTAATAAATACGGACACTAAAATTTTAGCTAAAATAATTGCCACCCGCCTACAACCACTAATGTCCAGCCTCATCTTACCTGACCAATCTGGGTTTATACCGGCCCGATCAACGGCCCATAATCTCCGCACTATATTCGCCCTTCTTCATCAACTAAATCCAGAACTAGAGGCTGTGGCAGTACTACTGGATGCGGCCAAGGCCTTTGATTCGATTGAATGGGGCTATTTAGTCACCATCTTGCAGCGAATTGGCCTCCCCCCTGTTTTATTGAACTGGATAAAATTATTGTATACGAAGCCTACTGCGCGCATCAGGGTCAATAGACAGATATCAGGAGCAATACCGATACAGCGGGGAACGCGACAAGGGTGCCCACTCTCCCCACTCCTTTTTGCTATAGCCCTAGAGCCTTTAGCCTGTAAAATTCGCCAAAAGTACGCACATACGGCACTACGGTTTGTCCTACGGCCTGTTGGCATATCGTTATATGCGGACGATATGGTCCTCTACGTTAGGGATCCCCATGACAATCTGTCCCCACTGCTTCGGGAATACATTAAATTCGGAAGACACTCCGGCCTTGCGATAAACTGGGCTAAGTCTGCAGTAATACCATTGACTGCGAAAACCACGGCCCCTCAGATGGATTTTCCCCTTGTCTGGCAGGAGGACCCCATTAAATATCTAGGTATCTGGGTTCACCGAGACCCAGTGCAGGTGTTGCAGAGCAATTACGGCACTGCAATTACTAGAATAGAGACGCAGGTGGATAGGTGGATCACGCTGCCATTGTCCTTAGCGGACAGGATGTCACTGGTAAAAATGGTGATTCTCCCAAAGATGCTTTACCTTTTCACCAATATTCCTATACCCCCCCCTGCGCCTATATTTAAGCACCTGCGCGCTAGTGTGACGAAACTGATATGGGCAGGAAAACAGGCCAGAATCAGCCTTCTCACACTATCACTACCATATGCTGCCGGGGGATTCACAGTTCCTGACTTCTACCTATATTACTTATGTGCGCAAGCTCAGTACGCGCAATATTGGTTCCACCCAGTAAAATACATGCCGCACCTGGCAGTGGAAGATGGAGATGCTCACCCGATTAATCTAGCGAGTGTATTAACTCATAAAAGGCCTCACCTATCCAAAGATGAGATCAATACCATACGAACTACCTCACTGGCGTGGGAGCACATGGCTCGACTTGCAAACAAAATGCCACTGTATGCCCCGAATCTTCCATTGTCTCACCACTCAGCCCTATCGGTGACGCAGGAGAAGGGTAGTATGGGCCTGCTGACCCAGGTAGGCATTACAACGATGGGTGACTTATATCTTAGCGGGAGATTTATAACGCCGCAGGATCTAGCATTCGTGAGCAATCAAACGCTCCTGTTTAAGTTTACATACCATAGATTACGAGCAGCAGTGCAAGCACACTACCCATCATTTCCTAATGAACCTCCCACATTAGAATCATTACAACTCCTGATTGCTACGCAGACCCATACCCACATTGTGCAGAAACTATATAGAGCCTTACAGAGGGATATTGGGGCTGACACGCATAAAGCGCAGGCTAGATGGAATGCCATCCTCGACAAACCACTTGAGTCGACAGAATGGCAGGCATGCTGTGCACTCACCGAGATTCTTACCCCAAATGGCAATTTACGTATCCTACATTATAAATATCTGCATCAGGTGTACCATACGCCAGTTAACTTACACAAACATGGGCTGAGGACGAATGCGAGCTGTAAGAGGTGCCTTACGGATCAAGCTGATTTTGGTCATTTAGCATGGTTTTGTTCAAAAATACATGCCTATTGGGAGCAAGTGGTCCAACTTTTAAATGATGTATTGCAATGTCGATTGGAATGTACAATGAAAACATGTCTTTTAGGCTATCTGCCAAGCTTGAAATCTGTTAAAAAGAAACTCGCAGCTATTCTGTTATTGTTAGCAAAGCGCAGGGTGTCTATGCACTGGGACAGCTCGAAGACCCCAACCATAAAAAGCTGGATATCAGACTCTATATATTGCAAAGATAACTTTTTGTTGTACGCAGAAGAACTGCCCACGGCCGCTAAGCCGCTTAATTTCTGGCAACCATTGTCCGACTACTTGGGTACCCATCCTGACTTAGGTGGAGCGCCGATATGATTTCTGGTCTTTTTACCCCATTTTTATTGATGTGGCCGGGAGATGTTGGAGTGACTGCTAGATTATATATTGCTATCTACTACTATGTACCGGACAAATGTTAATAATCGTTCATTGTATAATGTGTGGGTGTACTTGACTCGACGCGAATTGTAAACATGATAACTATATTGTTTTGCAAAAATTAATAAAAATAAATAAATAAATAAAAGTTTTAGTACCAATGAGAGTGGGCTGCTTAGTTTTGTTCCCAAAATAGATACAAATTATTTTGGTAGAGTCCCATCAACTGAGTTGGGAGCCATCATCGCTCAAATAGGAGATGCAGGACCAGCAATAAGTGCCCAAAAAGGTGATTGAGGAGGGGTGAATACAAAGCTTTGAGGAAGCTCACGTTCATGGGTGCAACCACCAGGAACGTCAACGCAGCTTGTATAGGAGGTGGTCCCAAAAGGTAATCTAGCTGCCAAGGGTGTAAAATCTCTTCTGAAAGTCCAAAAGTAACAAGAAAACCTTACAGAAACCAAGTGCAGAGGAACTAAACATGAAGGGACATCATACTTATCTCCAAAAGGTCAAGTTCTCCACTCCGCTGAGGGGCATTCTAAAAAGTAGAGAAGAATGAGAAGAGAGGCTGTACCAAAAACATTTCGGAAGATACTCAAGGATAGGAACCTTAAAGGCATAGTGGTACCAGGCCCTGATGGACACTGCATGGACCTGGAACAGTCCACACCTAGAGCTGAACAACACTATGCGCACCCAAGACCCCGAGTCAGGTCCAGAAGGTAGCACTAGAAGGCCTAAGAGGCCTGAGGGATTCCAGAAAAAGTCAGTTGGCATGCTTGGCAAAGTCAAATCATTACAGTTGCTAAGAATGGTCACAGATCTGACTGAGGAAGCCGTTAACGCCAGCAGGGTATTATTGGAAAATGGGTAAAGTGAGCCCACCCAGGTAAAGGTCTATTCAAGACCATCACTTGATAAACATTGCTTGTTGTTTACAAGGAAGCAGGATTACTGAGCGATGCCTCAGTGCAGAGTCTGACAAACAGCACAAAATCCTCTACAGCACCCTGCAAGCCCAGAATGTTGCAGCGAAAGGGATATCACTAGAAATACCCACCATCACCCCCCCCCACACACACACACACAAACACACACACACAAACAGATCAGCTGAACAGCACACTGGGTATGCTGGCAAAACAAGGAACTAACTTTGAACACAAACTGTAGCAAGGGAATACTTTACAGAAGAGATCTTTTTATATTTTGATTGCAGGACGTGGAGAGGAAATCTGCTGCTCCTCTCAATCCTTTAGGAAGAATTCCTAGTTACTTTTAATACTTCTGATTAGTCGATTATGTCAGAACACATTGAGATGGGCAAAAAGGCCATATTTGGTCCATGCACTACTTGTGCTATAGAGTAACGCTTTAGTAATGACCCTCATGACAAGTGCAGACATTGTTCACCACATCTTAGAGAACAGCAACATCTTGCATATATTCTCCTCTTAAAAACAATGACCTAGGCCCTGGACTGATGTCGCGTTTAAATGAAGTAACTCACATTCTCAAGGGAATTCAAAACGGAGTAAGTCCCTCCAGCAATGAGAAAAAGACAGTCAAAAGCAAAAGCTGTAAAGCAAGATATATAACTACTTATGAATTGGGGAAAAAAAGTAAAGTGCTTTGACCTGACCCTGGCAGACAAATCCACATTAGGACCAGTCACTTAAATGAGACACAGGTAGGAAAGCAGGATCTTTGTGGCTTAGATACCCCCCCTTTTTTGCCTGGTGTTAGTGTGTTTTGACTGTAGTTCACTTGAAAGTGCTCCTTCCTCCAAATTCTCTGGTAAGTAGTTTGTATACCCCAGAATATGCATACTGGGGTACCATTTTAAGGCCCTAGTATATGGTACTGAAGTACCCAGGGCATTGGTAGACCAGGGGTCTTCTATTGGCTGCATCATGTATTATGCCACCCATGGAAGCCCATGCAATCTGTGTCTGCAGAGCTGCCATTGCAGTCTGCATGAAATGGTGCTTGCACCTTTCACTTTGGGTAAAAGGTTTCCCTTATACAACTCACCAGTTCAGCATCAACGCATCCTATATGCTGCATTTCAGCATGTACCGATCCCTGCTTTTTAGTTCCTAATACATGCCCAAAGATTCTAAAACTTTGAGACCAGAGTGTCTAAGACCTTAGATCCAGACTGGTCAACCCGAAAGAAGATGCGCCAGATGATATATAAAAATCTCAATCACTTAGGAAAAGGTTCTTCAGAGTGTAATTTTTTAATGAGGCTCCAAGAGATAGTGCTTCGTCCTTAATTTTATAATACAGCCTAGAAAGGGAAAAAACAAATCCATTACTGGAACATCTCTGCAACGTAAATCTCATTATCACCAAGTCTCCATGCTACACCCCAGCCATAACTAGAAGGATAAAATAAATAGTACCTTAGCTGTACGCTTTTCAAAGCGACTGACTGGTCAGGCAAAACCAGATTCTGTGTTCACAGCTGGTGCACAAAGGAGTCACACTGTTGTATTCCTCTTAGGGTGTCCATAAACGGGCTTTCCAGAATCATGTCCTTATATAGGCACAATTCGCCCTGCCTTTATATAGGCATAAAATCCCAGTCCTTATTTAGGCATTAAACCGTGCACTCCAAATACAGGCATGGTCTCCGACATCCGTCCACCCTAACGTCACAACGAGTTCGTGAAGAACAGACCCTTAGGCTGCGGGAGTTTCCCTAGCCCAGGACTATTGATTTCTTCAAGGACTCATATATTATGCATGAACCATTATTCCTTAGGGGTTCATTCATGACGTCTTCCGCTGTCCGACTAACGTCAATGCTAACATTCTTAGGTGCCTCTCAGGTATAAATATACCTACCCTAGCCCCTGTAAATCAGAGGAGACCTCGACTTCAGAGGAGCCCATTTCCCGGCCTGACGCACTGAGAAGACGCTGTCATCCCTGCACGCAGAGAGTCCAGCTTCCAGTGATCTGACTTCCCTTGCGGGGTGTTGGAGTTCGAGTCTGGCAAGAGATTCCTACCTCTCTCATTCTTCAGGTATGGAGCGGACTAGAACCTAGAGGGACTCTTGGCATACTAGGCTTAACATACTCTTAGTATACTATAGTAAGGAATACTTCACCTACTTCATACCTCTCCCTACACCTAGGACAGGTTAGGTACATTGGGGTAGAACTAGGTTAGAAACGCATCGTATGAGTACTCGCATTTTTAGTCTATGTTATTTATGTAAATGCATATATGCTAAAAAGATAATGCTATCGCAGTATTATTTATTTCTACTGCTCACTCTGTACATTATTTATCTCGCATACTGTCTTGTGATCGTAACAGCGCATTTTACTTACACCAGAAACAAGACTGTTCAATAAATCTTTTATTGAAACGCCCGTCTGTTCTTTCTGTGTAACTTTGAGGAAAACTAAGCATGCACGACTGAGCTGAGTGAAATAGTTATCTATTGTTTCTACGACTCTGGGACACGTTCTGATTCTAAAGGGAAACAAAGTGGTCATGTTTTGCGGCTGCCAGAAACTACTCCCTTCTTGTCGTCAAGAAGTTTCTAGTGGCCTCTGAGCTAGCTGGCACAAGTAATTAAGTTTAATATACTCGATAGGGACATACCGACCTCAGTCCTATGTCAAACCTATAGGATATATTATTCCAATGCGCAGAGCCTATTAGGGAAATAGGAGCTACACTACATGGCGCCCAACGGTTTGGTAAGGCAGTAATTCAACGTTAGATACTGAGTAACTCAGCCGTGCTTTTTCTCTCAGACACCCCTACCCATATACTCCAAAAGACGTCTGGAGTGGGCAGGGTTAAGTATCCACCAAGGCTACATAGGGCAGTACCCTATATATTAGCTGTTTGGTTTGCTCAACGTTAAAGGATACAGTGTTCCAAAAATATTGTGCACCTTATCTTTGTTTCCTTGAAACTTGTTCTACATTTTTCCAAAAACAAAATGTCCTTAAACGGGGACGAAGCCACCGGAAACGGTGGAGCTGCGGCTGATCCAACCCAAGCAGCATTTTTTAACAATACAGGTTTAAATGAAACCGAGAAGGGTGTCATAGACATCGCTCCAAACTTAAGAAGAGCCATCACTCTAAAACTTATAAAACATGGCCTACCACCGAGAGGAGGTAGAGCAGTTTTCGTGATAGAGGCACATGAATCCTTTCAGACAGAGGTATTCTATTCATGGGTAATATTTCCTGAATCCAATCCAGTAACACACATGTTTCACTTCTACAAAGAAGATGATCCACCAGAGGAATACATTCCTTTCGAGGATATTGAAATTCCATTAACATACCAGGAGCATCAGCTCTGGTTTAAAGGCGCCCTAAAACATCACAGAAACATTACCAGGCTCGGTCCACTAGGTAGACCAGGAGCAACATGGCCGATTCTAGCCGGCTATACACCTCATCCTGAACTAGATATAATGTCAGATGAGGACCTACTTGTTCAAATACAAGAATTAATAAAAATCTACAGACAATTAATTCAATATGTCATGCGGACTTTCACAGTCCAACCACCATTGACATTTCCAAATCAAACCCCTCACCAGGGGAACACTCTAAAAATTACACCACAGACTCTATACGCAGTCATGGGTAAAATGCCCACAAAACGTGAGCAAATTCCATTTTGGATAGCTCAAAAAATTACTCAAATCGAAGCAGTATTTCCAAATACTAGCCCGCATGAGAAACACAGAATCCTAACCATCAGTTTACCGATGGGGATCACACCACAACTGGAAGACTGCACCACTTGGGGCTCAGTCTTTGCTGCCATCTATACTAAAACACATGGCATTCCGTCAATTGCGGTAATACCAGATGTCCTAAAACAAATTCAAAACGAATACGGGGCAGAGCCTGCTCTAAATTTAGGTATGAAATTACTGAAAAATTTCGACCAGGTCTCAACAATAATATTATCTAATATTAAAGGGGAGGCAGCAGCAGTGGCGATCCGACAAAAATTAAGGGAATTCGATGTTACAGAACATCAAACTGAGCTACCCAGAATTATAGAACAATCTTATGCAGAATTAGGCAGAGATAGTTTGGGTGGAAGACCAGTGAAGCCGAAACTATCTGAAAGTCCTGAGAAGGACTCAATAAAACAAACTCCTACATCTTCTAAAAAGAAGTGGGAGACTAATAAACAAAATTCAAACGAGAAACGTTCTCAATCCCGAGGTAGGTCTCCTCAAAAGGAGCCCTCTGAAAGGAGGTATAACCTCAGGAATAGGGATAATTTGAGAAAACCTGACAGGTATCAAGATACTGATACACGTTCCTCTCGTCCCTTTCAGATCTCATCACAGACTTCGGAAAGAAGAGGACGAACAGAACATAGAGAAGAACGCGTGAAATCGAAAGACGAAAAACACGCTCCAAAAACTAAAGCAAAACCTCAATTCTCCGAAAAGAAAGTAGCAGGTCTGAAGATCAGACATGCCGAGAATACTGAGAACACAACTCAAGAACGGAGAATGGGCTCAGACAATGCTGGACAGTGCAGCAGAAGTCACAATAGCTCGCCAGAACCTGAAGGAACTTCTGGAGATAGTGGACTTGAATGAGTACATTACAGTAGAGACTGTAGACACCAGGGTTAGTACTCCACAAAAGTTATATGACATAACGCTCCGGATGGAGGGAGACAAACCTAGACAGGTGAAAGCACTTTTTTGGGAAAGACTATCAAAGGGCTATGACATACTTCTAGCAGAAAAAGACTGGCCACCACAATTTGTCAGGGAGTGCCCACACGGCGAGGACATTATTATGCCTGCCTTCTCCAACCATATTCCAATACAACTAAAATATACATATGCCAGGAAATGGGCAGTGGCCCAGGCCCCAGCATTATATAGAAATCATGTAGGATGGGACGAGGATTCACCTCACCATAAAATACATCTGAAACATGAACCAACTGCACAAAGGCAGTACCCAATAAAGCAAGAAGCTAAAAAACAGGTCAGGGAGATCTTAGATCAACTTGAATATCAAGGGGTGATTGAAACATGCACCTCCTCAATTAACAATCCTTTGTTTCCTGTCTCCAAACCAGACAATACATATCGTCTAGTTTTGGACTACAGACACTTAAACACTTGTTCTAAAACTATTGCAGTACAAAATGCACATAGCACAGCATTAATGAATAACATTGTGCGTAAAAAATATAAAACATTAGACATCTCAAATGGTTTCTTTTGTCAAAATAGATCACCTGAAAGCAGGTACTTAACAGCATTCTCCATAATGGGGACCCAGCGTCACTTTTGTCGACTCCCACAAGGGTTCAAGAACAGCCCAGGTTTATTCTCAGCGAGGGTAACGGAGTTACTACAAATTTATGACAACGAGGCATTGTCCTATGTCGATGACATCTATCTGACAGACGATGACCTGGACAAACACTTGAACAGGGTGAGCACCATTATACTGGGATTCGCCTCTGAGGGCTACAAGTTCAACTTTAAAAAGTCCCGAATTGCCCATCTCAATGTCCTATTTTTGGGATATGAGCTTTCAAGTGAAGGCAAGAGCTTGGCAGCTAACTTTCTAGAGAAATGTGCGCTGCTCCAACCTCCAAAAACGCTAAAAAACTTACAATCCATCCTGGGTTTCATCAATTTTGGCAGAACATACATACTAAACTACGCAGAAAGGGTTAAACCTCTCTACGCATTAATGAAACCTGATTTTTCAATCAAAAATTGGACAAACGAACACACAGAAATCTTGCGTTCAACTCCAAGCTAACATGTTAGCAACAAATCACTTACAAACACGTGTAAGTCAACGAAATTTGGTGATCCGAATAATTTCGGGTCAATGTGGATTCACCTACTTAACCTTCAATGAGGGTGAGAAGATACCAATTGCATACAAATCTCATTTGTACACACAAGCGGAAATGCGCTTCAGTTCTACTGAAAAAATTCTGACAGCAGTTCAAACCGCTGTAGCAAAAGAAAGAGCCTTAGCCCAAGGGAAACGCATTATTGTCGTAACCCCGGTACCAGCTTTAGAAGCGGTCACAAAAGCAAGCATTCCAAATGCTAAAGCATTACATCCAAGATGGATACAATGGGTTAATTCTCTTGCTGCAACAGATGTTGAATATGTTTTTGATCCAGATTTAAAAACACAAGCATTCCTGCAATATGAACAAGAATGTCCTCTGCCTACTGAAATTCTGCCTCTTGATCAGTACGAATTCATAATTTACACTGACGGATCCGCACAGCCCGCAACAGGGAGTAAGCAAGCTTACAGTGCAGCGTGTGCAATCGTTAAAGGTCGCATGCGAAATGGCATCTTCAGACCCATGGTCACAAAAACTCAATCTCTAGGAGATTGCACAGCTCAGCGAGCTGAACTACAAGCATTCAAACTGGCACTTGAAAGTACAGATCGAGAATTCCCCACACTAATAGTGTGTGATTTCTTTTACTGTGTTCAGTCGTAAAATGACTATATACGAAACTGGCTTGAAAATGGATTCAAAGATGCGAAAGGTGGCACAATAAAGCATAAAATGCTTTGGGAACAAGTAGTTCAGTTGAAGAACGAACTACCAAAGGCTCACGTGATTCACACACCGAGTCATCAACGTGATGGCGTTCACGTTGCAGGGAATTCATTGGCTGATGAAGCCTCAAAGGGGGCTGTTCAGACGGCTTCCGTAGCTGCGATCACTCGTTCAAAAACGAAAATAGACGGTGAGATAATGTTGGCTGTCAATGCTTCAAGCAAGGGCAGCAGTGCAGCGTTACCAAAAAAGTTTCCACTCAAGTACTCTTATGCAATTGATGCGAACAACGTTCCTTTTGCTCGAATCCCTGGAGTGGGGGATAGGGTAATTCCAAACCTGGAATGAAGAGCAGCCTTGATTTATGAAACACATTTGGGGGAGGGTCTGTCACATCAAGGGATCACTAAAACAATTTTAACCTTAAAGGAGATGTACTGGTGGCCTGGAATGAATACACACATTCACATATTCATCAATAACTGCTTAGACTGTAAATTACAGCGAGAGAGCCACCAGACACCATGCTGCGAATGCGGCAACCCAGTACAGACACCACTGTTAGACAGCATTAGACTATCTATGCGCAGGCGTCCCACTGGACAAATGCAATCCCGCAAATACTAAATCTAGGTTCCTATGGTTATGGCCTCAGCGCTCGGCTGACGCTCGAACTGTTATAAAAGATTTGCGAGTCTTTATCGGCACATACGCAATAGGCACGCTACATTCTGACCAGGGTCCTGCGTTTAGCTCTCGGGCTTACAAAGAAGCCATGGCCAGTCTGGGCGTTGCATTGCGGTTCTCCTCTCCATTCCATCCTGAGGGAAATTCGGTTGTGGAAAGGAAAAACCGGGACATAAAGCAGTCTATAACAGCTAGGGTATTAGGTTCGGGTGATGTGTGGGTCAAACACCTTAATGGGGTACAACGCTCAATGAATAATCTGCCAAGAAGTTCTCTAGGGGGGGTCACTCCGTATGAGGTCCTATTTGGGACAAGAATGTGGGTACCAGACCTTGAACACGTAGGCACAGTGGTGGAAAATAAACAGTTTGATATCAAAGATCGTTTGGCTGTTTTACAGGAACTGAATAAACTAAGAACGAAACAAAGCAACGTATTCCTACAGCCAACCACCACTGGGGAAACATCGGCGGTCCCAGCAAGGCCTGTCTGGATTCCAAAAGTTGGGGATCTTGTCAGAGAATAAATTGCGGACAAGTAGTAATTTGGACCTTCTTACAGACAACCAGTACCTGTTCTAGCAGTCCAAGGAACAAGAACAGTACTTCTGCCGCCCCTTGCTGGAAGAAAGGAGAAAAGATTTGTGTCCATCGACCTCATCAAACCACAGTATGTGGCCAATACTAAATAGTAGGCCTCGTGGACTCCGACCTAGTAGCAGACGCACTCCTCTCGCTACTATCCAAGAGGTTCAGACTGAAAGACTGATAACAATCGAGAATTCAGCTGTAACTGATGGAGGACTATGCAACAATGCTATGGAACTCATCCCTCTTGACAACCAAGTAACAGTTCGTCCAAATACACCTGTCTACACCAACGTGGCACGTGATGAACTGGTTCCTGTGATTTCTACAAATCCTGATGCAATTCCAACAATTGACAGAACTGCTTCTGGCTATTTCATTAACTTTGATACTTTCTCAGAAGATCCAAGTGAACCTGAAACTACGCCAGCATCATTCAAACTCAAGCAGCAAGTACAAGACTTTATTCACTTTCTGAAAAAGACTTATCTGGTTTCTCCATGGATTGAACTCTGGATTACATCTGGACTTTTTGTTTTCCTGCTCTGGCTAGCTTTGGTAACAACTGTGAGCGTGCTTATAAGTGGCAGATACATCCATGTGAACACTGAAGGAAAAGACGTGAACGTACTTTTGAAACCTCATAAATCTTCCCATCGTGAAGCAAGAGACTTGTCATCAGTGAACATCACAGCCGTTCCTATACAGGATGGTATAGTGTGGGACAAACGGATTATGAAATTTTCGGACCGACGGAACAATTGAACATTCCACATTTGTTTAAAATTTCACTGAGTGATCTAATTACGTCCAGTACCTACTCTGATGATTGGGACTTTGAGACTGTTAACGACATAATGTTTGACTTAGAAAAATCTGCTGCATTTTCTAAAAATGAATATTTAGAGGGTTCATCAGACTATGAACAACTGTATTGTTATAACCACTATGGTCATCATTATTTGCATAAATCTGCATATCCAAGAAATGTGTTTATGTTTAACCAATGGGAACATTGTCCTACACCACCACAAGGTAGTTCAAAAACATTTGCTAACAAGTTTCCGTATTTTTCAGGTTACAATACATCTGACCCAGAAACGTTTTACTATAAAAATGTAAACAAAACAGGACTGAAAATTATGTTAACTAATACGAAACAGATATACTCTGCAGCATTTATTGCCCAACTGTCTAGACAGGGTTTCGACTTATGGAAAGACACAATAGACACAAAAACTGTCTGGGGTAGTAAAGAATGGCAAGTACAGGGTGTAGAAGCTTTATTTAGAGCCTGTGTCATCCCTGAACAAATACTGTTTTTGAATGAAACCGTCCAACAAACATCTTGTCTTGGATTAGCCAAGATTAAAGAGATGAAAACACCTTCTGTGCCAGCTCCTGCCAGTGATAACGATACAAAGGCAGTGGTGACAGTTGACAATATACTACAACTCAACAGATCTAATCCTGATTGGAAAAAATGGTTGATCTGGCCCACAGACACGAATAACTGTCAGGAAAGATTCCTGAATAAAACTCAGGGCTTTACTATTCATAGGCCAGACCCAAGATATGTCCAAAGACAGCATCCGGGGGTAGTAACAACATACAGTGTAGGAAAATTATGCCTCGATTGGCTGCATAAATCTACACTACAGGATGTGAAACAACACTTATCCTTACTTAAAGAGGACGCAGACCTTAGGGAATTCTTGCTTGGACCAAGAAAACTGCGTCAAAAACGTTTCATATATGCTGCCATTTATGCTGCCTATAATGAAGCATGGAAAGTGTCACAGATGGAGGCCGGAGAACGAATACGTGAACTTGATCGTATTAATTTAGAGAAAACACTCTCTGTGGTCGACAATGGGTTAACAACTTTGTCCTCCAGAATATATTCATTGGATGGCATTGTATCCTCTGCTATCGACATTCTAGAACAAGATTTGGCGATGTTACAACAAGGTCAATCTCAATTACGTTCTATAGTGTTATTGAGCTGGACGCTGCAATCTTTGCGAGCGGGCTATGTGCCTTGGCGTTTCATCAACACGTCAGCTCTGTTTGCAGAATACAATCTAACTGATAAACAGATCGAATTGGCACAAAGAGGAGCAAGGTATACAGTGCTAAGCATTGAAAAACTGGATAAGTTACCATTCACAGTGGCAGAAAAACCAGCTACAGAGTGGCTTATTCATGGCAAAATAACATTACCTGTGACTACTTTTCAGTTTCAGTATTGCCTCAGACAAATGCAAGCAGGCAAATATGAAAGGTTGGGTAAGGAATACATTAAGACATCTTGGCATTTACCGTATACATATAGATGTTGGAGTGGGGATCGTGAAGTGTTTTTGAGCGGTACACACTGTAAAAGTGCACTAAGCGGTTCACTTATGTGTCAGGCCATTTCTTTACACGGGGCTTGTAATGGTTCTGTGGCAAATTTGTCTTGCCATCAGCAGGGTACACCAGCTGCTGTGATTAATCCAACGTTTGGACAACTTTCGAATGGGAGTTACCTCATGTTGAATGATCAGAGTTGCTGCGGAATGTTGCCAGGCATCCCCTATCTAGTAACGGTCAACTCCAGGGTCACTTGCTGTATGCAAGTATTGTTTCCCCCAATAGACACAGTCAGGGAGTCGCCTCTATGGCCTTCGCTGAACGTCTCTTTATAAGATTTGATACTTTGAGCAGAATGAAAGCCATGCTTTTACAGCAAACAGTGCATTTGACCTCGGCCAAAGAAACCTATGATCTACAAGTAGCAAGGACTTCGGCTGAGATACAGACTTTAATACGTACAAACTGCCCTATACATTTCGTAGAAATGATAACACGTATCTTTAACATGTCTGATACAACAGGAATTGTACATGTATTTAAGAGCATCTGCTCCGGTCTGTTAGCACCTTTCCAGGCAATACTTGGAATCATCCCGAACTTTGCACATTCGGTGTTTGGTGGCATACCATTAATTCTAGCACTTGTTGCCGGAATTCTATTTCAATTCCTGCTATTGCGCTATGGCCAGCCTATTCGCAGACATCACTCCGAGTGAAATGGAGAAAGCTCTCCTTGAACGAAAGTGCCGTGAGTGAATAGTACAGCTATTGGGCATGACTCGTCTACGGGACCTGAATACCACGTGGTTCCTGTCATTCAGACCAATCTGGCAAGATTGCATCTTACCTGTTCTACGATGCCTGCTATGCGGTGAAGAATGCGTGTTGGACACCTGTCTAACATTTCCATCAGCTGCGCCAACGGATGTCGATACTCTGCTGGTCCCGATAACGGCCCATGCTCTGTGTTGTCCCCAGAGGCTACCAATCCTGATGTCAGCATTCATTGAGATCTCACAGACGCTTCCTGCTGCTGCTGAGGTACGAGAAAGATCTACAGGCACACAGGTAACAACGGACGCGAACATTGCTGCGGCAACCTATGCTGGAAGCGATGCTTCACATCTCTGTGCAATTAATCTACTACACGAGGTGTTCCAACTAACACCAACTACAGTGGATGATGTTTTGTCTATAGAAATAGATGATCTCATGTTTACACCAGACCCGTGAACTGACTCTGATTCAGCATACAGTGTTCCAGAGATGCAGTAACAATTTGGCCTTCATTTTTCAAAAATTTGGAACCCTTCCAAAATTGAGCTTTTGTCCCATTTTTTCGAACGAAAATGGCACTTTAATCTGCTTAAAGTAGAACTAGCCTTATAGTACAGACTTCGCGGTACTTCCACGGACACTTAGTCATCTTGTGTGTCTAGCACAGTTCATTAATTCTCATGACATGAAATGACTTTGAATTTGAAGAACTTTTCGATCATTCTTGTCACATGTAAATATTACTGCTTATTTTTCATTCCAAAGTGTATTTGAATTTAAATATTTTGTGCCTGAAATGAAAAGCATTGCTTAATATGTACAGTACCTTTTGCATTTTTAATGTGTTTTTTAATGCTTTTATGAAATATTTTTTTAAATATGCGGTACTCCATTTAATGTTTAGCATTTTAAATGTTTAGCATTTTAGTATTATCGTACACACGAAAGTGGAGTGGGTGTTGTATTCCTCTTAGGGTGTCCATAAACGGGCTTTCCAGAATCATGTCCTTATATAGGCACAATTCGCCCTGCCCTTATATAGGCATAAAATCCAGGTCCTTATTTAGGCATTAAACCGTGCACTCCAAATACAGGCATGGTCTCCGACATCCGTCCACCCTAACGTCACAACGAGTTCGTGAAGAACAGACCCTTAGGCTGCGGGAGTTTCCCTAGCCCAGGACTATTGATTTCTTCAAGGACTCATATATTATGCATGAACCATTATTCCTTAGGGGTTCATTCATGACGTCTTCCGCTGTCCGACTAACGTCAATGCTAACATTCTTAGGTGCCTCTCAGGTATAAATATACCTTCCCTAGCCCCTGTAAATCAGAGGAGACCTCGACTTCAGAGGAGCCCGTTTCCCAGCCTGACGCACTGAGAAGACGCTGTCATCCCTGCACGCAGAGAGTCCAGCTTCCAGTGATCTGACTTCCCTTGCGGGGTGTTGGAGTTCGAGTCTGGCAAGAGATTCCTACCTCTCTCATTCTTCAGGTATGGAGCTGACTAGAACCTAGAGGGACTCTTGGCATACTAGGCATACTAGGCTTAACATACTCTTAGTATACTATAGTAAGGAATACTTCACCTACTTCATACCTCTCCCTACACCTAGGACAGGTTAGGTACATTGGGGTAGAACTAGGTTAGAAACGCATCGTATGAGTACTCGCATTATTAGTCTATGTTATTTATGTAAATGCATATATGCTAAAAAGATAATGCTATCGCAGTATTATTTATTTCTACTGCTCACTCTGTACATTATTTATCTCGCATACTGTCTTGTGATCGTAACAGCGCATTTTACTTACACCAGAAACAAGACTGTTCAATAAATCTTTTATTGAAACGCCCGTCTGTTCTTTCTGTGTAACTTTGAGGAAAACTAAGCATGCACGACTGAGCTGAGTGAAATAGTTATCTATTGTTTCTACGACTCTGGGACACTTTCTGATTCTAAAGGGAAACAAAGTGGTCATGTTTTGCGGCTGCCAGAAACTACTCCCTTCTTGTCGTCAAGAAGTTTCTAGTGGCCTCTGAGCTAGCTGGCACAAGTAATTAAGTTTAATATACTCGATAGGGACATACCGACCTCAGTCCTATGTCAAACCTATAGGATATATTATTCCAATGCGCAGAGCCTATTAGGGAAATGGGAGCTACACTACAACACAAGCATTGGCAAAGCCAAAAGGTCTTGCCTATGCAAGAGCTATTGGCTTTGCAATGTGTTTTAGCCACGTTTTACACCAGCGTTGCTGCTGTTCTGCATGGCGAAAAGTTAGTGGCATAAGGGAGAGTGGCATGGAGTGGTGTAGTGTGTCCTGGATTTGGCGTAGCATAGAGTATTGTAGAGGGTCTACGAGAGGGGCGTAGAGTGGATTGGTGTACAGTGGCATAGAGTGGAGTGACGTAGAACAGAGTGGAGTGGCATAGATTGGAGTAAAGTAATTTGGAGTGGCAGAGGGAGTTGCGTAGAGGGGAGTAGTGTGACGTAGAGCAGAGTAGGTTGTAATACAGTGGAGCAGCATAGAGTGGAGTAGTGGAGTGGAGTAGTGTAGTAGAGTAGAATGGCACACGGTGGAGTAGAGTGTTGAAGAGTGTTGTGTGGAGTAGAGTGGCATGCACTGCCATAGGGTGGAGCAGTGTGTTTTAGAATTTTGTCGACTAGAGTGCCATGTAGTGTCATAAAGGGAGTTGCACAGAGCTTCACAGAATAGAATGGCATAAAGTAGTGTTGTAGAGTGGCACAGAGTGGAGTAGAGTTTACTGGAGTAGAGTGGAGTATAGTGTAACGTCAAAGAGTGGAGTGGCCTACAGTGAAGTGGTGTAGAGTACAGTGGTGCAGAGTAGATTTGCATAGAGTGCTGTGGCGTGGAGTGCATTGGTTTTGAGTAAAGTGGTGGAGAGCGCATTAGCGTAGAGTGCAATGACGTAGAGTGCAGTAGCTTAGAATAGAGCGCAGTGGCACAGAGTAGAGTGGTAAAGAGTACAGTGGCGCAGAGTGGAGTGGCACAGCGCAGAGTGGAGCGGCACAGATTGCAGTGGCGTAGATTAGAACAGAGTGGAGTAGGAAGAGTGCAGTGGCACAGAGTAGATTGTTTCAGAGTAGAGTGAAGTAGCGTAGAGTGGATGGTGCAGCAGTGTAGAGTGCAGTGATCCAGAGTTGAGTAGCTTAGAGGCGTAGGAAGCGTTGGTGTAGAGTGCAGAAGAGTGGTGTAGAGTTGAGTGTTGCTGAGTAGAATGCAGTGGTGCACAGTGCAGTGGCAAAGAGCCCAGGGGTGCAGAGAGGAGATTGGTATAGAGTGCATTGGTTTTGAGTAAAGTAGTGTAGAGTGCATTAGCGTAGAGTGCAGTGGTGTAATGTACAGTTGTTATAGTAAAGTGGCATAGAGTAGGGTGGCATAGAGTGCAGTGGTGTAGTGTAGAATGGTGCAGATTAGAGTGGAGTGGTGCAGAGTAGATTGCAGTGGCTTAAAGTGGAGTGGCGCAGAGTGCAGTGTTGGAGATTGCAGTGGTGCAAAATAGATTAGAGTGGATTGGCATAGAGTGAAGTGGCATAGAGTACTGTAGAGTGTAGTGGCGTACAAAGCACGAGCGTAGAGTGCAGTAAAGTGGCATGGAGTAGAATGGTGCAGAGTAGAGTGCAGTGACGGAGTTCTGGATGGCCTGAAGTCTTTGGAGGAGGTGGGCTGGTATTCCTGCATAGAGTTTGTTGCCATAGGCCAGTCTGCTTGTGACAAGGGCCTGGGTGATGGAGCACCTTGAGTCCTGGGGGAGGCACTTAAATATCATGAGTAGCATGAGCAGAATGAAGAAGCAGGAGGATGTGATGGCGTGGACTGTTGCGGCCTGTTAAGTTTGCGGTTGAGGATGATTGAGGTTTCTGGTGCACTCAGTTGGGGTTGGTATGGGGCCGAGCTCTGACGGCCACCAGGAGGAGTCCCAGGGGAGTTCTTGTCTCTGAAGATCAGCACTTCAGTCTTGTTGGTGTTGCGCTTCAGGCAGTTTTCCTTCAGTCTGCGACGCTGGTCATGCAATTGTGGAAGTTATTACTGGTGTTGGTGGGATCTTCTGTGAGGGAAAGGATGAGTTGTGTGTCGTCGGTGTAAGAGATGATGTTGAGTCTGTATGGTTAATGACTATGTTGGCCAGGGTGTCATGTAGGTGTTGAAAAGGGTGGGGCTTAGAGACAGGATTTGTGGGACACCGCAGATGATTTCCTTGGGTTCAGAGGTAAAGGGTGGGATGTGTACTCATTGGGTTCTTCATGCGAGGACTGAGGTGATTCTCTTTAGTGCTGCTCCCTGGATTCCCATGTGGTGGAGTCTGGCAATGAGTGTATGGTGTGAGACGGTGCTGAATGCTGCAGAGGTGTCGAGGAGGATGAGAGCAGCTGTCTCACTTCGGTCAAGTATGGTGCGGATGTTGTCTGTGGCTGTGATGAGGTCTGTTTCGGCACTGTGGTTACTGCGGAACCCGGTTTGTGAGTTGTCCAGGAGTTGGTGTTAAAGGTGTTTGGTGAGTTGCTCGTTGACTGCTTTCTCCACGACTTTGGCTGGGAAAGAAACTAATGGCATGGGGCGGTAGTTTTTGAGTTCGCTTGGGTCGGCAGATGGTTTCTTTAGGAGGGCGCTGACCTCTGCGTGTTTCCAATTTTCAGGAAAAGTGGTGGTTGCTATAGAGGCATTGATAACAGCCGAGAGTTTGAGGCTGATTTTAGGGCCCACCTAGATCTTCATAATGGAGATTGTATCCTGGTGGATAAGTTGGCTCTAGTCGGTTAGCTGGGCAACTGTTGTGCGGGTGGTGGTGGGGTGGTTCATGAAGTCAGATGGTTTGGACTGAGGACTGAAGTTTCTGTATATCATGGCTATCTTGTCGTGGAAGAAGCCAGTGAGGCTGTTGCAGAGGTCTTGTGAAGGGTTGACTTTGTTTGATCGCGAACAGATCGCAAAGAGTTCCCTGTTGTAGTCGGGCTGACTTCGATTCTTGTTGCTGGGCTCTTTTCTTTGTTTTCCGCGTTTGGTGGTGGTAGTGGTTGAGTACAGTTTTGTACGTGGTCCTATATGGGGTGTTTTTGCTGGTAGAGTGGAGGGGTGCATGGTGGAGTAGTGAAGAGTGGGGTGGAGCAGAGTAAAGAGGCGTAGAGTGCAGTGGTGCAGAGTAGATTAGAGTGGTGTAAAGTGGATTGGCGTAGAGTGCACTGGCGTAGAGTGGTACAGAGTAGAGTGTATTGGCGTCGAGTGCAATCAATCAATTAATCAGGGAATTATAAGCGCGCTACTCACCCGTGAGGGTCTCAAGGCGCTGAGGGGGGAGGAGGGGATGGTGCGCAGTACTGTTCAGCCGAAGAGCCAGGTCTTGAGGGTCCTCCTGAAAGTGTTCAGGGAGGGGGCACGTCTGATGTCTGCCGGGAGCTCGTTCCAGGTCTTGGCCGCAATGCGAGAGAAGGATCTTCCACCTGCTCTTTCTCTGTGGATGCGGGGGGGTTTCGGCCAGTGCGAGGTTGGAAGATCGGAGATTTCTTTTGGGTACGTGGAAGTTGATTCTGTCGTTTAGGTATTTGGGTCTGGTGTTATGTAGGCATTTGTAGGCGTGGGTGAGGATCTTGAAGGTGATTCTTTTCTCCACTGGGAGCCAGTGGAGACTTCGTAGGTGTTGGCTGATGTGTTCTTGCCGGGGGATGCTGAGGACGAGTCTGGCGGCGGTGTTCTGTATGGTCTGGAGTCTGCGGAGTAGGGACTTGTTTATGCCGGCGTAGAGTGCGTTTCCATAGTCTAGTCTGCTGGTGATGAGTGCGTGGGTGACTGTTTTTCTTGATTCGGGGGGATCCATTTGAAGGTCTTGCGGAGGATGCAGAGGGGTGTTGAAGCAGCTGGAGGTGCCGGCATTGACCTGTCGTCCGCTGGGGTCGGTGGGCTTCCGAGGGCGGTCGGCCACCAGGTGTTGTCCCATGCTGAAGGGGAGGTTCCGAGGATGAGTACTTCTGTTTTTTCGGCGTTGAGTTTTAGGCAGTTGTTGGTCATCCAGACTGCGACGTCCTGCATTCCGTTCTGGAAGTTTAGTCTGGCGGTGGTGGGGTCTTTGGTGAGGGAGAGGATGAGCTGGGTGTCGTCGGCGTAGGATACGATGTTGAGGCCGTGTTGTCGGACGATGGTGGCGAGGGGGGCCATGTAGATGTTGAAGAGGGTCGGGCTCAGTGATGACCCCTGTGGGACTCCGCAGGTGATTTCTGTAGGATTGGAGAGGAAGGGTGGCAGTCTGATTCTTTGGCTTCTTCCGGTGAGGAATGATCGGATCCAGTCTAGGGCTGTTCCTTGTATGCCGGCATCATGTAGTCTGGCGGCGAGTGTGCGGTGGGAGACGGTGTCAAAGGCTGCTGATAGGTCGAGTAGGATGAGGGCTGCGGAGTGTCCTTGGTCCAGGAGGGTGCGGATGTCATCTGTGGCGGTCTCGGTGCTGTGGTTTCTTCGGAATCCGGATTGGGACGGGTTGAGGACGGCGTTGTCTTCGATGAACCTTGTTAGTTCCCTGTTGACTGTTTTTTCTGCGACTTTGGCCGCGAAAGGGAGGAGCGAGATGGGCCGGTAGTTCTTGGTCGGTGGGGTCGGCCGTGGATTTCTTGAGCAGGGGCCTGACTTCTGCGCGTTTCCAGTCGTCTGGGAAGGTGCCTGTTGTGAAGGTGGCGTTGATGGTGCGGTGTAGTTGGGGGAGATGGCGGAGGCGGCTCTGTGGTAGATGTGTGGGGGGCAGGGATCGGTGGGGGCCCCTGAGTGGATGCCTTTCATGATTGCGGCGGTGTCTTCGGCCGTGATCGGCGTCCAGGTGGAGATGGTGGGTTGGCTGGAGTGACGGGGGCGGGCCGGCTGTGGTGTCCGGTGAGTGGTCGAAGTTGTCGAAGAGGTTCTTGATCTTGAGGTGGAAGTAGGTTCCGAGTTTGTGCAGTGTTTCTGAGTGGAGAGGTGCAGAATGGAGTAGACTTGCCTAGACTGGAGTGGTGTAGAGTGCAGTGGCAAAGAGTGCAGAGTAGAGTGGCAAAGAGTGCAGAGTAGAGTGGCGTAGAGTGCAGTGGTATAGAGGGGTGCCGAGTAGAGAGGCGTAGAGTGGTATGGTGTAGAGAAGCACAGAATGGGAGTTGGGTAGAGTGGAGTAGAGTTGAGTGCAGCGGAGTGGAGCAGAGTGGCATACAGACCACGTCAGTAGGCACCTGGACATCTAGCTTGCCACTTGCCTGTGGCTTTCAGTTCCTGCGTGCTACAGACTGATCCAGTGACACCGCAACTGCCTGGGTTTTCCCGCTGGGGTTTTTCATCTCACCGTTCTTCCCGCCAACAGAAGCCCTGCACACCCCAGGACCTACTTAAAGCAGGCCGCAGCGAGACAGCGCAGCAGATGCGCCGCTGGTATGCTAAAGGCAAGCTGTCTGCGCCCGTCCACACCAGAACCACACCCAGCGCCACAACCCCCGCCCGTCCCGCCCCCCGGAGATACACCATTGACGAGTTCTACATACTCGACCCCGGACATCGCAACAAACACTGCCACCCCAGAGACCAGCTAGGCCAACGCCCTCAACACCTCCAACCCTGCTACCGCCACCAACCTGTGAAAAAGTTAAACGCCTGGATCACCAATTGCACAGACAGCCTCATACCCATTAAGGGAACATCCATAGAAAATCTTTTAAAAAGGCCAGGTGGTACACCCAAGAACACAGAACAGCAAAACGAGACAGCAAACAGCTGGAGAGGAGATGGCGCACCAGCAAGGACACCTCCGACAGGGTAGCCTTCAAGACCTCCCTCAACTTCTACCACTGCCTGCTGAGGGCAAAAAAGACAGACCTTGCCGCACACATCAAAACCGGCGCCAACACCACCAAGGAACTTTTCAACATCGTTAAGGAATTCTCTAACCCGGCTGCCAGCGAAAACATCACACCCTCGCAGGAGCTGTGCGACAACCTCACCCACTTCTTCCACAACAAGACTGCAACCATATACAGAAATTTCAAACCCCCAACCTACACCTACGGACCTCCGCAACAGATACGTCACCACTGTAACCGACACAAACCACACACTGACCACCTGGAACATCCTCACCACACAGGACACCACCTCTACCATGAAATCCATCCACTCGGGAACTCCCACAGACCGCATGCCAGCACCACATCTTTAACCTCGGAAACCAAAGGATCGGGCAGAAACTAACTACCCTACTCAACACCTCTATCACCACCGCAACATTTCCCGACACCTGGAAACATGCCGAAGTCAGACCACTAATCAAAAAAACCTCTGTCGACCCCAGCGAACTCAAAAACTACTGGTCAATCTCCCTGTTCCCATTCCTAGTGAAGGTACTGGACAAGACCATTAGCAATCAACTCATGACACACCTGGAGCAGAACCAGATACTCGACGCCTCCCAATTCGGCTTCCACAGCAATCACAGCACCAAAATCACCGTGATCGAAGCCACCGACGACATCCGAACCCTCCTCAACTGAGGAGCAACAGCAGCTTTAATCCTCCTCGACCTCTCAACAGCCTTCAACACCGTATCCCACCACACACTGATCTTAAGACTCCACCACATCAGTATCCAAGGGGGAGCGCTCAGATGGATCACCTCCTTCGTCACCGGAAGAACCCAGAGTATCCACCTCCCACCTTTCACCTCTGAACCCAAGGAGATCACCTGCGGTGTCTCCCAGGGCTCATCCCTCAGCTCCATGCTCTTCAACGCATATATGATCCCGCTGCCCAACATAGTCAGATCCAAAGATCTCAGCATAAATTTCCTACGCAGACACCCAACTCATACTCTCACTCATCGACGACCAGAACCAACCTCCACAGATGCATGACAAACGTCGCCGACTGGATGAACAACAACTGCCTGCAGCTGAACACAGACCAGACGGAAATACTTATCTTTGGCAACAGCAGCACACATGAAACGACTCCTGGTTGCCATCAGACCGAGGACCAGCACCCACTCCCTCCAACCATGCCAGAAACCTCAGAATCAACATTGACAACAAGCTCACTATTAAATCACTGATCAATGCCGTCTCCTCTGCCTGCTTCATCACTCTGCGCATGCTACGCAAGATCTTCGAGTGGGTACGCCTACACATGAGATGCACCGTGACACAAGCTCTCATCACCAGCCAACTGGACTACGGCAATGCCCCCTACGTAGGAATCGCTGCACACCTTCTACAAAGACTTCAGACCATACAGAACGCCGTAGCCAGACTCATCCTTGACCTTCCCCGACGAACCCACATCACATCCCACCTCAGGAAACTCCAGTGTCTCCCCGTGCAGAAGTGATGCCAATTCAAGCTGCTGACCCACACACACAAGGCTCTCACAACCAAGGACCCGCCTACATTAACCACCGCCTGAACTTCCACCAACCATCGAGAAGATACCCATACTCCCCGCATCTACCAAAGCAATAGTGGAGGACACTTCTTCTCCCGCATCGCAGTAAAGACCTCGAACAGCCTCCCCACGCACATCCAGACCATCACCTCACTTCCGGATTTCCGAATGGCCCTCAAATCCTGGCTGTTTGAATAAGCCTCCAGGGGCTGCAAGCGCCTGGATATCCTATTGGGTGATTAGTCACGCTTTATAAATCCCGATTGATTGATTGGAGTATGCATGGTGTGCTAGCGCATTGCCATTAAACACAACACATCTTTAATTGAAATAACCATTACATTTGCACAGACATCCAGTTTTACTGATAAAAGTATACAGCACACAAACGATAATGTGTGGAAATGTTGCAGAATTACCCAAAAATGTGCTTCATTTGTGCTTTCATAATTCTAATATATTCTGAAATATCTGCACAGATCATTTACAGATACCTAAATTTTGTTTTGTGCTAGAAAAAAATAACATCCTACAACCTTTCTCCCGCACACCCCAGTAACCAGCATGATTGTCACATAAATCCTCTCACTTTGAGGTCAGAGAAAGAAAGGTAAATAGCAAGCTCCCTTGGAAGACAGAACCTGACATTTGACCTATGTTTTCGAATGTAGAGCAAATGTGACAAGAGAAGAACAAGATCTAAAGGCCTGTTTACACAAATTGAGTACTCAAAAGGATACAGTAAACAAGGAATGGTCCACGGGAGGGACAAACTCATGCTGGACAGCCTAAAACAAAGCCAGCAAATACAAAGCAAGCAAATGTGAGTTATAATCCACAAAGTCAATGGTAAGCAATAGGCAGAATGCATTTTTAGGGAAGCTTTCCGAATGTCCCCTGGAGGTCATTAAAAAACCAGACAGCACAGCTGTCTTGTAGGCTTTGACCTAAAAAACCCTGAACAGGAGTGCATGATACACTATGACAGAGAAGTCAGGAAGCTTTTGTTAGAAATTGCTGCCTACAACTGTAACTTTGCTAACGGCATTGACCCCTCTTGTGGAAAATTCATGACTGCTCAGTTTTTTCCTTCAGTACCTTCCTGCAGGAAAGAAAGCAAAGGACAAAGATACCTTAAAGTGGGATCTAGAACCTGAACACATCAGCATACGTACGGATTTGTCAGATACTGACAGCAGGTCAATTGACTAAGGCTCTGATGTCAAGGCTGTCTTTGAAACACTAGCTTCAAATTGATGTTCAGGCTGAGGCTTGGACATCCTGTGCACAGGGAAGCAGCTTTCAGCAAGCATGTGTACAAGGCCCACAAGACCGCCAAAACCGAAAAGGTCAGGGGACAGGATGAAGATTGGAGGCGTCTATGACTGCTATTTTATTCTGAGCTCCAGCTGCAGGTACCTTTTCCTTGTTGGCTGCCCAGAATTGTTGCAGACTGCTGAGGATACAGGGGAAGCGGCAGATAGAGGCCAACAGTGTAGTGACAGCAGGTTCTTTCCTTTTGGTGCTTGGACCACAAGGAATCAGCAAGAATGAGCAGGAGCTCCCCTCCTGAACACAGGTACTTCCACGATGGCATCAGTTGACGAATGAAGATGTAGTTTGAGGAGCTGGCTTGTGAGAGGAGTGGATATTTTTCCAGGGTGGAACACACAATTTTACGTGGAGCAAGAGGCCACTCTTATCACTTACAGAGTGAGTTGGCACAACCAGGTCCAACCCTGCTGATGGCTGTCTGCCTTCCCTGTGTGAAAGAGATAAGCCAGTGCAGGACTGCACCCCTGGAAGCAGCAGGTTCATTGTTTCATGTCTGAGTGGCAACCTGAAGAGTGGGAGTGAGAGGGTATGAGACCTTCGGAGATGTGTGGGAGGTAGAAGAATCACATGTACACATTTTTCACTCGCCAGTAAGCGTCAATCATTTGGAGAGGGAGGGCAAGCAAGTTGGTCACTGCTGAACTCCTCAGAAGTAGATGATGGTATGTTTTTTGGGCATTATTATCCAGCCAAGAAAGGTGGAAAAAGCGGTTTTGTGATCAAGACAAGGATAGGAAAGACAGAGGGGAGAATGACAGAGTTTAATTGGGAACACTGGATAATAGTTGATGAAATCAGGGGACTCTGGTGAAAGTAAACACAATGGACGCCCAGAAACTGCTGAACTTGAAACATGGAATAACTGGGGCAATGTCTGCATCGGAGAGAAGGGTAGAGGTGCTAGATAGCAAATGAGAAAGTGGTGGTGTTCCCCGCACCTCCAAAATAAGAAGATAAAATGGGAGCACTGAAATCCTTTTTTGCTGCACATTAGTACCTTTACTCGGTCAGAACACAAATTCATATACATATATGCTTTAATGACTGCTTTTAAACTAAGATAATGCAAATCCAGCCATGTGCCTTAACATGTGGTGATATATTTTATTAATCAGTTGAAATGTCGTTTTTATAGGCACTCAGTGGTCATTAAAGCCTTAGCATTATTGCACACGTACACACTTTTTAAACAAGTTTCTGTTTTGTTATCCTATGTTGTACACTTGACATTTTATCCTAACTGTCTTAGTAAGCATAGTCTCGTTCGGACGTTGGCACATCGTACCAAGGATTGCAGAAAGTATCAGTCAGCGTTTCCATCAGTATTCCAATATCTTCTCACATTTGTCCCACGAGAAGCGTCCGGTACCCGTGTATTAGTGCCTATCTGTAGGTTTGAGTTAGGCTCCTAAGCACTATCCAGAGTGTCTGTTTTCTTTTACAGAACTTGGTGCATTGACCGGGCATCTTCGCTCAGAGATCAGAGGCAAACGGTGGTCAGGATTCCACATGATGACCCCAGCAGCAGCAGCGTAAGGGAGAGATTTCTGTGGGGAAACTGGAGTAAAGCACGGCCCATGGCATGACCTGGTGATTCGACCAGCCAGTGTAAGCATGTTGAACTAAATTGAGATGCAATCTGTTTGCTGTATTGCATTTGCTTGCTCTGAATGTATTGTATCGCATTGTTTATAATGTGTTAAAAGTGCACTACCTGTGCTATCTGGGTAGGAGAAAACTGGAATCTTGACTGGTCCAGTCGGTAACAATGTCCGCAGGGAAAGATTGTGTGAGTGCAAATCCATGGCATAGAGCGAACAGGCTCTAAAATTAGTATAGAGATGGGGAAGATACCCAGGAGGGCCAGGACCTGATGAACAGATCTTAAAGGAATGAATGTGTGCAAAAAACAGGCCCAATGATCCAGCCGGGCACCCAACCAAAGGTTGGTCGAACACAAGGGGATCTTTGGGTTTAAGTGTGTGATACCTTTCCCACCCCTACTTTCATGAGATCAGTTAGAAATTTAACTGAGGGAAATCTTACCCTGCTTGCCGTTTCCTTTCTACCCCCTCTATGGGATGACTTGATATGGCCAGCAGACCCTTTTCTTTGAGTGTGTGAATGAAAGAACAGTAATGGGGGCTGAGAAATCTAAACATAGCGTACTCCCACTGAAAGGGAATCTGGCACCCACTATGTATAGTATGGTAAAGCCATGCTCACGTTTCTTAAAAAGTGGGTGGGACTTACTAACAAGAATGAGAAGTAGTCCTTTCCTAAAGAAGGTGCCTATGACAGAGATATTAGGGAACCTGCAAAAGAAGCTAAAGGATCCTAGGAACAAAACAGGGGCTGCTCTTTTTACAGTGGAGTGAGGAAGCCTACAAATGCTAACATGAACTTCAATAAGGAGAGGAGTTGGCCTAACGGCTAGGGCGGTCGACCTCGAATCTGGGGAACTGGGTTCGAGTCTCGGCAATGACACTGAACATCCTCTGGGCAAATCACTTAATCTCCCCGTGCCTAACAAAAATTAATGTGTCCTCGTGTAATGCAACTGGTGCTATGTAAAGCGCTCTGATACCCGATAGCTTTGGGTCAAGTTCTCGCTATATCAAGTTGGCGCTATATAAAACTCCGTAAAAAAAGAAAAAGTCCATGGTATGAAACCTACCCAGGAGAAGCTGGAATGCCAAATAGTTCACCTTGTGGACAGAGTTTGGGCTTGTGTTCCTACTGCTCGATCTCCTCCTTATTTATTTCTCCAGAACACTGAACCACAAGAGAAAGAGGAGGAGAGCTAGAACTGAAGGGAGTAGGATTTGATAGATGTTTTCCCCATTCTGGCTGAAGGGGTGCAGATGCATCTGGAAATGGAGAAGAACCTACAGGATCACCGGAGGATGAAGCATAAAGAGTAATTTGCAAGGGAGTGCAGTGAGGCAAATGGCTAACAGTAGGCAAGTAGGCAGCAGCATGCAAATAGTTCAACAGGACGCAGTCTCCCCTTCTGCAGAGAGGTCTAGACCAAGAGATCATTCAGTCCCTGCTCGGAGTAGAGATCCTGGTAAGAGCAGCCCCAACATTACTCAAGAAAGTCTAAGGAGGACAGCAAACCGATTGGCTAGGAAACGTTTTCCTTCCCTTTAATCTGATAACATGCTTCCGTTGAGAGACTACCCAGCTCTCGGGAGTACAGTCACTGTACATGACTTTTGGACCCCATTTGAGTTAATGAGCATTAAGAAACAGAATATGAGCGAGTCACTAGCAAATTATTTAGACAGACTCTAGCAGGTGCTTGAGAGGTACTCGAGCACTTACCATCTGAAGGAGATGGTTCAGGGAGCTGTATGTGCTGACTGTGCAGGGATTGTTGCCGAATGTGTGAAGTCAACTGATGACAATATGTACTAGATGGCAAACTAAGAAGCTAGAGTAATTAGTGGCTGCTGCCAACCACTGTGTGGCTTCGCAGGAAAGAACGAAGGATAATGTTGAATTTAAACTAATGCCTTTGAAACGGCAAGACATGCAGTGTGAAGGGCAAGAAGGGAAGCTGCTGCAAGGAAGAAAAAAAAAGGGAACAAAGGGGGAAAGCAAGGGGAAGTCCAGGGGGAATAAGAGTGGGAGTGGAACAAGAGGGGAAAAGCAGAAGCCCCAGGTGCAGAAGGGTCATGTTTTGCCTGTGGGGAATTGGGGCATTGGAAAAGGTATTTCCATAATGCTGTTTCAAATGTACCTGGTCTTGCTTATCAGCCTAAATTTAACCAAATTGTGTAGAACACTTACCCTGAATTTTAGGACAACCCAATAGATTCTGACTGTTCCCTGAATAGCCTGATTCCTGTAGATCAGTAGGATGCATTTGCCTTATTGATGATGGTGTCAGTCGCTCTGCTTTGAAAACCTCTGAATTCACTTCATTGCCTCTAGGGCGTGCCCATAGACACATTTGGTATTTCAAATCAGCACATTACCCACCACATTTCCGACACAATCTCCATCACCCTTGGCCTAATTACAGATAAGCCTGCTTTTAAGTTCTACCTCGCCAGCCAATCTACTGGGATGGGACATATTGTGTAATTTTGAATGCACTATGTTCTGGACATCCAATAGAGTCTACCTCAAAATACCCCAGCACCGCGAGAAAGGTTTTGGCACAGCATCGCGAAAACACCAATGTCAACCTGTTACAAATAAACCTGAGCTGATGCCAGACCTAACTGATTCACTTTCCCAGGTGCTTTCCAAGCTGTGATTGACTGGGGCTAATAATGTGTTATTTTTTCAATTAACCTGTGAAGATCAAGATCAATCTACAAAAGAAGCTGCCTCAGAACCCTCAGTACCCCGCTTAACCTGAGGCCGGAATTTGATCCATCATTGAAGACCTCATAATTGAGAAAGTCCTAATACCAATTATTAGCAGATGTAATACCTTGATTCTATTCTACATAAAAAAAACAAGGTGGGAAAGACCAACACATACAAATTTGTACAAGATCTCCAAGCTATCATTAATATGGCTGTACCAGTAAGACATTTATCAAAATCACCATGGCCCTGTAAACAAACCCAATAGCAAGAATTAGAATCAATGGCTGCCTCTCTGGGACTTTTCAACTTCATCAGGGAACATGTCAGAGTTGCCCCTCTCACCGCTTTTTTCTTCCCTCTATCAAACCACTAATACAAATCTTTAATAATTAACAAGATACAAAGGTACTCTGTTTTGATTCTATTCTTTACAAAACTGCAGCATATGCAGACAATATCCTAATATTTTCAGAGGATGTGGATAAGGCCATGCCAGCGATTGTGGATATTATTTATCCATTTTCTAAAGTAGCCGGCCGGATATGGCCTAAGTTCTACCTCTTAACCCACACTACCTTCCGTCTCATCTTGGTAACTCTGGTGTAAAACGGCAACCTAAATTCATTAAACACTTAGGAGGTTTGGTCCTATAATGATCCCTGACACAGTAAAACATAATGAACAGAAAACAATTGAGAAAATCAAAAACATTCTGACCACATGGTCACCAGAATATATTTCCTGGTGGGGCAGAAGCAAAATGTTAAAAACGATGATTACTCCTCTCATAAACTTAGTTTCCTTTCAAATTTTTTATTTTCTAATAATGATAAAATTCTGAGATTTTGTGGAATAATAAAAAGCCAGAATTCCTTACAAAAAACTTCGATCAGAAAATATGACTGGGGGGTGCAATTTTCTGAATTGGCTTAACTACCAAACTGCTTTTCTTGTCACTCAGGGAGCGCATTGGCTCCTAGAAGCTTCTATTACACACTCTCGCTGGTTAAATATTGAACAGTCATTGAATTAACCCTTCTGTACATCACTTATATTAACTATGAAAAACAATGACTTTCCATGGTTCAAACAAATTCTGTTCAATACAATTAAAAGTCACGTTCTATTAGATTAGAAAATGACTGTCCAGATATCGAATTCAAAATTAATTTCCCTTTGCAACAATAGGAAAACTATATTGGATAACTCCACCCTAGTAGGTCCAAAATGGGCCAGTAAAGTATATAGTGATTCTTTTCCAATTTCATTTGCAGAACTTCAGTTAAATATTTATTGGGAAACATAGATTTGTATGACTTTTTGGCTCTCTTCATGAACCCAATGCAATTTTGCATCTTAAACAATGGCATTCAGCTGGACACTTAGGGCCTGATTACGACTTTGGCGGTCCTCCCGAGGGCCGCCACACCAGCGCCTCGCAGGAGGACCACCAAAGCCATACTCACACCGCCCGCTGGGTTACAATTGTAATCCTTGGCGGACGTTGCTGCAGCGGTGCCTGTCTAAAGGCCCATAGGTGAGCCTCAGACAGGCCCCGCTGTGACACTGCTGCAGCATGTTCCTACATGGTGTGGCATGCACCATGTGGTGCATGCTGCACCATGCAGAAACTGGGGTGCAAATCTACAGGGGGCACAACATGTGCCCCCTGCATGCACTCCTAGGCCAGAGGCCCAATGGGGCCCTATTAGGGCCCCCTTTGTTGCCTCACCGCCAGCCTTTCCATTGCAGGCTCACTGCAATGGGAAAGCTGGCGGTGAGGCAACTCGTAATATGCTCAGTGGTGCCGCAGCAGCACCACCTGCATATTCCCGTCTCAACTCGAACCGGCTTCGCCGCACGGGGTCCATGATCACGGCAGTCTCGTGGTGGTCCGACCGCCGCAATCGAAATACTGCAGGGTGTCCCGCAGTGTGGAGGAGCATAGAATAAGGCCTTTAGCCTCCAAAATACAATCAAAAATCTCTACATTTGGTCTTCATGAACCAGACGCAATTTGAAATCTTAAACAATGGCATTCAGCTGGACATCTGAACTCCAAAATTTACAAATCCATTAATATCAATACTTAGAAAACCTTACCTCCGATTCAAGCTAAATTGACGAAGGATTTCACCACCTTAAATGATGATTCTCTCTCAGAGGAGACTTGGAACTTAATTTGCAGCAAAGCTTTATGTAACAAAATTGTTCCATATTTAACCCAATAATATTTTTCTCTATGCACCTCTTATACTGGACCCCAGACAAACTTCATAAATTGCATTTAAAACAATCTGATGTAAGGTGGAAAGGTAGGGATGCTAGAGGTAACGCAGAACATATGTTCTTTAGTTGTAAGCATATTAAACAATGCTTGAATAAAATTGCTTGCCGATATACCATTTTTTTTTACTACAATATTGAATTGAATTTCCCAATGGTTATATTGGGCTTTTGGTCCTCCCTTATAGCCTTAACTCTTAATGGAAATTACTTACTTGACCTCCTCCGGTTGCAATCATCCACGCATCTCTCATATCATACTTGGTGGACTTCGTTCACCTACGTACGAAGTGTGCAAAAATCTAAGGATACTCTCCCAGGGCACCTTCCCAATCTCACAGAAACGATGGCACTCGTTAGACAATATTCTTCCTAACAATCCCCTTGAATAAACCCTCAAAGATGGCTTAGACAATCAAAAGGGAGCACACACAACGCCCTCCTTCATGGTTTAATAATACCACCTGGATCTTTTCTTTTCCTAGTCTATCCTCTGTAATAGTACTAGGATTACTAGCAGGACATACAGTAATTTTGTATACAGAGTTATTCTCAATTCGTGTCCTTCTTTGAGAGATATTTGTGCCATTCAGATTGATTCCCTTACATGGCGTAGTTATGTAAACTATAACTAGTGTGTATGACATTTATTCTAGTTAGCGTTGTACCTTTAGAATTTAAGGACGATAAAAGGATGTTCTAAATCCTCTAAATACGCTTTTTGAAAATCTACCTCAATGCACATATCTACTCTATTGCAATAATGTTTTTGTTTGTCTTATTTATATTTTGTTATACGTCTTTAAAATAGGTTACAGGGACGTTATAGTGAATTTCAGGTTTTACACGCACAAAACCAAAGAAATTCAACAGTTGCAGTTATACTCATCTCAAGTGAAATGAAATACCAGCATTTGTAAAGCGCACAGCTACCTCCGGAGAGGTGTCCCGGCGCTGGGGGCCCTCAGGAAGATTAAGCGAGCTATTGCCCAGAGTCACATGGTGCTGGGCTAACCTGCAGTCAGCACCGGGGATCGAACCGTGAACCCCGTGGTCCGGAGTCAGGCACCCTGGTCGCTGCGCCACACCTCTTCCGCAACTAACTATAGTAACTATAAATCGTGCCCTAAGGTAACTATAACTCGCACCCCAGCCATGCACAGTTTTCTCATCAATAATTTCATTGCAAGTGTTGCAGTTATATAATGAATGATGTCATTACTGATGTAACATGTGGGGTAAGTGCATGTTGAGGGTGCAAGTTATAGTTACCATATGGCATGAATTATAGTTTCTTGAGAAGAGTATAATTACAACTGTTGAATTTCTTTGGTTTTGTGCATGTAAAATCTGAACCTAACTATAACATCCCTGTAACCTTTGTAAAATTTTCAGAGAATTTCTAGGTTTTTTTTGTACATGTAGTAATATTTAATTACCTTACGTTCATCCACACCCCGGCGTGCACAGATAAAGTTGGCCACAGGGTCTGGCCTGAGGACAGGCCCTACGGGCAATCTCCCATACACACCCTACCCCGCACCACACATGGCCTTTTGCCATGCGCTGCGGGGGTTGGCTGCAGGCAGCCAAACCTGCTCCACGTAACAGAGTGAGACTGCTGCAGGAACCCACCCCGCGCATCGCATGGCCTTCGACCGTGCTTGGCATGGGGTCAGTTACAGGGCCTGGCATCCCAGGAGTAGGGTAGGCATCCCTCCTCCCCGGGCCAATTACAGCCCCGGGGACCCCATCCCCTAGGGCCCAGCCAATTACTAAAGGTGGAGGGGGCTGCTTGGCACCCCTTCCCGGGACGATGTGGGCCCCGGGGAGGGGACTGCATGCCCCCCTCCTCTGGCTAATTACAGCAAAGGGAGGGAGGGCCGCGCTGTCCCCCTCCCCGGGCTGATCTTGGCCCCGGGGAGTCCACACCCTGGGGCACGGCCAATTGGTAAAAGGAGTGGGGGACCGTGCGTCCCCCCTCCATGGGCCATTTTTCCGCCTCAGGGACAGCATCCTCCTGGGCACGGCTAATTAGTGCAAGGCTGATTTCAGCCCCAGGGACCCCATCCCATGGGGCCCGGCCACTTCATGGTGGGTGCCTTGACCCCGCCCAGGGCTCCCAGTGTGTGCTGTTGGGGGCCGCAGAGGGGACCTGAATGCCCCCCCTTCAGTCCCCCGGGTCCCTGCCAGCTCCCCGCCTCCAGCCGGATCCGGCATTGCACCCACATGAAGGGAACAGCAAAAAATGCTGCTCCCTGCGTGCAGCTTCACAGCAGACAGGGAAACAGATGAAAAGTCCACTGTACCTGGGTGTGAGGTGTCCTCAAAATGAAGATTAAGATCACCTAGCAGGGTGAAATTGGGGAGTGTGCTAGCAAAATTGGCCGATATGTCAAGAAGATTATTGGGAAAAATGATGGTAGAGTGATGCTTTGGTCAACGTGGTGATGTGGAGAAGTCACTACTTTAGGCAGAAAGGAGGCACGAGTCCAAAGAGCCAGTTTGTACGGGTAGAAGCTGGTGTATGGAGGTGTAACCGAAAGAGCTTGAAGCTCACTGACCCTCCTATCGGATGTAATAGCCACCAAGAATACTATCTTAAGGATCAGTAGCCACAGAGGACAGCTATGTAGGGGCTCAAATGGGGTACACACAAGGAATGTCAGAACAAGATTGAGACCAAAGGACAAGGGGACCCTACTCACAAGGAACCAGGGTAGTTATATTATTATCAGAAACAACGGTTCCTGTGGAATAATAAGACTCTATATTGATAAAGAGATGCTTCACATTCGCAATGGGAAGGATCAAAGTAATGTTAGAGGGAGAAGAAACCACATACACCTTTGTATCAGTTTCACACAGTTGTGTTTTATAATTCACAAAGAAAATATATATACAATGAGAAAAAAGAACAGTTGTGCGTGGTGTCCCCAGTGAAAACTGGAACCTAAAGCATTGGTGACATATTTGTGACAATTTTACACGGTTTCCAAAGTATTATAAAAGTCGACCATTATCAAATGTACACAGAGTGGACCGTGACTATATACAATGATACGCGCTGGTTTAATGGTTCGCTTTAATTTTGTGTCGACGACGTTTCGACCCTTTGTGCAGTGTAGCGTCTCATCAGGACCTAGGAATGTAGGGACATCTGGTTGGTAGACTGCGCAGCCGTGTGAAGAGTGTGTGCCACAGGTGAGTGATAGTGAAAAGGAAAGGATACGCACATGGGACCCAGCAGGATACCCAAGTGAGGGTGAAGGGCTGGCATTCAAGAGGTAGCACAGTGCTTCCAATAGGATAGTGTAATGGAGAGGATGATGAGACACAGCAATGTGTGTGGACTGGTAAGACTAGTAGGAAATCGGATTTACTGCTGTTGTGTACACGAATAGTGATGTAGTCCACAGGAGGTGCATGCGCGCCGACCGGTGTCTTGTAAAAATTGCCTCCGGTTTAGTCGATAGGGCAATGTGGTGAGTAGTAACCTAATAATATTTTTCCTGCACGTGTTCCGTACCAACGCGCATTCGCCTGACAGCGTGAGTCTGTCTGCATGGGTCTTCAACCGGGAGAATCCTGGTATTATGTCGAGTTCCTTACCGCGTGTCGGTCCAACGCGTGGGCAGCACGACAGCGTGTGTCTGTCTGCTGGGGGCCAAATGACGTGTTCTTTGACCTTTGGTCAACTGTTCTTTTTTCTCATTGTATATATATTTTCTTTGTGAATTATAAAACACAACTGTGTGAAACTGATACAAAGGTGTATGTGGTTTCTTCTCCCTCTGACATTACTTTGACCCTTCCCATTACGAATGTAAAGCATCTCTTTATCAATATAGAGTCTTATTATTCCACAGGAACCGTTGTTTCTGATAATAAAAGAACAAGATTGTGGTCCCATTGGGGCATGACCGAAGGGGTAGGGGGAGGAGAGTGTTGCAGACTCTTAAGGAAACGTGTCACAACAGTGAGAGCTGATCCAGTAGCCGCAAAAAAGCAGTAATAGTGGAAATTGAACCTTTAACGATGCCCAGGCCAATGGTTGCTGGGCTAACGACAGCACAAGCAATAGCACCTCCGACAAGGGGCAGAAAGAGGGTCAACGTTACAGGACAAACACCAAGTCACAAATCGGTCCCAATGGCAGGTGCAGAACTCTGCCCTGTTGCTGCAACAGGAGGTCATCCCGAAAGGACAGCGTGATGGGAGGACAAACGCTCCTGCTCAAGAGTTGGATACCAAACACACCAAGCCCAGCCGGTCGCCACCAGGATGACTTGGGCCTGGTCGGTTCTGATCTTCTTGAGAACCTGGGGCAGGAGTGATATTGGTGGAAAGGTATACAGGATTCCAGGTTCTAGCCTAACTGGAATGTGTCTAAGAGCGAAAGCCACTTTGGACTCTCCAACAGGCAGATGCGCGGACATAGCGTGTATCCTGGTGGTGGCGAATAGATCAAGCCATGGTCTCCATATTTACGGAAGATACCTTGTGCCACCTCCGGATGTTGACATCATTTGTGATCCGCAAGGCATCAGTGGGTTGAGTTTGTCTGCCCCGGTGTTCAGAGATCCCACCAGATGCTGCACATTCAGGAAAATGTTTGTCTGCTCCAGCCATGTCCAGAGTTGCATAGCCTCCTGGCGCAGGGTCCACAACGCCCCCCCTCCCTGTTGTGGTACCACATGGCAGTAATATTGTTCGTGAACACCTGAACTAACCTTCTCTTGATGGATGGGAGGGAGGCCTTTAACGGGATGCAAATCACTTGCAGCTCCTGAAGGTTTATGTGGAGCATTTTCTCTGACGGAGAGCAGAGTCCTCTGATCTCCACCTCCTCCAGGGGGTCACCCCATCCCAGTAGCGATGCGTCTGTCATCATTGTCAATTCTGGGTGGGGAAGGGAGTGGGGTTTCTTAATCAGCGCAAGTGGCACCGGGATTGCGTCAGTTGGACTGGAACTGTGGATAATGGAAACACTGTGTCGGTGTCAGTCCGGATCAAGGGGTGGATCCAGAGGGAGCTGCTGGTGTTGAGGGCAAACCTGCCGTTAGTAATCCAACAGGTACACCTCTCTGCTCCGTAGGGCCCAAAGGCACGCCAAAGGGAGCCATTGGCCCAAAAATAAAGTGCATGGCATCATAGAACTCTTTGAGCTGGGCGGGAGTTGCTCCAGCTCCGGGGAACTCGGAAAATGTGGAGAGGACCTGGCCTCTGACTCTGTGGGTGGAGTTCAGGAGTGGGGCCTAGATGCATGGCGCTTGTTAGGAGAAGCCGAAGAACACTTCAGCAACTTCTTCCTGAGCTTCTTGGACTTACATGATTTCAAGGAACGCGACTTGGGGTGGGATGACTATCATACACAGGATCGGCTCTGCGAACGGGCCAGAGATCGCCCTCGGGATCAGAGTAAAGCCTTCTTCTGCGTGCCGTCAGGAGCTTCATCACCCGCTCGCAAATTGCCATCAGATGCATGGACTTGCGTTTGGTGCAGGCCTTGGGGACATGGCCAGACCCCACACACCACAGGCAAACCAAGTGTGGGTCAGAGACAGTCATCTGTCTGTTATATTCTTCACAGCATTTAAACCACTTGGGTTTATTGGGAGATATGTCCTTAGTACACTGGGAGCAAAGCTCAAAAATGGGTTGACAAAAACAAAAGGGGGTCAAAAAATGACCGAGGTAGTTCTATGGATCTGTACTGTTGGTGTGGAAAGAAAGGAACTGATGTCAGCGCAGTGGGGTGGCACAGATATAAGCACTGCACACGTCACTTCTGACACAGATGATGTTGATGCGGAGCCACCCGATGCCGCCTATCGGTGCACAGAGATTTTCGTGATCCAGTCGGACGCCTAGGGAATATTCTAAGTTGAGGAATCTGCTGTAAGAAGTCTCTAGCAAAAAAATCCCACATTGATGCGGTTACCCCTTACGCGTCTTATTCACTCTCAACAATATGAGACACTTGGTCTACACTACAAAAAAAAGCTCTGCCAATCCTGAATTTAAGTGGTGGTAGGAAGAAAAACCCAAAGATCAAATTTGGAGGTGGTCTGTTTGCAACGGACTACTAACTTTCGCCTCGAGGTCAAGGCTAAGCACCCCCTATTTGACTGTGCCCAAAGGACGGTAGGGAACACTATAGATTTGCACAGCTGGGGCTTCTGCTGGCCAAGCGCAGAGTTGCTATCGGGTGGATGTCTGCCCTTGGACCCACAATATTGGCAGGGTCTAGGAATTTGGCTGAATAGACTTGGGCGGAACTGAGGCGTATGAAAGAAGTTTGAATGGATGAACGCCTAGAGGATTATTTTCAAGAGCGGGAAGGCATGCTTAATGGAGTGCCAGAGGTGCTGGATGTCTTGCCCGCCTCTGCGAGTCTGGACGAGCAGGCCCAATCCCCTTGATAGGGCAGGTGGGGTGCATACACTGCGATATGGTGATGCATGGCCTGACTTAAAATACTGCTTCCAATTTGATGCGAACCTGGCTGGTGGCGGTGGTGGTGTTGGTGGGTGCTAATTACGGACTCAGTGGCAGAGGTCCCTGCCATACGGTGGTTTTTGAGGCAGTGATTGACATTAGTGGGAGGTTGAGACACACAGAACCCAGTTGTCAACACTTGATCATCACCATTAGGGTCAACTGTAGGACTATGATTGCAGATAATGATACCATGTATTGTATGTTCAGCGTTTGATCATAACTGCGAGGTGCATGTTATTTGGCAACAGTGACTATCACTATTGGCTTCTTATGTTATGTGTTTTCCTGGAAATTGAAAATCAAACAATTTTTTAAAAAAAAGGTCAAACTTGGAAAAAACTACGGACTCCAACACACAACGCTGAAATGAGGAACCTACTCAACCAAAGAGACAAACAACAAGAGACTTCCTCCAATGAAGATTAAAACAATTCTTTGGCTATTCGTTTTCCATCTTCTCCAATTGATAACATTATATTTTTATGCTTATAATACAATTGTCTTTTTCAATTGTTTGCAAGTAAAATTATGGGTACAGATATTATAGGGTATCAGTAGAATTGAGCTTACATTATTAACTCTTATCCAACTAATTATTTGCCATACTTAACTGTGGATTCTCCAGATGTGGCTCTCTTGGACCCAGGCAAGTATCCGGAAGAAGCTCCTTCACCCTCATGGTATACATATTAAGACTATATAGAAATAACATTTAATATTACCCCAACTTGTCCTCCCTCCCAGCTCACAGTTCCCTAACTGACTATTGTCTTGTCCATGTAATCAGGTAAATAAACGTATTGTTATACTGAGAAGCAACGTAGCTCAAGAAAGGACACTAACTTAAATAAAGCATACAAAAACACAAGAAGGCAATATACACAGACCTATACTATAAGATTTGACACTAACTAATTTACTTACTCTCAATACACAAGGGCTAAACTCCACAAAAAATAGGAACAGCCTTCTGAAGTGGTTAACTCTAAAGATCTCGCAACTGCATTTTCGTAAGAGACTCTTCACAATAAACAATGAACAAAGACTACATTCCCCTCTACACCCAGTGCAGTTCCACTCATCAGCCATCACGAAAACCAAAGGAGTAGCTATATTAAAAAACCTTGGGTTTCCAAATGGAATCTGTATACAGCGATAAGGAAGGCCACATCTTACTATTCAAGGGTGAATTACAACATAGAACCACAACATGAGCATGTATTATTGCCCCTAACCAAAATAAACAAGTAGTTTTTCTTATCCTCGCAAACAACATAAAAGGAACCCTGATAATGGAGGAGACTTTAATGTTCCACTGAACCCAACGCAAGACCGAGGAGGAAGTAGAACACCATCACCATCGACCTCATTAAAGCAAGGAATCCACGATTTAGATGTGGATGTTTGGAGATTTCAATATCAAGTAGAAAGATGACACTTTCTCTTCCAATTCCCATAGACTTAATCGATAACTGACTTATTTTTAACACAAATACCTGTGCTTAACTGAATACCATCTTGCTCAATCGGCACACACAATTATCGGACCATACACACTAATAAATCTTTATGACTTTACTATAGAAAAAGTTTTTCCCAAATAGACAATGGTGAATGAGTGACAATACATTCCGGGTCTCCATAGGGAAAGGAGCAATTCGCGAAGCATTACAACACTATTTTCAAGAACATGATGAAGAGACAACCTCGTTAACAATAAAGTTGGATGCAACAAAAGCAGAAAAGGGGTGAGTTGATTCTATATATTGCTACCTTTATGAGGAATCAAAAATGGACATAGAAAATCAAATTACATGCCTGAAGGTTAAAAATGACCACACTTGCTCATGTAAAATAAATAACGAACTACAAAAAAGCTAGATGTGTTTGAGTAGATTCTCTGTAAAATGCACAGAACAAAATAATGATATTACTTAAAAGGTGAAAAAGTGGCATTGGCAAGCCAAGATGGCGGTCGCACTCTAGGAGTGCTCCAGACCCCTCTAAAATCCGCCAACATCCTGATCCTCTGGCGGGCATCGATCAGGGGGGAAAACGCTGCCATCCAGTAACGGTAGTGGCAGCGCTTCAGAAACCAGCAGAAAATTTGACTAAGAGACCAAAGCCACCTGGCAGACACCCGAGGCCTCCCCGTGCCTGAAAGACAAAATGGCGCCTACCTGGTACTGAAGGGCCGAGTGGCGAGGGAATACGGCGCGTCTGCGGCTTCCCATCACTTGGCAGAGTCTGGCGGTGCCGAAATCAATCCTGTGCTGGTGAGCGGGGGTGCCGGTCCCATCTGGTTACTGAGGACACCTGTGGCGCCGGTGGCGAGTGATGATGCCCCCGGCGAGGCGCGGAGCTTGCTGCCGTGGGCGCTGCGCCATCTCCTCTGCCTGCGGGGGGTCTGACAGATGACCCGGGACTGGCTGCGGGCTTTGGCTGAGGGGGCTCAGCCTGCGGTTGGCCGGATGCCCATCCCTGCACGGACCCGATGAGTTTGCGGCCGGGGCCTGCGACGTGAGCCCGTCGGCGGTCAGGCCTCCACTGCTGAGGGAGGGCCCCGCCTCCTGGGTCCGGGCGGCAGCAAAAGATTTCCGGAGGCGCAGTACGGGAGAGACGCCTGCCGCCGGGGCCGCGATGGAAGAATCGGCCCCTTGATTGAAGACATTCTTCCCCCTTCCCCCCTGGGGAGGGAGAGACCGGTGTGCCCCGATTGCCAAAGGAGTGGTGGCGGGGGCGCTCCTAAGGCTCCTCGCCACCCAGCGGAGACCGCAGCATAAAGAACCCAGTGTCCCCACAACACAGAAGGGGGCACTGGGGCCTTCTACCATCCCAAAGAACCTGGTGACACCCGGGACGAGCGAGGCCCCCCCACCCGTGGACTTCTCAGGTGAGGAGGGGGATGCGGGACTAGATAGGGGGCCGCTGTGGAGATCTCCTTACTGATGCTGGGCCTCAGCGGGCTGATTGGTGCTGCTGGTGGAGCACGAGTGGGGGCTCTCGGCCTGCGGCCGGCAGGATGCCCCTGTGGAGGCCTGGCTGGGCCGCGGCCCAGGAGTTAAATACACAACCTTCTGGAATTGGGGCCGGGCCTGGGAGAGAGTGAAGATCCGCCTTCTGGGCCCTGAGAGACAGAAATACCGCTGAGGAGAGTTATTGGCAGCCCGGGGGGAATCTAAAATCAGTGCCCGGTGGCAGCTAATGGGTCTTGCCGATGGGGGATCCTGAGTCAGCGGCGCTGCGACGTCCATGAAATTGGTGCCTGCGAGATGAACAAGATTGTAATGGATGCGCTCTTGGGGCTCCCTGTCGTCTGGTAATCTCTGCCTCTGGTGGGTCCGGATCCCGTCCCCCTAAGTGAGGCCTAGTGAGGCAGTCAACAGCCCTGCAGCTCGTGTAACATTGAGGACGAAGGAAGCGATCTTGACTGCTGCTCAGGAGGTGTAAGGGAGAAGAGTGAATAACAAAGGGGCCATCGCCTGGTCTTATGTGACGGAGGCGATCTGGAAGGGCAATCTGAAATTAACAGCTGACTTGTGAGGAGGGCGCCCGAAGTGTGACCCGCGAGGCACCTCCTGAGGATATATGGACTGGGGGATCTCCTGCCCCCCCCCAAAATCCAAACCCTGGTCCCTGAGATCGTGGTAGAGTGTGTGGTCCCTCTAGCCATCCGATTGGGCTGAATCCAGCAGTGGGAAAAAGAGACGTCTAGTTGAGTGTCAAAACGCTCGGGAGCATTCTTCCCACCATGGGCAAGGACAAAGGGGCAAAGACCTGTCCAACTCAAACTCGAATGGAACAATATACACTTACGGGGTCTACCCAAGATGGAGCGGCCCCCTCTGCGATTGGACGACCAGAAGGGGACCTGGCCACCATACTACAAGCGATAAAGACATGCCAGGCATCAATGGAAACCAAAATAAGGGAAGTCCATGTCAATATGGCACTCATCCGCCAGGATCTTCGCAACGAGACAGCCCGTGTGACAGCAGCGGAGTCCAGTATATCTGAGGTGGAGGACGATGTTTCTACACTGAAAACGCAAGTGAATCAGCTTTTATCCCACACATTGGATCTCCATAAACGGGCAGAAAACCACCGCCTGGTTGGCCTTCCTGAGGGTGCGGAGCCCACCCAAGTCAATACCTTCGTCGAAAATTGGTTCAGGTCATGGATGCCTGCTGATGCCTTGTCTCCTTGGTTTGTAGTAGAAAGAGCCCCTCGACCTCCGCCGGGAGCACCGCACCGACCAATAATCGTGAGGATCCTTAACTTCAGTGACCTCGATGCCATCCTGCAGGAAGCCCGCGCTCGACCAGAACTCAGCTATAAGGGATCCAAAATCATGATCCTCCCTGATTATACCAAGGAAGTGCAGGCCCATAGACGATCCTACGCCCAAGTTAAGCAAAAGTTGCGGGCCCTAAACCTGTCCTACAGACTCCTCTTCGCAGCCCGTCTCAAAGTGATATTCCTAAACAAATCCTATTTCTTTGACACACCTGAGGCAGCTTGGACCTGGGCGACTGAGGAGTGTCCACTCCGCCTACCGAAAAATGCACCAGCAGCAATCCATCAGAAAGGTCCAACTGGGAAACACTCTGCCACTCCCCGTGGACGACGTGCGGGATCCTGTAGAAGACGCGGGACCTGAGGAACACAGTCCGCATCGCCGAGTGGCTCTATCCAGATCAGAGATGAATCGCCGGAGACCAGGAAGACCGCAAATGACCTTGCCCAGCCGGATGAGACAAATCCTGGGGGATCTCCCAAACCTGGCTCAGATGACACTGATCTCTCCCGCAGCCAACGCATATGAATTAAGTACTACTACTCCAGAACTCCGCACCAGAGGAACAATTATCCTTGAGCTCAGAGGGGCTTAGCATGCGGTCATTGACCACGACCCCTGATTAACTTGTTTACACTCTAAGCCTTCGTTGATCGGGCGACAGATGCTTCATTTGGGGAAGTATGGGGTGGGGGGTTGGTTGGGTTTTTCTACTGGGAATGTTTTTCCAGACACTGTTCAGGTTGATTTGTTCTATGGTAACATTGTGCACCGTATGCAAGATACTCGCTCAAGCAACCCGAATAGCGCCTTTGAGTACACACAGCTTCCCTTGGAAGCCCAATTACCTGATCCATTGGAGACCTCCAAATTGTCGGTCCCAAACATTGCCACTTTGCCACCATGTCAGGTACATATAATGAGAGCAAGCCCATGAGAATCCTCTCATGAAATGTGAATGGCCTCTTAGATAAAAATTAAACGAACAAAGATTTTAAAGTATGCCTGAAGGAATAACCCAGATGTCTTATTACTACAAGAGACACACCTAGTTGGGAACCGCTGCCCTTTCCTGCCGCGTCAGGGGTTTGACAGGGTGTGGCACTCTGGGTTCTCCAGAGGTGCTCGGGGAACAGCAATCCTCCTACGCAGCTCCCTTCCCTTCACAATGACCCAAGTATTTAACAACCCTTCAGGCAGATTCACAGCTCTCTCTGGTACCCTAGGAGAATCCACCGTTAATCTAGTATCACTATATGCTCCTCCAGCAAATTTAGAGCCCACGCTCCAAGCTGCACTGAAAATACTATCCGCTCTTCCTCAGGGCTTGACGATAATTGGGGGCGATTTTAATGATGTCCCGGAGCCCACGGAGGATGCTAGAGGTCCCATATCCTCTCATAGAAAATTGGGGGCCAGACGTCTTGGGGATTGGGTCTCTGATGACTGGCGCACTAGGCACCCTAAGACACGACAGTATACACACACCTCTGCGCGCACCACAACCATTCCCGTATAGACCTGTTCATGCCAGCTCCAGACTGCCGTGCTGTCTCTGAAATTCAGATCCTAGCACGTGGAGTATCCGACCACTCCCCGCTCCTTTTATAAGTGGGTGGCCCCACGACGGCGCTCAGGCCCATATGGCGAATAAATGCTTGGTTCCTCCAAGACCAAGAATACAAAGAGAGTGTTGGGGAGGAGCTCAATAGTTACTTTCATACTAATGAAGGCACAGTGCAGCGTCAGGGTACACTTTGGGAGGCGGGCAAAGCCACAATTCAGGGGTGCGCTAAAGGACTCCTTAAGCGCAGGCGTCAGGCCCGTGACCACCAGCTCGCTCAACTTGAAGCTAGGGCGCTCCGTATGGAAACGGCGATGACGGAGGGGGAAGCGGAATGTTGACAACTGCAATTAGTGCGGGAAGAAATCAAAAGTATCTCCATTGAGTCAGCCAAGATGATTTGTAGATCCTCAGTAGCCAGGTGGGGGGGTGGGGGGGACAAGAATGGCAAGTTGCTCCATTGGCTTGCTACTCATCCCATGGCCAATCTAACAGTCCCCGAAATTCGAGACACACATGGTCAAACCTCCCGTACACCCGCAGCAATTGCGCAGACCTTTGCGAACTATTACAAGACACTGTACTCAGCGGATCCCACACACACACCACATAATAGTTCTGTCTTCTTGCAAAGTATCCCTCTCCCAAGGTTATCGGAGATAGAGAAGAAAACCATGGATGAGCCTATCACAATTGAGGAAGGGAGCGAAGCAATTTCCATGCTTGCCACTCACAAGACCTGGGCCCAGATGGACTTCCTGCGGAGTATTGCGCAGCGTTCCGCGAAACTCTGATCCCACGACTCCATGCCCTATTTGAGGAAGCTATAGCGGACGGGTCGTTCTCCTCCCTTACAGCCACAGCCACCATTGTGGTCATACCCAAGACGCACTCTCCCCCGGTTTCCAGCACACAATATCGCCCGATCTCCCTCAATACCGAAGTCAAAATATATGCAACGATTTTGGCCACCCAGATGAAAAGAGTGCTCCACACGCCCATAAACCCTGGTCAATGTGGCTTCATGCCGCACCGCAGCACCCGTCATTGCCTTCGACGCCTGCATGTGGCCCTTGCCTACCGGGACCTCCTTACACCATACCTGGCCTTAGTTTTTCTTGACTTCGAGAAGGCCTTCGATACGGTTGACTGTTGCTATATGCAAGACGTGCTAGAAAGAGCAGGCTTCGGACCCCATTACCGAAAGATGGTAGGAATTCTTTGCTCTAACCCATCAGCCAGGGTCCTTATAAATGGAGCGTTATCCAAGGTTTTCCCGATCGCGAGGGGGAGCCGACAGGGATGTCCGCTCTCCCCTCTCCTCTTCGCCCTCGCAATCGAACCTCTGGCCTGTCACATACGGACGGATGACCGGGTGCAGGGCTGGTGGTGGCAAGAATCTCAAGAGGACCGAATCACCTTGTACGCTGATGATGTCCTCTTGTACCTTGCTGATCCAGCCCGGTCTGGGCCGAGATGTCTGCAGATCCTCCACTCCTTCAAGCGAGCGTGTGGGTTACGCCTCAACCCACTCAAATTCACAGTGGTGCCCCTTCATGCCTTCAGGGACTGTTTCGACTGGCAGGCAACCATCCCCATACGAAGATTATCCTTTAAATACCTTGGTATCTGGGTGGCGCTTCTCCCGGAGTTGACCTGGTCCCTTAATGTCGGTCCACTTCTCCGACGCACGAAAGATGACTTGCGTCGTTGGCAAAAACTTCCTCTCAACCCTCTCGGGAGAGTTGCCCTCTTCAAAATGATGGTTCTCCCCCGCCTCTTATATGTCCTCCAAAATCTCCCGATCCATCTTCCTCGCAGCTGGTCTCGCGATCTAGATGGGGTGATTACCAACTTCCTTTGGGGGGGCTCAAGAGCACGTCTGGCTCTCACGACTTGCCAACGAACCACATATGAGGAGGGAATGGGTATGACGAATCCCTTTCTTTACTATCTCGCTACTCGCCTCCAGATAATCCATGATTGGTTTACCCGGGGGTGGTCGGACCCAACATATCAGCTCGAACTGGGACGTCTTGGATTCTCTCAGGCCCAAGCTATGCTGCACGGAGCCCCAATCCCTCAGGCCCCACCTGTAGTCACTCGTACGGCTTTCCTAGCATGGCGATCTGCATTGAGGCACATCCACTGGGACAACAGACTCACACTACAAACTCCATTATGGCACAACACTTGGCTGCGAGAAGTGGGGTCTCCGACGGGCTTTCAAACGTGGGACCTAATAGCCATCACCTACCTAGGAGACGTCTGGAAGGGAGAACATTTGCCCTCCTTTCAGGACTTACAACGCGCATACTCCTTACACTCTACTCAATTCTTTAAGTAACTCCAATTACGTCACACCCTAGCCACTCACATCCCTAACCAAAAGTCATTCCCCGAATTCAGCCCGCTGGAGGCCAACATTTTCATGGGAAACCTAGGGAAGGGAGGGATATCCCAAATATACCGATCCCTGATAAACAATACCCCATTCACACTAGACCCTCTTAGAACCCGATGGGAAAGATGGGTGGGCCCTTTAGAAGATGAAGACTGGAGGGACGCTCTTATGGCCCCCAGAACACTCACTATATCTGCCAGACTTCGCCTTATACAGATATACTATCTACACTGCGCATACCTTACACCGGCGCGACTGCTCAAAGCTGGACTTCTCCCAGCCCCGCAATGTCCACGCTGTGAAGACGAACCAGCCGACTTCTTCCATATGGTCTGGTCCTGCGCGGTCATATCTAAATACTGGGCGTCAATCACATCTGAATCGAGTGGCAAACTGGAGTGGGAGGTTCCCCTTAATCCTCTTCCTCTTCTTCTGGGGGTGATGGAGGGCATGGACGGCTCCCGAGCCGACAAGTTGTTTCTAGGAACAGCCATGCTGATTGCTAAAAGAGACATTGCAATGGCCTGGAAAGACTCAAAATCTCCCTCTATTTCGAAATGGCATAGGGGAGTTGATTGGTGTGCTGTCCAAGAAAAAGCGGTTTATGAGGCAAGAGGGTGTCCGAACAAGCATGAACGAGTATGGGGCAAATGGACAGGACCATTGGACTGATTACTCTTAGCGCTAAAGGCGGGCCCTTTCCTTTTTCATCTTTTTAAGCCAACTGATGAGGAGATAATATTTGGATTTGCAATTAAATGTTTTACATGTCACAGTGATACAAATGTTACTTTGGTTACCTTGTTTTTACAAAATGCCAATAAAATTGGATTTCAAAAAAATAAAAGGGGACAGACGTTTGACATATAAATTAGGAGCACTACAGAATCGAAATGTGATTAAGCATATTAAAGCAAAGGACGGGATTATGACATCCTCATCAGAAGAAACTATTCATGGATCATCTGAATTCAATACTACTTTCTACAAAATAGAAACAACACAGGCAACATTTCAAAACTAATGCCTTCTTGACAAAACGTTCGTGAAATACCACTGGATCAGACAGAATCAATAGAGGAACCTATAACAAGGCCAAGATGTTCAAGAAGCCATTGAAAACCACCAAACAACGTCCTAGGGCCTTATGGTTTTGTACTAACATTCTACAAAGCTTTCATAGATCTGTTAGCAGCACCCTTGGGAAAGCTATTTTTTCAACTACTTGGACTGAAAGTTACTAAAACCATGATGAAGTCAAAAGCTACCTTGATTTTAAAACCTCTTACGTTAACGGCCTGTAGGCCATAAAGACCTACATCCTTGCTTAACATAGACTTAACGATCAACAAGAAAATATGCAAATGACAGCTCCAACATGTATGGCCCAACATAATAAATACCTCTCAGTCAGACGTTGATTTACAAAAAAATACTAAGCATTGGCAAAAGCCAATAGGTGTCCCCTATGCAAGAGCTATTGGCTTTGTCAATATGTTTTAGCCATGTTGTACACCAGCGTGGTTGCTGTTCAACATGGCTAAAAGTTAGTGGCATAGAGGAGAGTAGAGTGGAGTCAAGTGTTGTGGAGTGTCACAGAGTGAAGTGTCGTAGAGTGGAATAAAGTGGGGGTGTCAGTGAGTGGAGTGCAGTAGAGAGAGGGTAGTAGAGTGGAGAGGTGTAGATTGACGTAGAGGGGCATTGCATGAGTGGAGCAAAGTGACGCGGAGTGGAGTAAAGTGATGCAGAGTGGAGTAAAGTCAGGCAGACTTGGGTTATGTGTCGCAGAGTCAAGTAAAATGTCATACACTGGAGTGGTATACAGTGGAGTGGCAGAGTGGAGTGGCATAAAGTAGGGTGTCATGGTGTAGAGGAGCGTGGAGTGTTGAGAAGTAGAGTGTTTAGAGTGTTGTGAAGGCTCGTAGAGTGGAGGGTTGGAGAGTAGAGATTCGTAAAGTGTAGAGTGGCGTAGAATGGAGTAGAGTGGTGTGTCGTAGAGAGGTGTGGAGTAGAGTGTTGTGTCGTTGAGTGGAGAGTTGTAGAGTAGCACAGAGTTGAGTGGCGTGGAATAGAGTGACGTAGAGTGGAGGGGCATACAGTGGAGTAAAGTGTCAGTAGAGTAGCGTGGAGTGGAGTAAAAAGGCATAGTGTGGTGCAGAGTGGAGTGTCATTGAGTCATAGAGTAGACTGTCGTAGACAGTTGTAGAGTGCAGTATTGTAGAGTGGAGGGTCTTAGAGTGTAATAGAGTGGCCTCAAGTGTCAGAGTGGCGTAGGGTGTAGAGTGGAGTGGCAGAGTGGAGAAGAGTACAGTGGAGTAGGGTGTCAGAGTGGAGGAGCGTAGAGTGACATGGCATAGAATGGAGTAAAGTGTCGTAGAGTGGAGTGTTGTGGAGTGAAGTGTCAGAGTAGGGTGGCGTAGCATGGAGTGGCGTAGAGTGGAATAAAGTGGCATAGGGTGTCGTAGAGTGGAAAGGAATAGACTGTCGTAGAGTGCCGTGAAGTGTCAGAGTGGAGTGGCGTCTTAGAGCGGAGTGGCCTAGCTTAGAGGGGAGTAGTGTGTCATGGAGTAGTGTATTGTAGAATGGACTGGAGTAGACGCATGGTGTGGTACCCCACTGTCATAACAGACACATTTTCAATTGAAATGACCATTACATTTGCACAGACATACTGTTTTACTGATAAAACTATACAGCGCACAAACAATGCGAGGAAATGGCATCACCAAGTGTATTGATTTGTTTTGAACGTATTAAAATATTTTTCTCCACACTTCAGAATTATAAAAAATTTGCTTTGTGTTTCATATTTTGAAATATTTGCACAGTTCATTTATAGACATTTACATTTTGTTGTGTGGTAGAAAAAATAACATCCTACAGCCTGTCCTCTCACATGGGTACTCAGCTTGATTATCACATAAAACCTCTCACTTTGAAGTCAGAGAACAAAAAGTAAATACCAAGCTCCCTTGGAAGACAGAGCCTGACATATGACCTCTGTCTTTGAAAGCACAGCAAATGTGACAAGATAAGAACAAAATTGAAAGGCCTGTTTAAAGTCGACAAGAGCAGCTTACCTGTTTGGCCAAGATGGAGCCTTCTGGGTACTGTAGTCGGTGGAGGGGACTACAGTGACGCGCTCAGGACTAATCGACTCAGCTGGACTCCCGCCAATCGGGAGCAAGATGGGACACTTGAAAAGTGGTTGGTGCACTACACTGATTTGCAATGGCATATGAATAAGGCACTACGCCGAAACACGTCATGCCGACCCTGTAACATTAAAGCGAATCTTCCTGACTTCCCCGCTGTGTCCCTCCGGTTCCTTCTTTGAAGAAATCTTCGTGAGCATATTTTGCGTGCTAAGCCCCTGGCGCGCTTTGGGGACCCGTCTAGCAAGTGGCTGGTGCATCAAGGGCAAGAGGTTTCCTCACTTTTGTTTTTCCAAGGGATTGGATTTGCGCCAGCTCACCGCATCCAAGTACAGCAAGGCACCGCTGTGCATTACAGTCCGTGATTAGACTGAGAGACCTGGATCATGTACTGGAGTCTCCGGTACGGCAGAACTTGGAATCATGCGGCTTAGGCGTTTGGGGACTAAGGAGAAGAGTTTTTTGCGGCAGGGACATCAGGATATTTTAACTGCACCCATTTGCACTTTGTCAGATTTCTCCAGCACTCACTATGGGTTTTATAAGTCGACAAGAGCAGCTTACCTGTTTGGCCAAGATGGAGCCTTCTGGGTACTGTAGTCGGTGGAGGGGACTACAGTGAGACGCTCAGGACTAATCGACTCAGCTGGACTCCCGCCAATCGGGAGCAAGATGGGACACTTGAAAAGTGGTTGGTGCACTACACTGATTTGCAATGACATATGAATAAGGCACTACGCCGAAACGCGTCATGCCGACCCTGTAACATTAAAACGAATCTTCCTGACTTCCCCGCTGTGTCCCTCCAGTTCCTTCTTTGAAGAAATCTTCGTGAGCATATTTTGCGTGCTAAGCCCCTGGCGCGCTTTGGGGGACCCGTCTAGCAAGTGGCTGGTGCATCAAGGGCAAGAGGTTTCCTCACTTTTGTTTTTCCAAGGGATTGGATTTGCGCCAGCTCACCGCATCCAAGAACAGCAAGGCACCGCTGTGCATTACAGTCCGTGATTAGACGGAGAGACCTGGATCATGTACTGGAGTCTCCGGTGCGGCAGAACTTGGAATCATGCGGCTTAGGCGTTTGGGGACTAAGGAGAAGAGTTTCTTGCGGCAGGGACATCAGGATATTTTAACTGCACCCATTTGCACTTTGTCAGATTTCTCCAGCACTCACTATGGGTTTTATAAGTCGACAAGAGCAGCTTACCTGTTTGGCCAAGATGGAGCCTTCTGGGTACTGTAGTCGGTGGAGGGGACTACAGTGACGGGCTCAGGACTAATCGACTCAGCTGGACTCCCGCCAATCGGGAGCAAGATGGGACACTTGAAAAGTGGTTGGTGCACTACACTGATTTGCAATGGCATATGAATAAGGCACTACGCCGAAACGCGTCATGCCGACCCTGTAACATTAAAACGAATCTTCCCGACTTCCCCGCTGTGTCCCTCCGGTTCCTTCTTTGAAGAAATCTTCGTGAGCATATATTCATTATATGCATTTATTTTACATGTGCACATTGCCATTTGATATATGGGAACTTGTTGTAATAAATATTCCTCTTTACTTGGCAAATGAGTGTTGAGCTCTGTTTATTTTGTACCTTGGTATTCTAAAGGGGTGTAGAGTCCTATTTTGAAGAGTATTCACGTTGTGTTCTGCAGTTTTGAAGTCTTGCTCAGGTATTCTGAAAAGAAAGCAAGACATTTTGGCGTAGTCGTCAGGATACATAGTGGAAGGGGAAGAATTTTTGGCAGAAAAACAAAAATGGATAAAGCAGGTTCCCAGATACCAAATGAAATACCAGGATGGGAATTAGTTCCATATAGTCAGCTTGCTCATGAGTGGTCGCAGTGTGCTGAGTTGAGTGAGAATTGGAGTGCATGTTTGTCTGATGTACAGCCAGAAAATGTATTCATTTGCTTGCAAAAAGTGCCAATTGAAAAAGGGAAAGAGTTTTGTACTTTGGGTCAAAGAGGCTGGATCCTCTTAAATGCTTATAGGAAAATGCATGAAAAATGTATTCAGCTAGAAAAAGAGTGTGAAGCAATGGACAAACAGTTAGTAGAAGCCAAGAATACTTCTGTAATGCGGTCATGTCAGACCAAGTTGTTGTAAGACAAGTTGGAAACTTGTCAGCTTGTGGCTGAAAAGGGAGCAATACCTGTTGCACAATATAATTGAAAAAAGCGAAGAGGAAGGGTAAACAAAAGGAAGGTGCATTTGGCTATTGCTAAGGCTGGTTTAGACTGGAACCCGGAGGAGTGGGATGGTAACATATGGGACTTATCGGAGTTCTGGTCAGACTCTGGGGGGAGAGTTTGTTCAAGATATCAGTCAGATTAAGATGGAGGGTCAGAAGACCATCTGGGAACAGCCAATATACTGACGAAAGATATAGCAAAATCCACACAATCCACAGTGGGTTGTGTTAAACTCTTTAAAGGATTTCACACAGCAGGAGATTAGTGATATCATGGATAGATAGATTCCGACTGAGGTCGGTTGAGACATTGATTGTATGGATGGTGCGCCTGCTTGATTTAGGGGCACAGGGAAATCATTTAGATCATGACGATGCAGAAAAGTTTAATACAAAGCAATGATCCTGTAGTGCAAGATGAGTTTAGGTATTTTCAGGGAAATGCGCAGTCCACTTTACTGCAGTTAGCGGCAGAAGGATGTTCACACAAATACCCAACTGAGTCAGATTGGCTGCCAACTGAGAAGCCCTGGTTTACACTTAGGAATGCACTGCAGAGAATGAATGAGGATGTAATGAAGATTGCAATTTTCATAGATGTTCCTCACTACATCAGTGCGAAATAAGATAATTTGTTTAACTCCCCAGCCTACAAACATGTTATAATGACGTTGATTAATCAAACAGGCAATCCCTTGTCTCAGGTGCTTGAGGCAGTACATGAATTGGAGGAGTAGAATAAGAAAAAAGTTTTCCAGGTCTGAAACTCGTACTGATAATAATAGAGTGTCCAGGAGAGAGATGTTATGGCATTGTTGAAAGACAGGGTGTCAAAGGAAGAAATTGATGGCATTGATACCAAGAGTATATGGGATATGTAACCGAGGCGAGGGCTGGATAGAAAGGCAGAAAGTAGAAAAGTGAATAATAAGGATAATAAGCAGGTGAATCAAACAGGTAGAGTCAGAGGTGAAGGAAGAGACAAGAACAAGTGCAGATCAAATTGGACAGGATTGTGGAACACTTGCAGAGTAAAGGTGGGAGATAAATCCTGCAAAGGTACAGGGACCCTCTCAAAATGTGACATTAGATGACATGGTATTTACTCCTGTACATCTTCATGTCTTACTTGGAACTTCTACTACGTTGGTGATGCTCCAAAGAAAGAGGCACAATGACATTTGTGATAGATTACAAATATTTTGAAAGACTGTGTTGTTCCAAATGAAATCAACAGCAGCAATCAATTTAAAAACACACACCCCTATGCGCTGTCTTTTGGTGAAACCGTGGATGATTCAAAATACCCACTTACTACACAAGGACTTGGAGGGGGCGGGTGTGTTTCAGAGAATCCCTATCTTGCACCACCTCATGTGTTGTTCAAAATATTTTCAAGACTCCGGGACCGAGTCTTGTAGCGGCGGTCACAACATTTTTCTTCATGGTATGGCTATCAATCACATTGTACCTTTATTTCTCTAAAACGGCTGAACAGAATTACATCAAATCACAAAAAGTGCATTTCTGGTTAAATATCTAGCTTTGTGCCAAATTTGGAATAATTCTGTTCGATGTTTTCCGATGTATTGCTGTTCAATTTTCCCTATGGAAATGTTATGGGGGCAAAAATTGTTTTGGGACCTTCGCTTTTCTCTGCATCTGCTGGACAGATCATCCCAGATAGATATATTTTTTTCCCCACTGGACAAAATCAAACGTTAAAGTGACGTCATTGTTAGGTGAATATGTCAGTTTAAACACAACTTTTTAAACTAAAAAAGCAATGAAATTCACCAGTTATAGTTATTTAAAGTAACTATAACATGCGCTCATGATCGCACAGTGTTGTCATCAATGATTTAATTTCAGATGTCATCAGTAATGTTATCAATCATATGAAAGAACATGCCATGAGTGATGTAATATGTGAGGCCGTAAGCTGTGTATGGTGAGGGTGTGACTTATAGTTTCTTGAAATAACTAACACTGACTTTTTCACTTAACCATAAGGACACTTTAACCTTTGTTTTTTCAGTGAATTGCTAGGGCTTTTTTTAAATGTAAAGTAATATTTTGTCGACATATGTAACTATGCCAACCCACCTGAGCATGACTACCCGCTCCCCCACCATTCACAGTATCGTTATCAGTGATGTCATTTCAGAGGCCATTAGGGATGTTGTCCATACAGTCACGAGTGATGTAAGATATGAGGGTACAAGCAGTGCCCGACTTATAGTTACTTTAAGGCACGAGTAATAATTACTTGAGAACTATAACTGGTGAATTTCAGTGGTTCTGTTGGTTTATGTTTTAACTGACATTTTCACCGAACTATAATGTCCCTTTAACCTTAGGTTTTTGCAGTGAATTTATAAATTTTTCTTTTTCAAATGTAAAGTATGACATTACTACAATTCCCAACTATAAAGTTACTTTAACCTGGTTTTTTTCAGTGAATTTCTATGTTTTTCTAACGTAAAGTAAAATGTTCATCACCGTGCAAGACATAGGGTTGGGTGCTTAATCCCTCCGCAGAAGGCCAAAGCCCCACAGATGGCCAATCCTCTGAAGCGCACGACTTTAAATTGGGTACAGGTACTGGCCTGTGGACAGACCCTGCACCCAACCCCCTGCGGGTGGCTTACCGCCCAACCCCCTGGCGGGTGGCCAACGCCATGCCAAGCATGCCGATTATGTCATGAACAATACAAAGGTTATCATTTTAAGTAAGGCAGACATATGACTTTGTCAAACAGTCGGAACACCAAAATATAAAAAGCGAGCCCACTGACTTATCACTGGTTGAGCAGATCAACATATATAAAGATTACATTTTGGCTTAGCCAATAAACCAACACAATAATTTATCATTAACTATAATCCAATGTATACACATTACATTGTTTAATAATCACTGTCACAAATATTTTTAAAACATTTTTTTTTTCCACTAAACAACCATAAATGTGTTGAATCGTACTTTAACATTCTACCAGCCACTAAATGCTACCACAGGACTAACCAAAAAGTGTCCCAGCTGAAGAGCATACAGCTCCAGCTTGGAGTGCTTTAACACAATATGATAAGCCCTCCTAGTGTCATGAATTTAATGACCCAGAAGACACACTACAACTTTTTGAAATGTCCCTAGGGGGGGCTGCTGCGCTCCGTGCAACTTCCGCAACATTAAAAAAAAAAAGCTTGGTGGTGCCCCTTTTAGGGGTAACACAAGCATCCCCAAAAATGTTTAAAGCCCTGCAGGGCATTATGGGGCGCTCTCCAGCTCAAGCAATGAATGGGAAATGAGCGTCAGTGAATGTGAAATGAGCAGCTACTCCGCTCATTTCCCAATCCTGTTTTATATATTTTTTTTTTACCTGAGGAGGGCGTGCATGCAGACCCCCTCCCAGAGCCATTTAACGGCTCCAGCGACCATCCGCAGATCCATTTTTTTTTTTAAAGATGGTGACAAGGGCCCCCCTTCCCCAAGTATTTTGAAGGCCCGGGGACCCCACAACCCGGGACCAATATCTTTGTAATGGGGAGCGGGTATGGCGCTCCCCTCTGAACATTTTAAAGGCCCCAGGGACTGCATCCAGTGGGGCAGAGATCTTTTTATGGGTGGGTGCCCCCTTCCCGACCCTTTTGAAGGCCCTCAAGACCCCAACCCCGAGAACGATATATTTTTGTTCTGGGGAGGAGGGCATGGGGCCCCCCTCCCCAAGTCTTCGGAAGGCCCTGGAGACACCATCCCTTTGGGTCAATATATTTTTTATTTGGGAGAAGGGCATGGGGTTCTCTTACCCCAGAATATGGCCCTGGGGAGGCCACCCCCGTGACTTGATGGTAGCAGTGTCCTGAGGACCCGTATTTCTGGACACTGAGCTGTTCCATGCCCGGGAGAGCAAGGGCAGGGACCAAAAATCCAACCCCTGCCTGCACTCTTCCGGACAGGGAAAAGGTTTGCTCCTGCCCTGCAGGAGCAGAGAGAAAAGCTGCTCCTGCTGGGTGGGAGCAAACAAATGTAGCTGGCCCCTGCAGAACCAAATGGGTGCAGGAAGGGGCACCATTGAGGCTGCAGAGCCCTTGGTGATCCCCAGGCCCTCTAATTGCTGTGGGTCTCCCGGGTGGGACTGGGGCACCCACAGCACTTCTAATTTGTTTAGGTACCAGGGAATGGGATCCCTTGGGCCATGTAATGTTTGGGGGAGGGACCACCAGCTGTTCTCCTTTAATAACATGATGAGGCCCGAGGGATGGGGTTCCCAGGGACAAGTAATGGCTAGAGGAGGGGAGCCACAAGCCCCTCTTCCCTCAAAAACATTATGAGGCCACAGGGGCCTTGTAATGGCTCGGGGAGGGGCACATGCACCCCTTCCCTAAAATAATGAAGAAGCAACACTCCGGCTCTAGAACCCTCCTGGAGGGTTTAAATATGAAAATGGCGGGAGCATGCCTTGTACTTTTTATAGGGATGGCAGAACACCCACCCTTCCCACCCCCCAACACACACAAAAAATGAGTTTTGGGGAAAATGTCCCTGCCCCCTATATGTTATTTTGCTTTTTATATTTTTTTCAGGACAGGTGTCTGAGCTCTGATTTCTAAAATGGCTGCCTAACCATCTTTGGTGATGTCGTGGCAGCCAATCAGATCTCATCTTTTGATCTATCAGTTCCGCGGATAGTCTGCAGCATGAAATACACATACATTATGAATCTCAATTTTCCAAAAGCTACTGAGCGGATTCACACTAACTCAGAAAAAGAACCCTGTCTGGATCAAGATCTAGCTTTCTGCCAAATTTGTTCAGCTAATTTTGCGGTATTCTTTAGAAAACTGCATGGGAAAACATGTTTTGGGCCTCCCTTTTTCTGCACCACTTAACAAATGGCCCCAAAACTTTCCAGGAAGAAGCTGAGGTGGATGAGATTTAAAAAAAAACTTTTGTGAACATTTGTCAAACTGCACCAAGTTACTAGCAAACCAAAAAAAACATTTCCAATGGAAACATGGTCATATCTAGAACTATCCAGTGGCAACTGTCACTGAGTAAAAAAAGTATATATATGTCAGCTGTTTCTTGCAAAAGTACCGGTTGCTTCCGCCTACAGAACCTATGCAGGTCAGCAGGTTGTAAGTCCTGTTAATTAATCAAAGGTTGTGCTACTGGAAGTACGCCAGAGAGACCGCCCTCTGAGATGTTGTGAGAAGTTGGCCTGGTATATGCTGTTCACTAGTTAAAGTGGACACCTTGCACCAGTACAATTCGACTCTTATGGTAGATAGGTTTAAGACAACCTTTAAAGAAAGCTATCCTAGTGGTAGCTGTGGAGAGCAGCCTTCAGGCTAAGTCTTGGAGGAATGTAAAGCAGCTTGTTTTACCACACAATCTCTTGATTCACCAAATGAAGACACCACACAGGTATATATATAAAATATATATGTATTTATTACTAAACAACTCTCTACTAATCTCTTTATGAGATTAGAAGTCAGGAACATATGCACAAATCAACGTTTCACAACAAATTGAGCACAAATATGGCTGGGGCCCTAGGGACGTACCAGACCATATACTAAAAAGAGACTTAAGAACAACGACTTGCAAAGGGACAAGGCCTAGGGCCTTCAGAAGTGCTGAGGCCTCACGAAACCACCCAAGGTAGGTAAGTAAAGGACCCACGGGGGCGCGTGCAGTGAGTGAACACAGGCGCGGATCGCCGTAGACTTCAATGGGGCAAGTCGCGGTTGGGAATTAAGAGTTTAAGGGCACTTCGGGAGTAGCTACAAGCAAGTCACTTACAGGGTAAGTAGTTCTAGGGCCAACACCCACAGGAGCACCGTAGTGCTGGAGTTACCTCACCCAGGGAAGCCGGGTGCATAGGTGTCCTTTGGTGTTGGGTCGCGGCGTCGTTTTCAATGGGAGCCAATGAAGACTTGCTGCTTGTGAAGACAGGAGAAGTGTCCGGTGGAATCCACACCTGGATTCGGAAGAAGGAAGACCTGAAAGCAGAGGGGACAGTGTTCAAAGCCACTTGGCAGTGACTCGGGGCAAGGAAGATGAATGCCCACCGTCGTCGACAGATTCAGGTCGTTCACGGGTGTCTTGACTCTTCAGCCACGAGGTCCAGGAGGCGTCGATGACGACCAGGAGCTGGATTCAGCGTGTCCCACGAAGTCTGCAGCTGACTGCGGTGTCGGCGACCCGATTGGAGCCAACAAGCATTGGTAGCAGCAAGTCTCGTGGAAAGAACAAAAAGTCAATGGTGCAGACCAACAAGGTCTGGGGGACTCACCCAGCGAGGGTAAGTCAGGGCAGGCCTGGAGCAACCAGGGGAGCCCTTTGGTTCTGTAAAAAAGTCTTCAGGGGACCCACAAGCCGGCTGGCAAGGGATTGCGAAGACGCCTCGGGAGGATTCACTCAACAGGGGCCCACGGTCACTCTGGACGGGGTAGGCCTCTGATCTTCGGAGGGATTCCTGCTGGAGGCTGGGACCACACGTGGTCCAAAGCACAGGTTCGTAGAACGTCGTGAAGAGGTTGCACTCGACAATAGTGCACGGTACCCAGGGATTGCGGTTCCTCGTCACTCGTGGGGTCCACTTGCCTCAGCTTCGCTGGGGACTCACGATGGCCTTGGAGAAGTCAGGAAATCCTCGTCTTGGGCTGCAGGGACCTCGGGCTCCGGCGGAGGCGGCGTAGTTAGCGACCGTCGTTTCAGTTTTGGTGCCTGCCAAGCAGGGAGTCACTCCTTGACTCCAAGGGAGATTCTTCAGTCTTCCAGAGGTAGTGGAACGTCGAAGGTCCGGGATTCTTCAGTAGAGCGTCGTCCAGGAGATCTAGTTTGCAATGGCAAGGGTTCCCTACCTTATACTAAAAGGAAGGGAGGGACTAGCTCTAAGACCCCACCTATGGGAGGGTCAGGGAGTGGGTGGCTACACCCACTTCCCTTTGTCCAGTTCGCGCCAGAGCAGGGGCAGGTAGCCCCTGAGACGGTTGGAACTGGTGTATGCACAGAAGAGCCTTCTGCTCCCCAGTGCAGGACTTCAAAGCACTCTAGAGTGCACCCACCCAGCCCCAATACACTAAACCCTGTCTGGGAGGTGGTCACACCTCCCTGTGACAGGATACCTATTGTTGGGCCTCCTCCACTGCGAGTTTCGGTCATCAGCAGGAGGGCAGCCCAGTGTCTGTAACTGGTGGCATCCATTTTGTGATGCCAGGGCTCTTCAGGATTCTACCGTGTTTCCACCGTAGGTACATGTCTATCCCTCTAGAAGGGTGGGATCATACTCCCACACCAGTTACTGGTGTGGGGGTATGATTCCAAGGTGTTTGACACCAAACACGACATGTTTTGATGCAGCCATTCCAAAGTTAGCATTAACCGCTAGGTTATAATGCACTTAAGAGTATATGGTTTGACCGCATTCACAACCAGCCCCAGAGAATGGACTCTGAGAGCTGCAGAGGGGCCCTGCTCGGGCAGAGGCACCCTCTCACATAGAAACTAAGCACCCTGCCCTCAGGATTGATAGGGCCTGCCTTAGGGGTGACTGATAGGTTTAAATGTGTGTGCAGGAGAGATATAGGGAACCTATATCTCAGTGAGGGATGCTAGCACCTCCTCACCCAGGCTGCAGTAGCAGGCCTGTGGTGTCAGATTTAGTCTGCTTCCCAGGGGTGGCATAATACATGCTTCAGCCCCTGGTAGGCCTGTGAAGTACCTATGCCCTTGGTACCTAAGGTACCATATACTAGGGACTCATAAGGTACCACAGTATCCAATCACTAGTGCACCTAGAGTGCACTCCAAGTCGTTTAGAGAGAACAGAGAGGCTGGGGCCCTGATTGGCATGGTCCCAGCCAGACTATAGCCAGAAATCAGTGTAAACATCAGAAACAAAGTGGGGGCAACATAAGAGGCAGATCCTACTCTCCTACAGATGTGCTTTTATGACGCCTGTATTTGAAGGCGGTGCGTTTCAACCTTATGGTCTTTGTCAAAGCCTCCAAATCATGTGCATTAACACCCTTAAAAACAAGTGTAAACAGTGGACATAAAATACACACAATCAGCAATCATAGATACACAGGTAAGGAAAAACAGACTTACACGTAGAAAACACTTTAGCAATTCCTCTGAACAAGATTCAAAAATATATAAAGAGGGGGTCTAAAAATTATAAATAAAGAAGCAGAAAAGTAAAAGTCAAGGTCTTGATGATATATTTTTCAGATAATTAATTCATGGATATTACATTTTGCACCTAATGGTGATAATCAAGCTGTCATCAGCAAACTACCAACAAAACTTCATTCAGACATTAACCAGATGATACAATCACAAACCCCACATGACTGACCTTATTGATGCTCACAATCAATAATCAAAATTTCAACAGGAAAAATATATACAAAGAAAAATATAATGGCCAAGTGGCCATTAATAGAGTTTTTGTCTTTCAAAACACATCCTCTGATAAAGCTAAGAGTTGCTGACAAGTGGTCTAATTCCATCCAGAATTCATTTTACCCTTTATTTTCTACAGAATGGCTACTTTTGGACTGGGCCATAACTAAGGGCATACGCCCACTCTCCATTATACTGGATTCACTAACATTTATCTTAAGAAATTCAATTATTCCATAGGTTTCATAATAACTTAAAAGACGTTGTGGAGCATTTGCCATTGTCAACACGTAGAACCATTGAGATTCTAAAAGAAACTTACCCTATGCACACCTGTCTCCTTTTTATCTATTGTCAAACATAGAGAATTGATATACAAAATAAACAAGAGGGGGTTAAAACACACACGTTTTACCACCCACTTCAAGAAAATCAGTCTTTGCCCCAATGTTCCCAATGCAAAATAGAGCCCTATTATCTCTGTACAGTACCATTAAACAATTTAGTAGAGAACCTTTTGTTACCAGGTCACTTAAGGTCTTCCTAAGATTGTTTCCATTTACCAAATCAAATGCCCCACAATGAAAACTGCAAGCGGGCACTCTGGCACAAATTAAGTACCGGGGGAGGGGTTACAGTTATAAGTAACCCCAAGAATTACATATCCCATTTAAAGCTCTACAGGAATTTTCGTTAGGGATATATCCCTTCAACGGTGTTTGAGAAAATTAAAGTTGAAAAATTGTAAAACTTTATCATGCAGGAAGTTTTGAATTATGAACCGGTTTGCATGGCAAAATTCTTAATGCGATATGAAACTGATTTACTATGAAGAGGTTTCCCCAATCAACTGCCATGCCTTTCAAGCACCCAAAATACTGGTTCACATACTGAATCTTGTTGACTTAGGAGAATGTTTTTCTATATTCCTAACAAGGAGGACAAAATAATTAAACTATTGGCTCCATCAGCCACAGAAGGTAAATATCCTTTACAACGAATACTTTACGACAAATACTTTTACCCCGCATCCCTTTTAAACGCATTGTTATTCATTACGATTACTTTTACCCCGCATAGACTTTCACCCCGCAAACCATTACAACGAATATACTATTACAACGAATATTCGTTGTAATGGTATGCAGATACAAATAAGGAACTGGAGGATGATGCATCATTCAAACGTTGCACAGGAGTCCAGGATAAACGCGATGGCACTACGCAATGATTTTTTTAATTAAAAGATAAATAAATATTTACATTTTAAAGAATATGGAACATTTGGTAACATATTTTCTGTTTATTTCAAGTAAATGTAATTCAATGGAAACGATTTTCAAACAAAATGCAAATGTCCATCTTTTTTTTTTAATAGTTGAGAAGATGCAAGGGTTTGTGGGAATCTTCTTTTGATTCGGCGACCGTACCAAGCAAGTCTAGGAGGAAGACAGAACTGCGTCATCCCGTGCCAGTAGGTAAGTGACTAAATTAAAAAATAATTTTTTAACATTGAATTTTCGTGGCACTAGCAAGCGTTGTAAGAAACTACGTGGTAAATGTACTTTTAATTGCTTGAATACCATTTTCGTTGTGTTTGCTTCGTTATAACATCATGCGGAGTCATGGCATTTGCGTTGTGAAAATTTCATGGTAATGGTATGCGGAGTGATGGGCTGCGGGGTAACGTCGTATATTCGCCACAGAAAGGTTCCTTAACTGACACTCCTGGTTCCAAAGTCTCACAATTTCTTGGAGTCTGTACACTCATTCTACACCAGAATTTTTAAGGTCACAGAGCTACTTTTCATCTTTCCTACATATTTCAGGCAGATTAGACTGATTTGAAAAACAATGGCTGGCCCTGAAGCAAAAGAGACTGGGCCACTAATGCAATCTTGATTACCATAAGGTGCACCAGAAAAGCACCAGGCCCTCTTCCAAAATCAGATGAAGATGCAACGGACAGGGTGGAAGCTCCCAAAGTTAGCCAATGATTTGTAGTGAAGGAGTTTTTTCATGTCATGAAGGATAAATTAATCTTACTATGTCGACAAGTACATATAGCATCTTTGAACAGGATATCTTTAGAGGCAAGACATGTCACAAACACTTGTTTGGGATGAAAACTTGTTATTGTCATTTAAAAAGAAATCATTGTGCTCCACACAGAAGTCCAAGACAACAAATAAGTGGAAGATCCAACACGGTTTATTTCCTCAGCAGGTTATGCAGGGAGCTAAATCTTAAGCTGTATAGAAACATTGGAGAAATCCTAAACATACATCTATAAGCGAACATCTCACACACCATTATTTCTTATCCTAACAGTTTTCTCTGGTATTTTATCCATGTTAACTGTTCCTCCGACAAACACACACTGATTGGTTTTACCATGGACACTTCACCAGGATGGGACATTTTGTACCATGAACTAAGATTCTGTGAGCAACCAAATTGGACTTGCTCTTTCTGCAGCACATATAGCGTTTACCAGACACTATCATAACTGCTAGTGGAGCACAGTTTATGGTCATGTTTTAGAAGTCCTTATCAAAGCATGTAGTAGGTATCAAGGTTTATTACGTCACCACCTTTCACCTTCAAACTAAAGGATAGCCAGAACAGACTATTAAAGACTTAGCTCAACAAGTATATTATTTTACCTTATCAAACACACAAAATGGGAGTACCTAGTACCACTTGCCAAATTTGTGTTCATCAATGCAACCTAGTCCTCAACCAAGACCCCATCTTCGGAAAAGATGGAAAACATGCCTGCATGCTGCCTGAAGATCTTCATCTGTCTTCTTTGCATGAACCAGATGTGCCTAAACAATATGTAATCTGCAAAGTACATGCAACAGCAGACAGAAATCAACAAACAGAAGTATCAAGAGCAGGCCAACAAAAAAGGACAACAAGCTCATGAGCACACTATACCAGACTGAGTCTGACTCCCCACCAAACAAATCCGCCTCTTTAGGTCTAACGTTAAAGTCAAGAAAGGATATATAGAACCATTCCCTAGCACAACATAGTGAACATTGCTGCTATGTGATTCCAGTATTTCATGTCTCCTTGTAAAGGGAGAGGAAATACTGTCAAGTTGTGGTTGTACGCCAGCATTTCTAGATAGCCTGCACCATACGTGTTTCCAGGGAACAAAACTCTTCCCCAACCATCTGTCTAACTTCTTTCTACATAGTGGCAGCCCTTTGCGTGGGTGTCTCTGATCTTCTTTGGACAAACATGAACTCGATTATGCTGTTTTGTCCTGACCATACATGTGTGGTCTTAACATCTGAAAGTCCCTGCTTGTTGCCTTAACAATGTTCCACTTCTGGGAATTAGGGAATTACTTGTTTCGCCCTTCTCATTCTCTGTATTGGGCTTTTTGGGAAGAGATGAGTTTTACTCTGTCAGGCCTGGTGTCGCACTACCTGGAGAGAATTGCAGATGCCTTTACAGCTTCTGGTGGAAACAGCCTTTATCCATCAGGGCTTGTTACGGAGTCTCCTCCACTATCCACAATAACCCCATTATCTCAGAGGGACTAAATTCACACATTGTCTCACCATAATCTCTGGGGCAGCTTTTTGAACTGAGTTCTACAGAGAGACCTTGACATCTGCACCGTGGACATGCAGCATGGAAAAGGTGCATTCATTTATGCTGGGAAGTCTGGGGAGGGTGTGGAAGACGTTTAGATGGGTTACAACTGTGAGGTTTCACACCACGCTTTTCCTCTCTCTTATCATTGGCTCCCAAATCTCCTGAACATCCTGTCCTGATCCAGATGCAACAAATTTCACAGCCCTTCACATTAGTCACAGCGCGTTCCAGCTGAGGGCACTATTTCCAAGGATTAATCCCTTTCTGGAGTTCATTTTTTTGGGATGGTGAAGTATACTCCTGGGCCCTGTATCAACCCAAGGCACCAGGTGAGTCCGTACATGTTCAGCTGGACAAGTTACTTACCTTCGGTAACACCTTATCTGGTAGAGACATGATCTAGCCGCAAATTCCTTACCTTAGAATATCACAGGCATCAGGCTGGATCCGGAAGACTTTTGCTTGAGCAATACCGCTGCATGCCAGTAGGTGGCGTAGGTCGGCTCCGAGTTACGTCGTCTGTGTCGTCCGCTCCGTAAGTGACGTCCCCGTCACCTATATAGGCATGACATCGGCACGCTGACATCAGTTACTTTTCACAACAGTCCACGCCAGGAGCGTGGAGCCATGAAGTGCACTGACAGTGATGTGTTTAGAACAACTCGGGCCCAAAGGGATCAGCCCTGACCCTAAAAACCTGTCCGCAGTGCATGGAGGATGGGTGGGTCAGTAAGGATTCTGCAGCTAGATCATGTCTCTACCAGATAAGGCGTTACAGAAGGGAAGTAACTTGTCCATCAGATAGAGACTGATGGAGCAAGGTAAATGAAATCATTTTGAAACCCCCTAAAATAAAAATAATATATTAACGGTACTAATTGTTTGATAAAATAACCAACAATCTGCACCCTTGGTAAACATTTACATGAATGGTAATTGCTATTTTTGTGCAAAACTAACTTATTTACAATTGTAAAGTAAATTAATATTCATATAGTGATTTGCAGTACTAATTAGAGCAAAATCGCATGATTTGTGCTATGTAGTAAAATTGTATGGTGGCAAAGAATGCGGATGGTAAGTAAAAATAGCTTTAAATGTCGCTTCTGCTAGGTAACACCTAACACGGGTTCTTAGAATGACGGGTGGTAAACAAAAGGCTTATTTTCTTTATTTTAATTATGATTGTGTTTGTTTTTATGATAGTTCGTTCGGGCCTATTAGGCCAGGTTGCGAAAATGGCTGCCGAGGCAGATGAGGTCATGCGCAGAAACAAAGATGGCCTCTAAGCGGAAGAAAGCAATGGAGCTAAACCACGTGGGTGCAGCTCGAGCCCCGAGTGAGAGATGTCAAGGTCGTGACGACCTAACATGAGGAGAGTGCCAAAAAAGACTCAGCACATATCCGTGAGAATGGAGTATAAACCAAAATGAAGTAACAATGGACTGACCAAATTGTGACCATCAAAAAGTAACATTACGGACTGTCAATTGGGATTGCATTTACCCAAAGGTCATGAGAAAGTACAATCCTTTAAACTATTCCAAAACCAGTTTGAACAAGGAGGGCAATGAGGTGATTCTTGCCACCCCTCCAATGGACCAATTAGCGTGATTCTCGCCCCCAAAGATTGCAACTTTTTGTTTAGTAAGCTAGTAGTAGGGTATAAGAGGACCTACTCTTAAGTAGGAGGAGCGCTATTCATGCATACTTTTTGAGCACTGAGCGTTGATGCTGATGAAGCGGTCGCCATTTTCTATCGGCCGTTTTTCTTTGGAGAATTATTCTTTTGAACTTTAAACTTGACTGGGAAAAGGAACGAGACCGATGCGGGAAACCTGTATGGGAGGTCCGTCGAGGAGGCCTTTAGCGGGACAGTCAGTCAGTTTTGGGAGTTCCATGCTGTCATCTACAAATTATCTGTTTTGGTGAACCTTTTTCAATCTGCATCAAAGAGGGGTATGCATAAAATTCTTTATAAAGTGTATTTCTTATATGCTATTGAAATGTATTAAAATGATTAATAAACTTGAATCTCACTCATGCACTTAAGAAAATGGATAAAAATGTATTCTAATTAAAACAACGAGTCTGTGGTTCTTCAGCTCAATAATAAGTGTAATAATTAACAGGTTTTAAATGTGATTGAGCTGGTCTTAATCACCATCAACTTATTCTACTAGTTGGTCCATCGACCAAAGAGCGGAATACCTTGATGTTTTGGAACCGACAGGATTAAACTGATTATGTATGATGTTTAAGGTAATATTCTGTTAACTTTAATAAGGTATTCCGTTCCTCCAGCAATTCGTTTCTTCTCCTTAGCAAAGGTGGATGTGATCCAGGGAACGACTGAGTCAGTGTATGATATGCGGTGTTATGGGCCCCACCATCATATAATATGGTAGATGTGAATGATTTTACCTGGATTCGTGTCCAAAGGAGAAATTTATATTAGCCGCGCTGGATCAAGACATCTACCTGCAGATTCCTTACCTAAGAATAGATACCCGAGCAATGCAATCCCAGGAGGAGGAGCTGTGGGCAAGTTTAGACCAGGAAACCCTGCAAGACAGAGCAGGCAAAAAAGGCTATCCCTGCGGACTTAACTGTCCAAGAAGCAGTACTTAGTGAACAAATGTAATGATGCCCACGTTGCTGCCTGACAAATGTCAAGGACTGGAACACCATGTTGCAATGCTGTGGTGGCAGCCTTAGCTCTGGTAGAATGAGCTCTTAAGAATTCAGGAGGCTTTTTCTTGGCCAGAGCGTAGCTAATTTTGATGCAGGGGACTACACATTGCGAGATAGTCCTCTTCTGCACCGCACAACCTTTCCTTGATCCAACGTACCCCACAAAGAGTTGGTCATCCACCGGAACTCTTGTGCCGTCAGGGTAGAACACCGCTCTTTTTGGGTCCAGACGGTGAAGTAGCTCCTTCTCTTTAGAGGGGTGCAGAGAAGCACAGAAAGTGGGCAAGGTGGCTGATTGCCCCACGTGGAATGGTGTTACCACTTTTGGTAAGAAAGATGCCCTAGTGCGAAGCACCAACTTATCAGGGAAGATAGTCAGGAAAGGACACTTTGATGACAGAGCCTGCAATTCGCTCACCCTCCTGGCAGTAGTTATTGACACTAAAAAGCCTGTTTTGATGGAAAGCAGCCGGTGGGGGAAGTTGTGCAGAGGTTCGAACAGAGCACATATCAGGAAGGCATGATAAATGGGGCATGTGGGAACATATGTATAAGCCCCTTAAGAAATCTGTGCACAAGAGGGCATTTGAATAAAGAGGGTTGGTCTGGCAGCCTAAAGAAGGCAGACAAGGCCTTAAGGTAATCTTTAAGAGTGCCCAGAGCAGAGCCCTGCTGGGAAGGGTCAAAATAAAGAGAAGGATCAATAGACCTTTCTGTACAATATGTCATAAATTTATGCCACCGGCAGGCGTACACAGTCTCGGCAGAGGGCCGCCTGGCTGCCAAAAAAACATCACAGACTTCAGGAGGAAGGTCAAATGCTGTCAACTGCCACCGCTCAATCTCCAAGCAAGAAGTCATAGAGTTGACAGGTGCAGGTGGAGGACCCTCCCCTGCGAGAGAAGATCCTCCCAAAGAGGCAGCCTGACCGGAGGATCGATGGTCAGTTGGAGAAGCTCGGTATACCAGATGCTCAATGTCCAGTCCGGAGCCACAAGAATGACTTGTGCCCGGTCGCTCTTGATCTTCTTGAGCACTCTGGATAGGAGGGGTATTGGTGGAAAGGCATACTGGAGGCCTGAGCTCCACTCAAGATGAACACCGTCACCCAGCCAGTGCTGCCTTGGAAACTCCAGGGTGCAAAACTGTTGACATTCTCCATTCTAAAGGAGGCAAACAGATCTAACCAAGGCTCTTCCCACTTCTGACATTTGTGATCCGCTAGGCTTCGACGGCTGAGTTAATCCGCCCTGGCGTTCAAGGAACCTGCCATGTGTTGAACAACCAGGGATATGCCCTGCTGTTCCAGCCTTGCCCACAGATGCAGGGCCTCTTGACAAAGGGTCCAGGACCCCACCCGCCCTGTTTGTTGCTATACCACATGGCTGTGGTGTAGTCCGAGAACACCTGAACCAGGTTTCCCTGGATGGAAGGGAGAAAAGCTTTCAATGCCAAGCGAATTGCTCGGAGCACCAGCAAGTTCATGTGGAGTCCGGATTCTGCCGGAGACCAGGGTCCTCTGATCTCCACCTCTCCCAGATGGCCATCCACCCCAGGAGGAACGCATCTCTCACTATGGTGTGATCTGGTTGGGGAAAGGAGAGGGTCTGCCTCTGACCCATTCGCAGTTCCTCAGCCACCACTGCAGATCCTGCGCAGTTCCATCCAAGATCTGGACCATGTCGGAGAGATTCCCCTGATGCTGCGCCCACTGGAACTTCAGGTCCCACTGCAGATGCCATCTGGCATGTGTCACTTCGAGGATGCAGGAGGCTATGAGGCCCAGCAGCCTCAGAGTCAGTTTCATCGAAATCCAGAATAGAGGCTGAAACATCTGTATCATAGCCTGAATATCCTTGACTCACCGCTCGGGAGGATAGGCCTGAAACTGCACAGTGTCTAGAACAGCTCCGATGAAAGTGAGCATCTGAGATGGAGTCAAGTGTGACTTCGGCACACTGATACTGAACCCCAGAGAAAGCAGGAGATTCGTCATAGTCTGGAGGTGGGAGTGGGCAGTCTGGGGCGATTTCTTCTTCAACAGCCAGTTGTCGAGCTAGGGGAAGACTGGCACCCCTGAGCTACACAGATAGGCTGTGACCACCGCCATCCCCTTGGTGAACACCCGAGGGGCACTGGTAAGGCCTAAGGGAATCACTGAACTGAAAGTGCTCGTGGCCTACCGTGAACCGCAGGCAGGATGGGAATGTAAAAATAGGCGTTCTGCCCTGTTCTCCGGGGGCCAGGGCAGACAAGACCTGAGCCAAAGTGAGTAATTTGAACTTTTATTTTTTGAGGAAGCAGTTGGGGGCTCGCAGATCTAGAATAGGACGAAGGCCCTTGTCCTTTTTTGGTACCAGACAATAGTGGGAATAGCAACCACAGCCTACTTCTGGCGCCGGAACCCTCTCTTGCCAAGAGAGTCCAGACTTCCTCCTGAAGCAAGTTCAGGTGGTCCTCCGTCAGCCGGTCGTAAGTCGGAGGCATGGAGGGAGAGGTGATCTCGAAGGGGAGAGGTGATCTCGAAGGGGAGGGAGTAGCCCTTTCAGACTATCTGAAGAACCCACTTGTCCGATGTGATGTTTTGCCAGTGGCGGAGGTGATGGATGATCCTGCCACCAACCAGCCACCCCTGATCTTGAAGGGCTGGACTAAGAAGGTTTAGAGGCTTAAAGGGGAGGAGTGGACTGACTAAACCTCTGTCCCCCTGACCCACAGGGTCGAAAGGAGCCACGCACAAGGTCATGCAGAGGTTGCGGAACTTGCACAGTCTTGTTGGGATATGGCTGGCGCGGCTGAAAGCCCCTTCTGTAGCCACGAAAGGGGCAAAAAGCAGACAGGGACGTGTGGTTACCGAAAGGCCCAAGGACTTGTCCGTAGCCAGCGAGTCCATAAAGCGCCCCGACCATGTCTGTCTGGTCTCCGAAGAGATGGGTGCCATCAAAGGGCATGTCAATAGTAGAAGCTGGGACATCCCCAGAAAAGCCAGAAGTTCTCAGCCAAGCGTGGCGTTTAACAGTCATCGTCTATGACATTGCTCTGCCCAGTGAGTCGGTGGTGTTAAGCCCACAGTGAATGGTGAACCTTGCGGCATCTCTCCCGTCAGATAACGCTTGTGAGAGAATAGCCCAGGCCTCTTCCGGGACCTGTGGCAACACTTGTGCAACCGTTTCCCACAATGAGTCGACTTAACGGCCCAATAGGCATGCAGAGTTCACTGACCGCAATGCAAGGCTGGTGGAAGAGAAAATCTTCTTGCCCCAACTATCAAGTCTCTTGGATTCCCTGTCCGGGGGTGCGGAATGGCATACAAGAGAAAATAAGGCTGAGGAACTGACCTAGGACCCAAGGGTGCCGTCGGCATCGGCACTGATAGGAGCCGATCTGGCGCCGGGTAGTCGGGGATGGTGCCGGCGGCATAGTGATTCTTGGCGTAGGGGCCGGCACCGGGGAAGGTAGTAGCGGTCCACCACCACCAGATCCATTTGGGGGCATTGGCGCAGAGGTCACAGCCACTAGCGCGGAACCGGATGGAGCCCCTTCTGAGCCTTCCGAGCCCAAAGGCGCGCCGGGAGGGTCAGGTCGCCCAAATATGAGGCACATGACGTCACAGAAATCTTCAAGCTGGGCAGGGGTCGCTGTGGCTCCTGGAAAGGGAGAGAAGCGCAGAGTGGACCCAGGTGCAGGTTCTGCAGAACGAGGCCTAGAGTGTCAAGACTCCTCCGTCACGTCGGCCGACAGACGCGGAGAATTAAAGGGCACTTCGATTTCTTGTGTTTCTCATACCTCTTACCTGACCGACCCGACGACTTCGGGTTGGAGGACAAAGACATAGGACTCCTGGAGAGGTGCCAGGACCTTCCCCTCAACCAGGAACAAGACCTTATGGGCCAACGGCGTGGAGTCAAACGCCGGGCTGCAAGCAGCTTCAGGGACTGCATGGGACGCTGCCTTGGAACCCACAGGGTGTTTTAAAAGAACCCTCACTCACCTACCTGGTAGGCGACATGCTTCATCATTAGGTTCCCACCCTGGTCGCCGAATGCTTCCAGGGTGTGCTGCGACGCCTGATTACAGTGGAGTTGTTTTTTTTGTGGGGGAGTGGGACTGTGATTGTGAGTGTGTTAGTGAAAGGTGCAATTTTTAAAATTAGCTCAAGACTTCCTGTCACTAGACGTGAAAATTTTAATGGTGAAAGTCTTGGTCAATATTAAAAGCAACGGGGGATAGATGTGGGATATTACATTGATCCCACTTATCCTAAGTGTGGTCTACATGTTTCAGCCATCTTCTTTTTATGCTTCTCAGGCTCAAAATGGCTTTCAACAGGACCAAAAACAAAAAGGCATGGGCACTATGGCTGCAAGGATGGTGTGTGTCGTTTGTACTTACAGACCCACGTACTCGTCAGGAAAGTTGTCTTTTGCTTTTCCTCTTTTCAATGGTAGCTCCTCGCTACCTGGGTTTGTCCGAGGGGGTGGACCATGTTTTCACACTTTTATCAAGGCCTCTCCACGGAGACCTTGCGCCAGCTCCAGGTGTAACTGCCACTCGTTATTTGCAAGGCGTCAACAGCAGAGTTGGTCTGTTCTGGCGTTCAATGAGCCTGCCAGGTGGTTCACCACCAGGAAGATACCTTGGTGGTTCAGCCACTTGTAGAGGCGCTAGGCTTCCTGGCACTGGGGCCGTGACCCCACCATGCCATGTTTGTTGCAGTACCACATGGCGGTGGTGTTTTCGGGGAGCACCTGAACCAGCCTACCCCTTGAAGGACGGCAGGAAGGCTTTCAGCTCCAAGCTACTGCTCTGGATGGGGAAGGGCGAGAGGTCTGCCGCTGACTCAATCACAGTCCAGTAACCAACACTGCAAATCTTTCTCAGTCTCCTCCGAAATCTAAACTTAGTCAGAGATGTCAGCTTGATGTTGGGCTCACTGCGACTTCAGATCCCACTGTAGAGCCTGCATATGCAATATGGTGTGCTTGACCAGCAGGATGCAGGAGGCCATCAGTCACATCAGCCTCAGAGTCGACCTCATTAGAATCGAGGACCAAGGCTAAAAGATTGAGATCATAGCCTCAATGTCGAGGACTCTCTTTCCCGGGGGTCAAGCTTGAAATTGAACAGTGCCCAGAATTGCTCAGATGAAGGGCAGAGAAGGAGTCAAGTGTGACTTCGGCATGTGGATAGTGAACCCCACGGATAACAGGAGGTGCATCTGGAGGTGGTTGACCACTGCCTGAGGCAAACCCACCTTCAACAGCCAGTTGTCGCAGTAAGGAAAGACTGGCACCCCTGACCACCATAATTTTTGTGAACAGCCAAGGGGCACTGGTGAGATGAAAGAGGAGCACAGCAAACTGAAAATGCTCCTGTGTCACCATGTACCGCAGGTAACGCCTATAGGCCGGCAGGACAGGTATTTGGAAATCGGTTTCCTGCAGGTCCAAAGCCACCATCCAGTTTCCAGGGTCAAGGGCAGACAAGACCTGGGCCAATGTGAGGTTTTTGCACTTTTCCTTGTGGAGAAAGGCGTTCAGAAAGTTCAGATCTGGAACAGACAGAAGATCTCTGCCCTTCCTGGGCACCAGAAAGTAGCAGGAATAACAACCAAGTTACTTCTGTTGCTGGCACCCTCCCAACAGCCCCTTTGGCCAAAAGGGCTTGCACTTCCTGCCTCTAAATGGAGAGATGGCCCTACACCAGTTGCTTAGTGGAAGGTGTGGTGGGGATGAAAGGAAGGCTAAGGCATAACCTTTGCAGACAATCTGCAGGTCTCACCAGTCCAACATGATCGCTTGTCAACCCGGATAGAATCAGAGGATTCTGACCCCAACTGGTGGTTGTGGCCCGTCAAGGGCACACTAAAGTGATCTGCCAGGTGTGGCTGCGAGGGTGGGGGTGGAGGACTGAGTGCACGCTGACCTTAACCACTGGTGGTAAAGGATGCCCCGGCCAAATCCACAAAAGGAATGGTACAATTGTTGCTGCTGGTGAGGCTGGGCAGAGAGGCCCAGTGAGCAAGCAGCAGCCCTACTCTCCTTGAAGAGTTCAAAGGCAGAGTCAGCCTTGTCCCCAAATAGGCAAGACCCATCGAATGGCATGTCCATCATGGAGGACTGGACGTCACCTGAGAACCCAGTTGATCGCAGTCACACATGACGATGAATGGCAATGCTGGTGCCTATAGCTTGCCCAACGGAATTGACTACAATGAATAGTGAACTTGGCCGTACCAAGACCATATTTAATCACCTGGGAAAGGACAGGGTAAAGGACTTTCTATACACCAAGGAAGACATATGCCACCGAGCCCAAAGAGCATGAGTGTAACAGCCCAGGAAACAGGAGGCGTCGATCGATCGCAGGACCAAACTGGATGATGAGAAGAGAAGGAGTGGTAGGAAAAACGTTGGGGTTGGTCTGGCTGGTGGAAGCCTACACTACAAGGCTCTCTAAAGATGGGTGCTGTGAAAAAATGGCTGGATCGCCTGGAGCAGGGGGATTGTGCCTGGCAATTTGTCTGTTAACTGGAGGGCGAGTACAAGGCTTGGCTCAAGCTCTTAGAAGGGCATCTTTTAAGGCCTCAATGAAAGAGAGGAGGGGCTAAGAAGTAGTCTGGTCTGATTGTAGGCCTTCTGTCAGCACGTTTGTTTTCAACTCCATGGTGGAGAGCTGGAGGTCAATGACTTCAGCTGACCTACGGATAACCATAGCGTAGGAGGCAGATTCTTCCATGGCTGGGCGTGGAGAGAGAAGAGACCTCTCTGGAGAGATATCCAACCCACTAGCCTCCTGCAAGTCCTCATACTAATTGTCCTCGGCATAGGGCTGAGCGAACTCATCACCTCTGTCATTGTGAGAGTCAGTGCCAAAGAGGGAATGCAATGAATGTTGCCTGCCATGTGGAAGTTCGAGTGCAGGGGCTGGTGCCTTATTCAGATTCGGGTGCAGCGTTGGTTGATTCAGACTTGGAGAGGACAACTGGAACCCTCCTTGGGTGGGGGTCTGGAGTGAGTGGCATTGACGTACCCAGGCCTGGCATGGGTTTGGGCATCAGGTGCGGCATCAGAACTGGAGCTGAAGGCAGAAGTGACTCAGAGGGTCCAGTTGGCGCGGAGGGTAAACCCGCCTAAAGGTAGTCCAGGTGGAAGACCTCTCGTCTCCGTGGGGCACAAAGGCACACCAGAGGGAGTTGGAAGGTATCTGAAGAGCCGCAGCATAGCTGCACAGAACTCTTCGATCTAGCGTGGCATTGCTAAATTCCCTGGAAACTCAGGATGTGCCGGAACCAGCTGTGGAATCTGCTCCGAAGTCGTCCGACTTTGAGAGTGGGAACGAGACAGTTGCCACCACCCAAGCACTTAGTCAGGGGAGTGGGAATGGCACGAAGGAAGGATATTTGCTGGGTGTGGTAAATAATGCCTATTGTGAGTTTTGGAAAAACTGGGAATTACTCATAGAATAAATGTTTACTTCGCCAGATTCAGCATATATCAGATTTCCATGCTCATTTTCCCTGTTAAGGTTCGGCAGGTTTTATCTGTTGACATTTGTCAGGAGAAAGAGTTAAGAGGGTGTGGTGTACTGTGAAACATGGAATTCCAGTCCCTGCACAAACATGTTTTTAGAAGCACTGGAACTTTCTGTCAACTTCAGAATCAAGGCTTAAGTGAGCTGTCACTCAGTGTGTGACATTTGAATTGATTCAGTCATTGTAAGTTTGGTATGAGAAATGGATTCAATTTATGCTTGGACAATTGTATTATTGTTCTGAGTACATATCGCTATTTACACGAAGCATGTAATTATTGTTGAGTTGATGCGCAGCGTTGTTGGGATGCTGATGTGTCTTCCTATATTATTAGGCACCCCTATATCTGTTTGATTCGAAGTTGGATATTGTGCGCTAGTGTTCCATGTTTTGTCAATTTCTAATTGGCACTGCATCTATTTCTAAAGAGTCACTTGCCATTTTCCTGATATTAATGACATAGGTCCTGATTTAGAGTTTGGCAGGCAAATACCCTGCCACAAATGTGACGTGTATCACGTCAGTCTTATTACAAGGGCATTAGGGTATAAAGCACTTGTAATAAGACGGACTGAATATCTGTTACACTTGCGACCGATTAAACCCTGCCGCCAAACTGTAAATCGGGCCCATAATGTGGTGTTATATGTGTAAAATAACGCAAAAGGTTAAAGTTTAAATTTAACTGTCTTAAAACATCTGTCTGTTGAGGTTTTGTCTTGTAGGCATTATTCACCTCCCTTCAACCTTATCTAAAAATGCTGCCAATATGTATACTTGTGTGTATACCCAGTTATAGTGACGTTATGGATGTGATGCAAAAACAAGAACAAAAAACTAAAACTCACAGCTACGCTAATCTAAGCAATAATAACTCTCAGCCCTGCTCTGCATTGATCATGATATCATAGATGTCACACCAAGGCTCCAGGAACCCAACCATGTTGGTTGAGTTCACTTGCCACTGTAGGCTTGGGTGCATCCTACTATGGTTCTCCAAACTGAGCCAAGTACACCCTTTCCCAAATTGTCTCTCAGGGTAGCTAAGGCAAGCGGTCAAAGGCTTCTCAGGGAGGTAGTGTGGAGTGCAAGAGCTCTAACCTAAACAGTCAACAGATGCAATAATTATGTTGTCCATCCCAGTATTTATTCTTAGTAAAAAGATTACTTTATTATCACAACAAAACAAAACGAGAATATGACAATCCAATGTGGCCCAGACGCAAGATATTGCAACTATGATGCCTGGTGGTAAAGCGATCCACCTGCTATGGAGCCCTGCCCTCATTCTAGAAATCGAATAAGGTCGATAGCGCTTTGATTTTAGTCAAAGGCACAGATAAGGTATAGGTGCAATTCACTAGGGATCCACTGACTCAAAGCAGTTCAGTTCAAACCCAAATGAAAAGAATCATTTAAGCAATAGTCACTGTTCGTGTGGCAGAACACAGACTCTGCACTTGCATTAGTCTCTCGGATGAGACCCCGTTATGGGACGGGAATGTTCCCTCCATGGTTACGGGCATGTTTCCCTACCCTGAGTGCCAGTCTACGGGTGTCCCTGGTATCCTGGCTTACTTTGGCACTGGCATCACACTAGTCTAGCATGTGGGAAGAGGCCTAGGACTATACTGGACTATGCGAGGTCTGAAACCTGTCAGTGCCCTGATGGGATGAAGCAACTACAGACAGTGGAAGTGCATTGCCTGCATTCCTATAGCTGGAGATCCAATCAGTGTAGTGAGGAGGATGGAGACAGGACTACCGTTAAACATTCCATGGAGACTCTTGTTAGCAAGGGCTTGCTGATTAGTTCTTCCTGAGTGCCTTCATTTAGGGGACGACAAGGGTGAATTGTGGAACTGAAGTTTCTGTGGTTCAAGGTGAGGATGTTTCTGGGTAAGGTTTCCTCTTTTTCCTTTCCCTAGTTAATGATATGGGGAGGCTGATGACCGCTAGATGCAGAAACCTCACACTTCCTTATGCTCATATTATGGGTGCTTCAATTTGGAGGAAAATTTCTAGCTGCTTTGAGAAGCATCACTTTAGCAAAAGGCTATGTCTGCAGAGCAGCCCAAGAAAAACACTTGAAAGAGAACCACCCCAAACCAGTTCTGAAATTTGAGACCGTGGATCCACATCCCCCCGTCTAGAAAAGTGTACTTCACAGAATACTCAAAGAATTGCTTTGTGAAAAAGGCTGGTGTCTATCTGATAACCAGTCTCCCAGGTGCGAGAGGACATCACATGAATTCGGCCCTTTCTTCAGGAGCTCGGAAGGTCTGCTAGTACCTAGAAGCATACAGGCCTGCTGAGAGACAAAATGAGTCTGGCTGTCCCAGCAGAAAGAGAGACTGTTCAGAGAAGACCAGTGTGTTCTTAGTCTGAGGAACACCCAGAGAAAACAGACGGTTGGAGAGCGAAGGCAGGAGTGACTAGTGCTGAACAGGGTCTCCCAGTCCCTCTGCGGTTCCAAGTAGGACTGCAAGTGCTGTGAGGATTCACAATGGCCCGATCATTGTTACAAATGCCGTAAGGTTTGTGGCGACCTGATTGGGGCAACTACTGAAGTGAAATTATACTTGGCCCAGTAGGGCAACAACTGCCATGGGGTTTGCTGTGGTCCAGTAGTGGCTGCAAAGGCTGAGGTGCTTTTATCAACCTAGTCGGACTAGCTTTTGCCTCACCAGCCAAAAAGATCCAAAACTGCTGAACTGGTGCCTGCACGACCACCCAGTCCACTGGATGACATCAGGCTCATCTGGTTGGTTGCGTATGCGATAGACATGGGCCCGGTCTCCTCTGTGGCCTCAGAGTACCGCAGGACTTTACCTGGAGAGGAATTATCTATCAAGTTCACAATCTAGCTCAAGGGTCTAACAACTGCATTCCCACCAGCTACCAGGGATAAGAATGTGAACAAATGAGCAAAATGATTGCACATTTGACCTGTGGGCCACCAATAATCTGCACCTGAGCCTTAATAATGCTTCTGCCATAATTGGTGGATGATAAGTTTGTCTAGGGTCACCCGGTGGTAGATATCAATGAGGTGGATGAAGGACAAAGCACCACAAGAGGGAGTTTTGACTAGGATAAATATCCTGATTGCCAGAGTAAATTGAATAATAAGTACTGCTGTGAGATTAAAAGGCACTTTCTTTTCGAAAAAGACAAGCACAGGGATTAACATTGACATTGCCATGTCTGTTGGGTGATTGTTGAGTTCTGAGCTCGTGCCTCCCACTTGAGAAGCTAGTAACTGCTTGCGCTTGGAACCCTGAGAGCCACGTGCGGAAAGGGTTGTATTGGTCCAGTGTCCACAGCCACAGTAAGATGGACCCTAGGACACCAGTGGCAAACGAGGTAAGGGCTAGTCAGCTCTGTGGCCCCCGAAAACAGGGTCTGTTAACTGGTGGCAGTTTTGGGATCTGCAATTACCAACTCTAATTTTCTTGAACAGAAAAGTAAGATCAGCATGAGCACAGCATTACCTGCACAGTACAATGGAAGATAAAAGGCTGTAGAGAGGCGACCCTGACAACTTGTCCTTAGATCATTTAAGGGATTCGTGTTTGGAAAGTTGGTGGTGAGCTCCCATGAAAAAGCATAGGGAGATCCTTGCTGATTTTGTTAAGGACCAGTTAGGAAAACTGGGCAAAAGACATTGCTGTCATCAACTCTAGGAATTATTTCCTTGGATGAGTTAAGCCTATCAGTGATGCTGAACTTGCGGTCGACTCTTCAGAATGCGAAGACTAAGGAAGAAGACGAGGCTAGGCAGTCAGAGAGAGTTGAGCTTACCTCATCAAAAACAAACTAAAGGTAAGGAGGTGAGAGAGGGTAAGAACATATGCGGAAAGAAAAAGAGAAAGAGGAAAAAGAAAGGGAAATGCAATAGGAAATATAAAGGCAGAAAATAGAGAGAATTAGAGAGAGAAAAGTTGAAGATAGCAGCCGAGACTGCTGCATCTGGGAGAAGCAATTCCACCGCTAACTTTGAAAAAGTACCTACCAAGATTTCAAAAGAGCTTGTGCACATGTATGTGGAAGGCAGGGATACTTTGTGGAGTTGTTTATAGAGTGCAGGCTTTAAACGAAGTGGGCAGTTTCTTTAATGAGTTGTTTGCTCTTAGAAGGCTCAGCAGTCATTGCAAGAATGCCTGTAGCTGATCAAGTCAACAAAAAGCAGATGAATGAGGTTCTGGTCAGAAGGTGAGGGCTGAAGCCAGATTAGTACCTGAGGGTCAAAGAGAGCAAAGTAAGGCATGGTGCTCTGGTTGAAACATGGATGCATAGTATACTGCATCAATTGAATGATTAGTTGCAAGGGATGGGAGCCAAATACTGTCATTCCCTCAACCTGCTGATGGTGACTGAGTGGATGAAGGACTACTTAACCCCACTTACATAATACCTATCAGATTTAACAAGGAAGGATCCACAGAAGCTTGATGTATTGTCTGGCAAGTAAGAAGCTAGCAGGGTTAACAAAAGGCGAGAGCAGTAAGGCTCTAAGCCAAAGAGAGAAAGGAACTCTCAAGAGACTGGCTCCAACCCAAAGGTTAATGGCTAGAGTTATTCCCAAGAGTCCAAGGTAGGACACAAGCAAAAAGGGAATAAGGTTCCAAGCCAGGAACACAAGGGAAAGGGAAGATATTAAGGGTCTTCCAATCCCAAAGTGGTTACTTATTACAGGGGTCACAGATAGAGGCATTACAAAAAGGACTGTCAGGTCTAAGACCCTGTACCAGTTGCACCTACAAAAACACGTGTGCTGACTGTAGGTGAAGGAACCTTAGAGTGCACAGTTGCATTCAAACTGGTAGCAATGTACATTTGGGAAATGGACCCAGAAGCCCTTAAGCACATCTGTCCAAGTATCATGGGGTTTGTGTTGGTAGCTAGTGTAAATGGGAAGAAAGTTTCTGCCCTAAGGGATGCAGGTGCTTACAGGACTGTGGTTGAAAAAAAGTATGTCAAACCAGAGAAGCATTTCCTTGTTGCCAATGGCGCAGGTTTGTCACGCAACAGGGACAACTTAGAGTACCTCACTGCCCAAGTTTAGGTGGAAATAAATGCCAGGTCAGCCAGGGACTATGTAGGGGTGAGAGAGAAGCAAGGTGTCTGGGGGGGTGGGGGGCAATTACTTGATTGCCCCTGGTTTAGGATCATGAGCCGACTCCTACATGGCATGGACCACATCAGCTGTGTAGACCAGGTCACAGGCTGTACATCAGTCTCAGCATGAGAATGGGACCAGCCTGGATTTTCAAGGACCAGAGAAAAGTATTAAGAGGATCAGGGCAGATTTTAAGAAGGCACAGGTCATGGCATTCATCGCCCTGTGCCAGAGGAAGGTTGAGACACCCGAATCGGACCAGATGTTGGGATCTGGGTTACTGCCAGCGCTACAAGGGTTGCGGTTGCTAGAAGGCCTACCAAGGAGGAATTCTGCCAGTCAAGTTGAGAGCGTTCTGCTTGTAGGACTTCAGAACGGAGCCCAATACAGAGTGGTAGAAAGACAATGATTGATGGGAGGATAGACTGCTTTGTCGTGAGCATGTGGATCCTGAGTCAGGAGTCAGAAAAAAAGCTAGTGGTTCCCCTAGTACACAGTAGTTTTCCTGCCATTACTAGTCATACACCGGGGCATAAGAAAGACCCAGGATAGGTTGGACTCTGTCCTACTGGCCAGGGATGCGATGTGACACAAAGAGGTTCTGTAGAACTTGTCCTACTTGCCAACTGAGTCTTAATTCAGGAAGTAAAACCAAGGTACTATTACTGTCATTACAAGTTGTAGGTGTTCCATTCTAGGTGGTGTAAACCGACATTGTTGGTCTATTTGACACCGCCATACCCAACATCCAACAACAAGTATATCTTGGTTGTGGGGGCTATGGTACCAGGTATCCAGAGGTAGTACCTCTGAGAAGCACAACTGCAAAGGTTGTAGGTAGGGCACTTCAAGGGATCTATCAAGGGTTGGATTTTCTAACACTGATTTCTACCGACTGGAAAACAAACTTTATCTCCTCATATACAGAAATGTATGTGTAAACTGGAATGTCCTACCACTTCTCCACAGTATGCCACACACAAACCATTAGGTTGGTGGAATGGTTCAAAAAGACCCTTCAGAGCATGATAGAAACTCTGTCAGAGAACCCCAGGAGAAAGTGGGATTGTCTCCTGCCATGTCTCTTGTTCACCTACATAGAGAAATTGCACAAAAGGGGGTTGGGTTCAGTCCTTTTGAAGTTCGGTTTGAAAACCCTCTGCATGGTTCATTCACCTTAGAGAAGGAACTTATGAGTCACCTCAAAAGGATTTGGTGGACTATGTCACTGGCCTCAGAAAGTCGATGGTCAAATGCATTAGTCAAGCGAAGAAAAGCCTTCAGGCAAGCCAAGAGCTATAGACTACTATGACTAAGACACTAACTGGGTACCAGGAGGGTCAGGAGGTGTTGGTGCTGAACCTCATTTGCCCAAGAGTTTTGGAGGAGAAGTGGGGTGGGCCACATAAGGTAGTGTAGAAGATTTTTGATGTCAACTACTTGGTGGACATTGGTGTCACGGGCGGAGCCAAAGAGGGTGTTCCATGTGACCTGGAGAGATTTCACAGTGAACATAATGGCAATGACTGAGGAAGGCAATGAAACACTTCCTGATGTTAGGAATATTCAGTGCCTGCTTTCAATTGGGGAGAATGAGAACGTAGATATGCAATCTCTCCTTCGAGAGATGGATATAGTTGAAAACCTTAATGTGGATAGTGGATTGCGACCTAGGTCCAAGTTTATACCAACTACTTTATATCACCGCAACATCGACTTATTCTCTAATAAAATAACTGAGGATCTTTATAAATTGGAGTCCCCAAGGAAGTTTGGTGGTCAGCCACACTGAAATTTGTCACCAGGTGAAAGAAAGGCACTGACTAGATTGCGGAATGATGACAGTATTGTAATCAGGGAGGCTGACAAAGGAGGCAATGTGGTCGACATGAACAAGGACTACATTGGGGAGATCAACCCCCAACTCCGTGATAACCTATGTTATGAACTGGTTAGGACTAATCCCATCGGGGAACTCACTTATTAACCTAAAGTTTAGCGAATAGAAGCATATCTGCTTACTGAGTGATGATGAATACCAGTATCTACGGGATGAACACCCGAGCCACCCCTGTATCTACATATTCCCGAAGGTCCACAAAAAGGGTTTTTTTCCACCAGGGCGACCAATAATATCTGGGGTGGGGTCTCAGACGGAGAAACTGTTGGAATTTGTTGATTTAAAGTTACAAAAACATGTACAGAACCTGCCATCGTACATAAAAGACAGCAAGGACACACTCACTAAGTTTAAAGATTGTGTGGTCTGAAAATCTTTATTTTGTGACTTTTGATGTAGTCAGCCTGTACACCTGCATTCAAAATACATTTGGCATTAGGGCAGCAAGATCTTACTTGGACACAGAAGGAGCTGAACACTATGAACACAACAACATGATTTTGGATATGATTGAACTAATACGGACTAAGAACTTTTTTCTTCATGATGGCCAATGGTTCCGACAGACACGCGGGACAGCCATGGGTTCCCGATTTGCTCCCTCATATGCCTGCCTTTTCATGGGCTGGTACGAGAGGGAGCATGCCAGGAGCAGACGTGCCTCCCCCTGGACTCAACATATAGTTTTCTGGGGAAGGTACATTGACGACATTATCTGCCTGTGGTCTGGTACTGAAAAAGCCCTCTCTGAATACTTCCAGTATCTGAATGATAATCCTTATGACGTTATGCTTACTATGGACTATCATAAGGAAAGGATGGATTATTTAGACCTTCATTTCTACATCAAAGATGGGATAGTGCATAGCACATTGTTCCGTAAAGTGACCGCCTGCAATGGGGTCCTGCAAGCCACTAGTGCACATGCACAATCTGTGATTAAAAACATACCTTTTGGGGAAATGGTGAGAGTCAGGCGTAATTGCAGCGAAAGTGATACATTTGAAACCAACATTCTAGATAGGAAAAAGAGATTCCGGTAAAGGGGTTACATTATGAGGGTTCTGGATTCGGCTGAGAATTGGATATATCAATTGGAAAGGGAAGCCACACTTATGAGTAATCATAGGGCTATGAGGACAGATGTGCGAAATAGGAACTTAAGATTTGTAACACAGTACACTACCTATAGTGACAGAATCTTCAGACTTTTCAAAAAGAACTGGCACCTCTTGATGGAGATTTCAAGTTTGCGGAGTAATTTGATGGCAAATCCCTCCATTACCTATAGAAGGGGCGTGACAGTGAGGGATGAGTTGTGCCCCAGTTATGTCACGTCCACTAGGCATAAAGGTACTTGGCTCCCACCAAAGCCCTGTGTATTTTTTACGTGTAATTCCTGTAACATCTTCAAATATGGCATACATAAAATCCGAGAGTTTGGGTACAATAGTCCACACAAATACAAGCTCAAACACTTTATTAATTGCAATACCACCTTCGTTGCCTGTGTGTTGGGTTGTAGATGTAACCTGATCTACGTGGGCAGCACAACAAGATGTCTCAAACTCTCTATCCAGGAACATCGGAGAGCCATTATCAATGGCGACTCGAGGTATCCGATGGCGGAACATTTCAGTCAGGTGCATCCCGAGATCCTCAGTTTTTGGTTCCATGGGATTGATTAAGTAAGCACTGGTGCCAGAGGAGGGAATAGGTAATTGCTGCTAAGACAATGTGAGGCCAAATGGATCTGTCTATTACGGACGATTGTCCATGGGCACAATACGGACAATGAAATGCATTATTTTTTAGGTTGATTAGCATCTTTTGGGTTTGCGCTTGTTGTTGAAAATGCATTATGAAATTGGTTATTTCTATCCCATACTGACACCTTGTTACGGATAGGGCGCACCCAGATTTGCTTCACTTTCATCAACTTTCTTCCACTTATTCGAAGTGGGTATCACTAGTCTTACTATTGGGCATTATTGTACAGTGTGGACTGGGGGGGGGCGCTGCTCTTATGGCCCCTGTAGATGACAACGGAGCACAAATTGGAATTTGCTATCTTGCTAATTTGTCAATGAGAGAGGATGGTGTTTTGTCGATGGTGGCAGCTTGGCCTGGTTCCTATTTCTCATTTGGTTCTGGTGATTGATTGGTGAGGCTACATAGGCGTGAGATGCCGGATGCAGTTCCTGACGTTTCTGAGTACGCACTCCCATTATATGACACTTTTTATTAATGCCAGCTATTAGCCATGGAGTATTTAGGAGGTTTGTTTTCACTTCCTGAGTTTGGACTCCCTATTTCGATTTCTGTTACTTTCTGGAGTAATTAACAGGGATAGTTGCCATTGGGTCACCCCTTTTTTACATCTAGACTAGTCATAGAGGAATAGTTGCCGTTGGGTAACTTTTTTTCTTTATGAGTGGATGCCTGCGATGGGCGAGATCCTATATCTTGACTGGCCACAGAGGGACTGCCTAACAATATTTAGGCCACCGGAACCTCCTGGAAAGTGGTATAAGCTACAGATGCCTCAACTATTCTGGATATTTTTGATCGTTCAATTTGATTGCTAATTTTTATTAATTACCTTTATTGGCAATACGCTATTAAAAATACGAGACTTGTCCTCTTTTTTATAAACATTAAGTCTGGATGTTAACTTTTGCCCTTCCCCATCACTAACTGACAGTAATCTCTGCGGATGGGTTCCCTATCCAAGGGATTGGACATTTAAAGATGGCCGTCAGTTAACCTGGGTTAACCATAGAGGTATTGGCTTAAATGGCGGTGACGTTACCGGAATTTTCTCAGAATTTCCCTGTTTTGATTGGAGAATTGAGGAGACGGATACTTAGCAGGGTAGGTACAGGCTCAAGCGAGTGATTTGTAAACGCAAAGAGATTTAGGGAGTCTCACGCTGATGTAGTTAAATTGTTAGCGTTAAGTAGCATGATTGATTTTTGCTTTGGCACACTGTTTTGGTCACTTTAACATAAGAGACGTGTGGTTACACGTGAGCGGGGTATATTTATTCGGAACATGGATAAAAGCAACTTGTCTAACATGAATACTATGCTGTTTTTGTTAATGGCAGTTACGTCATCGACACCTCCTCTAAGTTTCTCCTTTGCGATAGGTTGTTAATTGATCCTTACGTAAGGTGGGGCATGTTATTTTAAGGCGGCACAGTGCGCACCTCTTACTTGACTTTATTATACTAGAGAGGAAGATGCTAAGCAGGACAGGCACATGCGTTATCAGGCAATTTAAGAAGCTAGGGGATCCGCAGACTCACACACTGGGGCCTTTAAATTGCTAGCGTTAAGTCACAGGCTTGTTTTTTGTTTGGGCACACTTCCTTGATCAATTTGATACAGGACATACATAAGGTTACATCTTGGCAGGGTATAAATATTCTGGATATGGACAGAATTAACATGTCATATAGAAATATAATGTGGTGTGTTTTTTAACACGGTGGTGATGTGGCATGGGTGATCGATTCGATATATATGCGATACCGGATCAATTCACAATGTTATTTTAAGTCTAGCGTAATTAACTAGCCGTTTTGGGTGATAGGCTGTGATTGTTGGGGACGGATTAAGTGATTCACACATGGTGCAAGTTGTATTAGTATCATTAGGAACTGTTACTACCGATATGCTAGTTACAATTGGTATTATTTATATCGGGTATCAAACGGGGGGCACAGTGATGCCCCGAGGAAATCCCTAATGTTGCCAGCGTACCTAGCTGGAACGAGGATATTGAACGTTGCTTGGAACTCCACGTATTGTCTTAGGAGATAAAGGTGAGACATTGGGATGATGTTGCCTCATGGATGCGATTACACGATTCAGTGGTGTTTACGGTCTCTATGTGCATACACATTTCTTTCTAAATGCACATGCTGCTCTTCTCTTTCTTTATATAGTGTTGTTCTTTATCTGTTTTTCTAAATCCATTTTTATTGTGATTTGGTGTATCCACATTTCTCTTTCACTGGTATATCTATTGCTTATTGGTTATTTCTCTGCTACTACTTCTGAATACACTCCTTTGGGTAGATTTTAACAATCAAATACAAATATGGATTCAAAAGGTTATGCATCGTGGGCCCTCTTTGGATTTACAAATTGATCCTCTTTCTACCCTGCTTCTTCTTAAGTGTAGTAACGCTCATTATTTTATTTGGGTAAAATGTTGCATATGTTTTTCCTGTTTATGTCTAGAATTTATGTTTTTATATATTGGTTTTTATATTGATGTGGTTTGGTTTCTTTGTTTGTACTTTGTGGTTTTTCACTCACATGTGGTTTTTTATTTTTGTCCTACTGGATGTATATGTGCTTCATGTAATATGGTCCATTAGAATGGCTCCTTTTAATGTGTAACATCAGTTTCCATTCCTTACATTCTTACTCAGGGACTTAACATGTCTTTGAAAGAGATATTATTTAATGTTTGTTTTTGTAGTGTCGTGTGCCATTTGTGTTGAATTTTTTTTGTGGATTTGTTTTTATGTTGATTGGTTTTCAGCCCTGATGAAGTTCCTACGGTTTATGGAACGAAACGCGTTGGCTGAACAGTGTATGTAAATAAAGAAAAGACTATGAAAAAATTAAAATAAAGGGTTTGAAACAATACGCTTGATTGGACTTCTTTACCTGGTGCACCTCTATATGCTTTATTGGCCAAGTATCTGGTACACAGGGGCACTGAACAACGGCAGGTGGCGGAGGATTTGTGCACAGGACTTTTGAATCTACGAAACTAAGCGTGAGGTGCAGGCTGGAAAGTCCGCCGTTGGGTTCTTTCTCATTTGACAATGAAACACTTCCTGAACTGCTGCACGATAATATGAAGGATGGTTCTGTGGATGGGATACGACTTGCCCTTGAAAGAATGCCTGTGCAGCAGAAAGAGTATAGAGAGATACTGGAACGATTTTCCCATCTTGTTTTGCAGACTCCAGGGTTGACACCGGTGTACATCCATGATAGACACCAGGGATAGTTTGCCCATGAGGAGCAAGACTTAGCATGTCTGACTGAGTTCATCAAGGTAGAGGTTGCCAAGATGCTGGACTTGGGAGTGATTGAGCGAATCGGTGGTCTTTAGGCCAGTATAGCAGTATTTCATGCCCAAGCAAAGATCCAAAGACTTTCACTTTTGTGTGCACTGCGAGGAGGCCTTCAATGAGGTGGCCAATATTGATCCACACCCGATTCCCAGAGCTGATGAGCTAGTGTACGAGCTAGGTGTAGCTTGCTACTTGAGTACCTTTGAAATGGCTGCTGGCTACTGATTAATCCCCTTATAACCTAGTGAATTATCACATCAAGAAGGGTTATTCAGCTTAGAGTGATGTCTTTTGGGCTCCAAAACGTTTATCACTTTTAATTGCCTGAATAAAATATGCCCTCTCAGGGCTGGAAGTGTTCTGTGTGGCGTACCTTGTCGATATTTGTGGAAGGAACGCCTCAAGCACCTTGAACAGGTGTTGGTCAGGATACTGGAAGCAAAACCAACCAACAAGGCAACCACCTGACAGGTAGGTGATCCGTAGTAGTTTATACTGGGCATTAGGTGAGCAACATCAAGATCTGGTTGTTGGATGTCAAGATCCACTGGGTGCTAGAGTGATGGATTCCCACCACTCAGACCCAGGTGAGAGCCTATTAGGACTCACTGGATATTACAGAAATTTTGTGGCCAACTTGGGGACCATTATTGCTCCCTTGACAGCTCTGACATCCAGGAACCAGCCTGAGAAAGTGATTTAGTCTGTGGAATGTCAGATGGCCTTTGAGGGCCTGAACAGAGCACTATGGATCAGTAAGTAATGTGAGTAACAACCAAACTCCCTGCTCTGCTGCTGGTACAAGTTCATAGCTTTCTCGGTGAGCAACAAAATTACTTATTTGAAAAATATACTGGCATGACCTGATGACATCTGGGTGAAATCCGGTGGGGATGTGAGGAGGGTGCCCAGAAAGGGGAGCGCATAACCACCTTGGACAATCTGGAGGACTCTTAGGTCAGAAGTCATCACATGCCAGTAGGGTGAGCAGTGTCGTATCTGGCCCCATGCCAGCCCCAGATACTTGCAAGTGGGCAAACAAATGGGGTTTGGAAGCACTGCATAGAGACAAAAAGGAAGAGGAATGATGTTGCTTCTGTACTTGACCTTTTGCACAGTCTCCGCTGCTAGTGTGATGGCTACCACTGGCAGAAGGTTAGGCCCCTGGGATAAAAACAGAACGACTTGTACTGCTGGTGGAACTGGATGTAGTTCTACTGTTATTGAAAAGCTCCAGAGCAGCACTGCCACATTCCCCAAAATGTATGACTCCATCAAAGGGTAACCAATGATGCCTGGACATTTCAGTTACATCTGGTGGAGCACATCCAGGCATGTTGTCTGCTAATGATACAGGTGCTAGGTGCACAAGCAAACGAGTGTGTGGTGTCAATGCCAGACATAAAATTGGATTAGCTGTGTCTTGTCCATCTTAGGAAGTTTGTCCACAGGCAGTACATAGGGCTCCAGGCAGGAAGAACCTCTTGGTGTGACTGTAGCGTTTCAACGGGCAAGACAACATTCAAAGAGTTAGTGCCACCCTGCCTGAAAAAAAGTTAAAGTTCACCTTACAGGTGGAGACCTGTACCACAAGTCTGTCTAAAGTTGGATGCTGCCTCAGTTGCTGGTTTATGGCGACTAGCAATAGTGTGATGCACCACCAGATAAAATCGTTCCAACCAGGCTGACTTAACTGGGGTCAACCAGAGCCTTGTTAAGTGCCAACAGAGGTTTCGCATAAGATCATGGATGCAAAATCTCTGTAAGAAGATTAGCCTAAGTCTCTTCTTTTCTCCCGGGATGGGGTGATGTTGATCTAGCACTTCTTCCACCCTCCTAACTACAACCACCTAAGAGCCATTTTTTTTTTAGTTGGGGCCTCAATGGGGAACCAAAGATAGAGCCTGGGTACGTACTGTAGTCAATGGGATTCATTAAGTTGCATTTGTCCTATTTAAGAAAATAAACATTAGGATGTAGCTATACAGTGGGCACTATTTCCCAGTGCTAGAGGAACTCAGTAAAAGTCTGTGGGTCAGTGCCTGGTACTTTTTATGACAAATTGTGTGTTAGGTACGATGTCCTCCTGACACTGATAAAACTCTTCTCAAGAGCATTCCTTGTGAATTGCTCACTTTATATATGCCCACGGGGTAGAGTGCTACTACCAACACCAAAATGCTCTTGATAAATGTGTGAACAAAAATGTGCAATAGAATGTACAAACTGGATTACAACACCTCACGTTGCCCTATTATCAGAAAAAGCTAAATAGGGAGGGAAAGCCCAATCCAAAGCTTCTGATCTTTGGCATTTCACATTGTTTCAGAGTGTCATATTTTATGTTATTTCTACTATGTTTTTATCTTTTTCCTCTACTGCATCAATAAATTGTGATTAGCTGCTAGTAAAGCTTTGGCTCCTGGTCCTTTTACATGGATATTTAGATTACCTGCGTTTTTTTTTGTTCTAAGGTTATAGGTGAGGTATCCGAAAAATAGTATTTAACCAATGAGGAACAAGGTTAGGTGTTATAATAAATAGGACAAATATTTACATATGTTAAATGAAAAATTCTTGTTTAAATCATACTGTTTAAAATGTAGCGCAGTCACATAACAAATATTAGGTGATTGCAAGTTTTAAATTGTATTATGAATTAATAAATAATAGATGCCACAGTTACAAGAACCAAACAATATTGATTTATCACTAGTCCTTTAGTGCATGGGAAGACTCAGTAGGATAGAACGTACAAAGCTAAGATTAGCTCACTTTCCCACCCCAAGGATTTCCACTGTCCTGTATATTCATCCTGCTATTTGTAGGTACTAACCCTTGATAGGGTGCTGTGGAAGGAATTGAGTGAGGGTGCTTCTTATCAAGGGTTCTGTGCTGGAAGGTTTCTGCCTGTTTTTGTCAGTTTTGGTTGGAAACCATATTTCCAGTTCTGGGCTTTGGTTAACAGATTGTTGCATTCTGTGAGCTGCTTTCTTCGATTCTTTGAAATGAAACCTAATGGAATAAAGCAGCTGAATATAACGATTGGCAAAATAAAAAGGCTGGCAAGATGGTGTTGATTTGACATGGAGAATTTTAGGGACACTATTCAGGGGGCAGTAGACAGTATAGGCCTCAGAACTGCGCTTGTAGAAACTAGCTCTTGCTCATTGTTATGTATGCTGAGATTTTAACTTCCACAGTAAAATGTGAATGATTTTATTCAATTGTGCAATGACATGTTAAGTCTACTCAACAGGAAAAACAATACTTCTCATGGCAGTACTGCCAGACACAAAATAGTTTTTGTCTTATTTTGCAATAAAATGTTATTCATGATGACCTACAGAACAAGTTACTTACCTTTGGGTAACGCTCTTTCGAGTACAGACTATCTAGCCACATATTCCTACCCTTTTGAATATTCCCCAGGTGTCAGAGTGGATCTGGAAACTTTTCAGTAGTACCTCTGCACATCACTCTGCTCCTGAGATGATGTGCGTGGCCTATAACAGTGTCACCCCTGAAACACTTCCGTCAAATGCTTTCGAGGATATCCGTGCCCCCAGACGCAGAACCCCCAATAGCAAATTGGTTGTGATCATTATGCAGATTCCTAGACTTGGGATCTTATTAATGGATAGAGTCCAAGCACGGAACTGGGAGGATTGGAGTGTCTGTAAGGAATCTGTGGCTAGATAGAGTCTCTACCAGAAAGAGAGTTACTGAAGGAAATGACTTGTTCTTCTGATGGAGACTTCTAGTTGCAGGTTTCTTACCTTTTGAATAGTGGCACCCATTTGGAGGATGGTCTGGGACTGGACACAGACCAGAAATCCCTACAGGACCGAGTGGGTAAAATGCACCTCTCAAAAAACCTGCCTACAGTTTTTGTCGAGGGATACCTGGCTGCCAAGATGACATCAATCATCTCCATAGGAAGGTCAAAGGTGTTTAGCTGTCGTCGCTTAATCTCCATGAATGAAGGTTGAGACTGCGAACGCCTGTGTGCAGAACTCTGCTCTCTTCTTGCAACAGCAAAAGGGGCAGCGTGATCAAATGACAGATGCTTGTACCCTGGAGTTCTATATACCATACTCTCCGTGCCCAATTTGAAGCCACTAGGATGACTTGAACCCGGTTGGCTCTGATCTTCTTGAGAACCCTGGGCAGAAGTAATATCCTCAGGAAGGCATACAGAAGCACAGAGTTCTACTCAAGCAGAACGCTTCTCTGAGCGAGAGATGCCTTGGAAACACCAACACGCAGAAGTGCAAGATCTCAGCTGTGGCGACTAGATCCAGCCAAGGATCTCCCCATTAGCGGAAGAGACCTTTCACCACATCCAGAGGTCTCCTCAATGTTGGATCCACTGGGACTTTAGATCCCACTGCAATGCCCACATATGCCACCTGGCATGCTTGACCAGCAGGATGCAGGAGGCTATCATTCCCAGCAGCCTCAGAGTCGACTTAACTGAAAACCAGGACTGAGGGTGAAAGATTGGGATCATTGCCTGAATGACCTGGATTTACTTTTCTGGAGGAAAGCACAAAACTAAACAGTATCCAGAATGGCTCTGATGAAGGAGAGCACCTGAGAGGAAGTCAGATGTGACTTCAGCACTTTGATAGTAAACCCCAAAAATGACATTTGCCGTAGTTTGTAGGTGACCGATGACTGCCTGGGGCGAGGCTTCTTTCAACAGCCAGTCATCGAGGTAAGGGTAGACAGATCCCTGACCTCCGAAGGTGAGCTACCACCACTATCATCACTTTCATGAACACCCGAGGGGCACTGGTGTGATCAAAGGGGAGCACAATGGACTGCTAATGCTCTTGTCTCACAATAAACCACAGATAACGCCAATGGGTCGGCAGGACAGGAATATGGAGATAAGTATCCTGTAGGTCCAACGCCACCATTCAGTCTCCAGGGTCGAACGCAGACAAGACCTGGGCCAGGGTGAGAATCTTAAATTTGCCATGGTGGAGGAATACGTTGAGAGGACGCAGGTATAGAATAGGACGAAGGCCTCCTTGCTTCATGGTGACCTGAAAGTAGCAGGAATAGCAACCACGTACTACTTCAGAATGAGGCTACCTCTTGATGCCCCTTTGGCCAAAAGGGCTTGCACTTCTTGCCGCAAAAGTGGAAGATGGTCTTTCGTCAGTCGTTGCTGTGATGGTGGAATGTACAGAGGAGATGCAGGGTAAGGCATACCCCTTGTGGACTATCTGCTGGGTCCCACCTATCTAATGTTATGTCTTGCCAACCAGGTAAGAATCGTTGAATCCTGCCTCCCACCAGATGCTGCACAAAGGGCAAGCTAAAGGGATTTTGCAGGTCGGGTGCAGAGTGGCAGTGGATGTGGACTGGGTGACTCACTGACCTTGACTGCCGGGACGGTGGGCACCAGAGCCTCGACCACAAAACTGCTGGGTTCGGACAGGCTGTCAGTATGGGACAGCTCTACTAAAGCTACAAAAAGAATCTTGGGGTCGGTGTGGCAGGGCAGATAAGCCCTGAGAGCATGCCATAGCCCTGCTATCTTTGAAAAGCGGAATCAGCCTTTTACGCAAATGCCCTGCTCGCCTTACAACGCTCAAGAGTGAAATCCGCTTTGTCCCCAAACAAGCAAGCCTTGTCAAAGAGCATGTCCATAAGGGAGGACTGGACATCGCTGGAAACCCAGTTAATCGCAGCTACAAATGGCGGAGAAAGGCAATAATGGTGCTAATGGGCCGACAGATGGAATCAGTGGTTTCCAAGCCACAACAAATTGTGAACTTGGCCGCATCACAACCGTCCTTAATAACTTGGGCAAGAACAGGTGGGAGATCTTCACCAGGGAGGACTTGAGCCACTGAGTATTAAAGGGTGTAGAAATTGAGTCCCAGTAGGCATCTGGCAACAGGAGAGCAAGGCTGGTGGAAAAGAAAACTCGCTTCACAAAAGACTCCACCCCCTTGGACTCCCTCCCTTGGGATTAGTCGGAAAAGTCTTGGGGGTTAGACCTGCTCATGGAGGCCTATGCCACCAAACATTCAGGGGAGGCGTGCTGAGATAAGAATGCAGGGTCACCTGGCGGAAAGCCATGGTGTCTCTCTGTTTGCCTGTTGTCTAAAGAGCAAGGTTTGGCCCAGGCCCCTTAAAAGCTGTCACTTAATGCCTCATTAAAAGGTCTAAAAGGCTGAGAGGAGGTTTGCTCCGGTTAGAGGACTTCTGTCAATACATTTGTCTTTACCTCAGAGGTGGGAAGCTGGAGGTCAAGAACTCTGTCCGTCTTCCACATTACCATGGTGTAGGAGCAGACTCTTGCGTGGCTGGACCAGGGAGTGAGAGGAGACTTATTTCAGGGGCAATATCTAGGCCAATGGCCTCCTGCAAATCATACCCCCATGACAGGGCTAAGCAAACTCATGACATGCTTCACATTTATTGTCCGAGTCTGTTCCAAAAAAGGAGTGTAGGCTGTATGTACCCCCTTGAGGAGGTGGTAGATCAAGTGGGGGAAGCGGCGCCTCAAAAGAAGTTGGACGCGTCCTCGGTCGAGGATGGATTGGCGCCGACTCAGAGAAGGAGAGTGCCGGTATGTACTAATCCGGCGTCAATGGATTTGACACTGGTGTCGATGTGCCAGGAACCATTGTGGGCCATTAGGGCCAGAGGCGGGGTCTGTATAGGAACCAGAGGCGTTGTGGTGAGTTTGGAGGGTCCAATTGGTGCCGAGGGTGAACCTGCTGGCTGAATCCCAGATGGAAGGCCTCTTGGTTTATTGGGGCCCAAAGGCGCACTAGAGGGAATCAGCAGAGATGCAAAGAGTCAGAGAATGGCATTGCGGATCCCTTCGATCTATTAAAGAGAGGCGGACAGCCCCGGAAACTCAGGTTGTGCCAGAACCTGTTGCGGGATCGGCACCACAGTTGACAGACTCTGGGAGCGAGATCGAGAGGTATTGCCAACACTGAACCTTCTAAGGTGAAAGAGTGGTGAGAGGGGGCAGAGTTGCAGCTTCGATTCTGTTTATGTTTCTCAGTCACGGATATCGATGTGCTGTCCCTGCAGGCCTCAGCGGCGCAGCAAGGGAGGGAGGGGCGTTGCTCCCTGGCCAGCACGAGTTTTGGGGGCGGTGGTGGCTACCCCCCCCCACTCTTACATGCGTTTGCCACTGGAGTGGCAAACGCAGAATTTATCGCCAGCACCCCCCTTCCCCCCTGGGTGGCAAAGGCAGGGACCGCCACAGGCAGCAGAGTGCCTAGCTACGCCACTGGCAGGACTTAGAGTCGTGACTCAACCCAGACACCAGAGGCACGTTTCTTTGAGACAGTCCCTACAGGGCTTAGAATCTGTTGTCTTTGGGGCTGACATTTGCAAACTGTAGGATTTACGAAAACTTCTGAGAGACAAGAGAGAACTCCGGATCTACATCTGGTGGTGCAGAAAGAAAGGAACCAGCGTCAGCACGCAGCGGTGACTCCTTTAGAAGGCCCTGCACGTCAACTCCAGAGTGGAGTGAGTGCAGAGCCCCACGGTGCTACCTACAGTTGGGCCGAGGCACTACTGAAACGTTTCCAGATCCAGTCTGACGCCTGGGGAATATTCAAAAGGGGATGAATCTTCAGTTAGAAGTCTCTATCAGAAAGGATATATCCTTTTGGGGAGGGGAGGGGGGGCCGGCTACGAGTACAAAAACGGCTAATCTCCCACAAAAATGGTTCAGTTCAAATCAGAAAGAAAACTGAAAGCAAAACTAAAGGGAGGCACTCAAAAATAGTGTAAACTTAAGAGCCTAGAAAATAAGGGAGTGGTGTGAATGAGATTATATGTGAATATTGTAAAGCAATGAGGCAAGCAAAGAAATACTATTTTTCAGAGAGAATGCCAGGAATGGAATGGCACAATGGCTCTTATTAAAATCCTTAGAGATACTGATCACAAAAGGCAATTGGTAGTCAATATACATCCTGTTTCACCTAATGCCAGTCCGCAGAAGATAGATGGCCAATAACAATCCTATCCCAATTAATGCCAATTGCGTTCTGGTTTAATTTAAGTAGAAATTAAAATGATTAGCTGTCAGAAGTCCATTGTGTAGGAAAATTGAATGATGGAACCAGCTTCAGACACACCAAATGAACACACGCCGATAGAGTTCTAAGTGGTGCCTATACTCTCCCCAGAGAGTGGGGCTATTGTTAATGGCCTTAACTGCACCCAGTGCCTAGAGGAATCCTAGCCTAATCAATATTGTGAAAGTGTGCACACCTTTTCTCCACTTTCACTGCACAATTAATAATACCTCAATGTGAAAGCTGCTTTTCAATATTTGTAAAACAAACATGGATAAAACCATTATTTAAAAAAAGTCCCAGGACCTGTTGAACCTACCATGTTACCGCTCCATAGCTGGGTCCCCATTTTTGAAAATCATCTTGGAAATAATGATCACGAGGTAGTTAGCATACCATCTGACAAAAAAGGCTTATTGAGTGATTTACGGTTGGGATTCCTTCTAGGGAAAGGGGCAGGGATGGCCTTAAACGGCATAAGGGATAGACTTTTGAAGGTGCGGATCAGGGTCGGGTATCACTGCTAACACTGCTTGGCCACCCATCACTTGCAACCTAATAGCTCTCAAGATATTGCTGAAACAGCTAAGGGGTGTAGAGGGGGGGTTCTAGAACGCCTCCCTGAAGTGGTTTACATACCTAGAGATTCAACAGTGTAGCTGGATGATGTGCAATGGGATCACAGAACAGTCTGGAAAACATACCTGTGGGATCAATCATGGATGCCCTTTGTTGCCGGTGCTTTTCAGTACCTATGCAAGGATGGATTCAAGCTAGCCTGGCTGATATGGGCTGATACCCCGAAACTGGGCTCAGGATGCTCGTTTCTGGTCCAGGGAGGACCTGACTTGGCAGTTCGGGCTGGACTGTTCCCATGAGGAGCACGGTCAAGACTGATTTGCATATGGCTGGGTCTAAACTGGGGCAGCATGGGGAGCAAAAGAAGGATGGATTTAACCCAGATCTCTTGATTGGGGTGAATGTTTCATTTGCTCCGCATTTCGGCCTTCATTTGTGTCTCTTTTGCTTTCTCGCTCTAAGTGCGCCAAGTATGCCCAGACGTGGGTCCCAGCTCACTGTGCCACTGGATGCAAGCTAGTCTGGCTGATGAGGGGTAATACCACGAAACCGGTCCCAGGATGCTTGTTTCTGGTCCAGGGAGGAGCTGGATTGGCAGTTCGGGCTGGACTTTTCCCATGAGGAGCACGGTCAAGACTGATTTGCATATGGCTGGGTCCAAACTGGGGTGGCATGATGAGCAAAAGAACGATGGATTTAACCCAGATCTCTTGACTGGGGGTGAATGTTTGATTTGTTCCGTATTACGTCAATCATTTGTGTCTCTTTTGCTTTCAGTATCTATGAGCGCAATCTACAAAATGTGACCAGGATAGAATTTTACACATATTGTCAAAGAATTCCTTTTGAGGTTAACCTCAAAGGAGAGGATGTGGCCTTACGGCTAGAGCGGTCGACGTCCAAGCTGGGGAACCGGGTTCGTGTCTCTGCAACAACGCTCAACATCCTGTGATTCTGGGCAAATCACAATCTCCCTGTGCCTAACAAAAATGAATGTGTCCTTGTGTAACAAAACTGGTGCTATGTAAAGCGCTCTGATACCCGATATCTTCGGGTCTAGTTCGCGCTATATAAGACTCTAAAAAAAAAAAAACACCTAATTGGAAACATTATAGAAGGCAGTGGACTCATGAAATTGATTATGGAGAGATTACAGTAGTAGTTGTGGGACTGTTTGTTGGCCCTAAATACAAATGAGAATGGGATGATACAGGATGGAAGCATAACAGTTTTCGCCAAACTTCGGCCAGAATATAAAGCCATTAGGCTAACATCATAGTGCAATTCTTCCAGTTCGGTATATTAAGGTTTCTGTTGCTCAGAAAACGTTAATATACATTTTAAAAAAACTTCAGAAATGGCATGAAAACATACAAAGTAAAGTCATGAATATGAAACAAACCCTAAACTTTTCCTGAAATTGGCCAGTTTTGGTTAGCTGTGCATAACCCAACTCGTGTCAGTATTCACTGCTCATAATCTCACAGATTACCTCACTAATGAAGATCTCACAGGTTTCCTCACTAATGATATCTCACATTACATTTTTAAAGATATGTCAAATGACATCAATGATGACACCCTGATGAGATGACATATGAAACCAATGTCATCATCATGGATATCACTATATGAAAAAGAGTTATATGTGTGATACAGTGTGTATGTATGTCAAGTAAAAACAAGAAACTAATAACAAACCCTCTGTACGCAACTAAAAAAGGCAAAATAACCCAACATCATGTATAGTTAATACCAAAGAGAAGAGTTGACATCTTAAACTATAGATGAAAAACATGGCGCTTGTAATGTAATATTTCATATATAGGTGAACAAGTGAGAGAATGGAGCAGTATTTTTTTTAAATGCACAATGTACTGGGTGTACACAAAATGCAGGGAGAAAATGATTAGTATATGTGTAACAATGATTAGTATATGTGTGAACTTGGTATGCATTGTGCACGAAGTAAAGGCAAATTTTAAGTGTTTTCCATAGATAATGGGTTGATGGTAGGTTATATGTTCTGCCCAGTGAAATCTATCTAGTAGGTTTCACCTAGTAAACCATGGGCAGTGTGTCATGAAAGAGGTAAATTAGTCCAACCTTCACAAAAAATAACACAATGTATACAATAGTAACTGAGAGCTGGGAAAGTAGACACACTGTGACGTGAAGGTCAAGTCAAGTCAAGTTTCTTATGATATGGAACTCCTACGGAGGTCCACAAAAACACACACTAAAGTTTAAACGAAAAATATTTTACATTCAATAAATAATTCTTCCTTTGTACAAGGCTGCCTCCTAAAAAACTATCATACATACTCTGCGAAGTGCAAGGGATGATGATACAGTTGTATGAAACAGCAAAGTGCAAAATACGCATATAAGAAAAAAAGAAAGATAAATAAATAATTCAAAGCATTCCTATGGAGCAAGAGAAAAAATATTAGAACACGCATACAATCAGATAATCAACCATCAAAATATTACAACATACGAAATAGAATTAAAATGACCTAATAAACAGCCAAGAAAGTTTTAAAAAATTGATAAATCCTAATACAGACCATTTCATTTGGTGGGGACAAGACAAATAAATGGGCCTCATAGGCGGAATGAAAGTTAAATTTGATAAATAATGGTCTTAAAAAAATGTGCCTAGCCTTTTGTAGCTCCGAACACACAAATAGCACATTATTAAAATCTTGAACTTGTAAACGGCACATTTCACAAATTCTCTTCTCTTTCAGTATTTTATCCCAAATGCCAGTAACTTCTCTTAGGGGCAAAAATTGGAGTCTCAATAAGAGTATCAACCTTCTAATCCCATGGGGTAGGTTCCAAGTTAAATAGGGCTGTGGTTTATTCCCGAGTGCGCTCCCACAAACCACCTCATTACGCGACTTGGGCTGATTTAAAGCAATATCTCTGGCCAGACTAATGGAAGTTACAGACTTCTTTATAAACAACTTCAATACAGACTTTGGCATGGGAGAGTCTGTGTTCCAGCTAAGCCCAAATAAATTGTTTGCTCGCTCAAAGGTCCTAAAGAATGGTGATTGTTCTTTCAGCTTAGCGAACAAGTTACTTACCTTCAGTAACGATATATCTGAAGAGACATAGATTAGTTATAGATTCCTTACCTTTTGAATTACCCCCAGGCGTCAGACTGGATCCGGAGAATTTTTTCGTCAGCAGTACCCCTGCGCATCGAAAGGTGGCGTCGGTCGGCTTCGCGTTCGTCGTTGGCATCGTGGTCGCCGGGATGACGTTGCGGTAGCTACTTAGACGCCACCCTTGCGCGCTGACGTCAGTTCTTTTATACGACATTCCACGCCAGAAGCGCAGAGCCAAGCAAGACACTGACCACTGGTGCACAAAACTAGGGCCCTGAAAAGCATTCCCTGACCCTAGAAGTCAGTTCGCAGAAAGGGGAGGATGGGTGGGGCGGTAAGGAATGTATAACTAATCTATGTCTCTTACAGATATATCGTTACTGAAGGTAAGTAACTTGTTCATCTGAAAGAGACAATTAGTTATAGATTCCTTACCTTTTGAATAGATACCCCAGCAATACCAACCCCGGAGGTGGGCCTGCGAACCAAGTTAACACCAGAAAGTCATGGAGAACAGAACGGCCAAAGAAGCCATCTCTCCGGACTTGGCTGACCAGGTAGTAGTGTCTTGTGAACATGTGCAGAGATGCCCACGTAGCTGCCTGACAGATGTCATTGAGGGGGACTCCCCGTCCCAAAGCAGTGGTAGCTGCCGTCGCCCTGGTGGAATGGGCGCGCAATCCCACTGGAGGCTCCTTCTTTGCCAAAGAGTAGCAAGCTTTGATGCACAAAACGACCCACCTGGAGATGGTCTGTTTGTGCACGGCCCGACCTTTTTTGGCGCCCACGTAGCCAACAAAGAGCTGGTCATCCACCCGGAATCGCTTGGTGCGATCCAAATAAAACGAAAGCGCACGTTTTGGATCCAGACGGTGGAGCCTCTCTGCCTCCTTAGAAGGATGGGGAGGCGGAAAGATGGTGGGCAAAGTGATGGTTTGACCAATGTGGAAAGAAGTAACCACTTTAGGAAGAAAAGAGGGTCGAGTTCGAAGGACAACCTTGTCCGGATGAACCGCCAGAAAAGGAGGTTTCGAAGAAAGAGCCTGGAGCTCACTCACTCTGCGAGCAGAAGTGATAGCAACCAGAAAGGCAGTCTTTAAAGTGAGAAGTCTGAGAAGACAGTTATGCAGCGGCTCAAAGGGAGTGCATATAAGAAAAGTAAGAACCAAGTTCAAGTCCCACTGAGGCATTACGAAGGGAACAGGAGGAAAAAGATGAGTAATGCCCTTAAGAAAGCGATTTACAACAGGGGACTTGAAAAAGAAGGCTGATCAGGAAGCCTAAGAAAGGTTGAAATGGCGGAGAGATAGCCCTTAAGAGTGCCCAGAGCAGAGCCCTGCTGGGCCAAAGAAAGGAGCAACAAGAGACCCTCAGGAAGAGGGGCAGAAAGGGGATCCACAGCCTCTGCTGCGCACCATGCCACAAATTTGTTCCATCTGCAGGCGTATACCGTCTTAGTGGAGGGACGCCTGGCTGCCAAGATTACATCACAAACTTCGGGAGGAAGGTAGAAGACAGTCAACTGTCGCCGCTCAATCTACACGCAAGGAGGTGGAGACTGGACAGGTTCGGGTGGAGGACCGTCCCCTGCTGCTGCGACAGAAGATTCTGCCGAAGAGGCAGTCTGATCGGAGGATCGATGGCCATGTGTAGGCTTACCTGTTTTCAGTTTCTATTCTTGGTAAATTCTGGTGGGGTTTTTTCCAGTGTTTTCCAGTGATTTCAATACCTTAAAAAAACAGTGGTTATCAGTGGTTACCCATTTTCACGCAATTGAAAACAACCGAAACAGTGTTTTTCCGGTGTTTATGGAATGTTTTGCTTTTATTATTCCTGGCTTTCTGCACAGATAGTGCATGGTATATAGACAATGTACGTACAATGGGGCAGATTTACAAGCCCCCTGCGCCACCAGTACGTCACTTTTCGTGACGTACTGGTGGCGCAGGGGGCTCCTCCATATTTACAAGGACAGGGAAAGCCACCCTGAGTGACTTTTCCTCTCCTTGTAAATACGGCCCCTTCACACGCAGTACTTTGCGTCGAAGGGGCGTTCCATGGGTGTTGCTGTGGGTGTTCCCACACAACACCCATGGAACAAGACGCATCTCCAGATTTACGAGAAATCGTAAATCTGGAGATGCGTCTGAATGCTACGCCACCCTAGAGGTGGCGTAGCGAGGCGCAACGAGGAGAAATGTTTTCATTTCTCCTCGTTTCCTCTTTCAATTCGTGCTGCATTCTACAGCACACATTGAAAGAGGAAAATGCCTATAGTGATTGTTTTTGTGTAGGAAGGTGCCCCTTCCTGCACAAAAACAATCTCCCCAAGACGCAGGCATCCTTGCACCATGGTGCTAGGGTGCCTGTACTAACGCATGGCTGCAGTTTGTGCGCCAGCGCAGTGGGAAGCACAGAGATGCAACATATTCTTGTAAATATGTCGCATCCCTGTGCTTTGGAAGTGCCGCAGCGTGGCGCAGTCAAAGGGCTTGCTGTGCCACGGTGCGGCACTTCCTTGTAGATCTGCCCCTGTGTATATGAGGTCAAAATACAGTTTTACAAATCAAACTTAATGTAGTACACCATACAATACTTCTTCAGTGAGTCTTTGGTCATGCGTGCTCGCTCTTTCCTTCCCATGTAAACTTTTATCTGTGAAAAGGCCCTCTGAACATTGGCACTTGAGACGGGCAACGCCTTAACAGCCAGTACAAAAATGAAAGTAATAGCCAGCTCTTGTTTTTATTCTTTTCTCTTCTCCTTCCATAAAGTTCAGATCATGAACCCTTTTATCTCTTCGCAGCTGGGCCACTGCAGGTGCTCAGTATCTCTGTCTTAAAGACTGTTGCCTTCATTCTGTGCAGCTGGTCCAAACCTCTGGGGCCAGAATGGTGTTAGGTTTGGCCAGACAGGACCATGCGACTCCTGCCTTATCTTCACTCCACTAGCTCCCTGTTAAGCAATGAGTGATTTTCAAACCACTTATTCTTGGTACATAAAACCTTAAATGTTTTGTTGCACGCTCCCCTCAGATTGCGGGTGACCAGGTACCAACACCCTCAAGCTCTCAAGTCATAAAAACACTGTATCCTTCAAATCTCAAAGGTGAGGATAGCCGTGCTAGGTGGCTGGGCCTTCTCAGTGATGGTAACCACCCACTGGTGTAAGACCAAGTTTCTGAACTTTCCTAAAGCACAAAAGGTCTTGCTTTATCTTTTTAAGAGAAGCACATTTTTTACCTCTTAGGACAATGATGCCTTCCGGTAATAAAGCGCTTGGCAAAACCTAAAGACAAATACATATTCGAGCATCCTATAGAAGTCTTAGAAAACTGTAAATTGAATTATTTCAAAACAGGTTTCTATTAATAAATTTGCCACCAATAATATTACGAAAGCAAATGTAAACCTCTGTGCCTCTGAGAAGTACAGGGAGAAAATGAGCTGCCACGATGGGAGTAGGAGCCCTTTATCTACTGCCATATTTCATGTTTCTAAAAGTAATACATCATCATAGAGGGCTGGGCTGACAGGGATTGATGCATAACTTGCTCAAGGAAGATTCAGGCTTCACGTTCTCTTATTTAATGGCTGATGGGGAAAATATTTTAAGTGGAAGGAATAGTGCGGAAGCAGGACATACATTCCTTGGCCTCTCAACAGAGAAATCACTTCCACTGCATAAATAATAATTAATTTTTCCTTGCCTATCCAACCCTTGCTCACTTTTGAATAATTACCCCAGGTAACAATGCAAAGTGCCCTGCATGCCCATTCCATTAATGGCCTCTTTCAGTAGCGTGCATTCTGAATGCCCATGCCATCTTTGACATATTTGCTGTAATAATAGACATGTAGCAGTACCATTCAGAAACTGCATCACTGACACGAACATATTTCACATTGAAGGTATCCAGATCATTCCTCGTTCACTAAACAAGGATCCATTCCTGGGATCTCCTTTTTTGTAAACCACGTTTATCAAGTGTATTATTCCGGTGCAGACACATAAAGTGAACCTAGTCTGCAGCTTTATTCCCAGTTTGGAGGTACTAATGGTTGTAATACCGTCTGCACACCATTGCAGGTCAGTTCTTTTTGCCTCTCCCAGAGCACTCTCCTGTTGGCACAATTTCCTAGAGGTAAGGACCTAGTGTGAAAAGCGTGTGCAAAAGTTATCAATCAGTGAAAGCTATTTCTATTCATCCTGTAACGCGCACAAAGTGAAGAGATAGGTGCAGAAATCATCTCTGCACAGTCCTGCCAAGTATTACGCATCAGGCGTGACTCTAACGCATTTCAGTGTGGTGATCCGCATCACCGCACTGAAATGCATTGTCACGCATTTGCATAGTGTCTGAGCGTCAGCGAAGCGCTGCCTAAAACAGTATATTATGGAGTGTGGCAGGAGCGCGGGCTGCTCCTGCCGGCATGGTGCTGTAGCTGAGCTAGGCTGAGTGCTGCTAGTCAGCTCACTGGCTGCTATAATGTATCGTAATTATGTCCGCTGCGCGGCCCTCAGCTCTCGCACGGTAGTGCGCAGCGCAATTGGCAACTAACATCACAGCCAGGGGGGGGCGCCAGGGAGATAAAGCCATACGTGGCGCCGCCGGGTGACGTCATGTCCTTCTGCCGAAGGCGGGGAGTTTGTTTTGGAAGGAACAGTAAGCAGCGAGGGGCTGGTTACTGGTCAACGGGCTCCGCAATCATGGCGCTTGCAGAACTGCCTTCCGCTCGTCCCGAGCCGTCAAAAATCGCCCGCATGGCTGGGTGCATTCATTTCAATCCTTGCCGGACACCACGTCACGGAGCCAGTGACCACATTTGCAGCGGTCGCTCAGGACAGACTTCTGTCACTGGACAGCAGACTCACCGAGGACAGGCTATGTCTCCTGGCAGCCGGAGCCTTCTTGACATGTTTTCAGTTCCAGCGATCATGAAGGCCACTGCCAGGAGGCAGGCTGGCAACACGTGGTCTGGGTCGTCAGGTGAGAAAAATAAAATCTGGACGATTCATTTCGGCAGAGGCAACACGTGGATGCGGTGGCGGTGCCGTGCCTGTTCTTTCAGAGCAAGGCACCTGCTCGACTATAACTGCTGTCGGATCATTGGCTGGCCACAAACAGTCACTGTACTGAGTAGAAAGTGCACACGAGTCAGCGTCATCAGGAGGAAGTTTTTCACGCCCGCCTCAACAGAAAGTAGGGTTGCCCGGAGCCGGGTGGTGGCATTGGGCAATCATCCTATCCACAGGAGCCCCTGTGTTGGGCTTGGACCAGGTGCCCAAAAGGATGTCAGTTAGGGCTTCATTGAACAGCAGCAGGGGCTCCGAAGAGCTCGCTGCCGGTTGAAGCACCTCCGTCAGTAGGTTAGTCCTGACTGCCACCGTAGGTAGCTCGAGGTGGAGGGCCTCGGCCACCCTACGCAACAGCACTGCGTAAGAAGCTCCCTCCTCCGTAGCCATGGTAGGAGGAGACAACATATCAAGGTCTGGGGAGGTATCCAGACCACTGGCTTCCCCCAGCTCCTCTCTCCAATCCGACTCTTCCAACTGGTCAGTTAAAATGTCTCCAGACCCCTCCCACTCCTCCTCACCCTCCTCTGGTTACCAATTTGGCCTGAGAGGAACACCAGGGTAGAACAGGGCTTCAAAAGTACCCATCGGCGCCGGATCAGTCGTCGGTCTGGCTCCGTGTCCAAGTCAGGGTGGATGCCGGGGTCGACGCCGGTTGGGGTCACAACCAGCGTCAGCTGCGGATGTGGTGCCGGTGGAATAGGCACCGGGGGAGGTGTTATCAGGTCGACCGGCGCCGATCCGGATTCAGGCCTGGATTAAAGGGGACCCTGCGGTGTCTAGGCTGCCGGCGTCGAAGGCACAGAGCCCCCAGCCGAGTCCGCGGGGTCGGAAGGCGCGCCAGCGGAGTCGGGCTGCCCAAAGATGGCATGCATCGCTCCGTAAAGGCTTCGAAGCTGGGCAGGGGTCGCTCCAGGTCCCGGAAAGGGAGGGAAACTCGGAGCCGACCCTTCGGGCTCCGCACGCGAAGCCGCGGGACGGGCACCATCCGCATCCCTCGTCGGCCGACAGACGGGGAGAAGTCGAAGAGCGATGATGCTTCTTCGACTTCTTGTGCGTCGACTTACCTGAGGAGTGCAAAGACTTCGAGGACGAGTGATGGCGACTCCGTGACCGGGACCTTGAACGGCGCGGAGCGGACTGCTGGGCCTCGAGAAGCTTTCGGGACCGCTCCCACAAAGACTTTGTATTCATGGTCCGGCAGTCGGAGCACAACTTGGGGTCGTGGTCACGCTCGAGGCTCCACAGGCATACGCGATGCGGATCCGTCACCGACATCAGCTTTCGGCAGGATCTGCAAGCCTTGAAACCAGGCAGTAGCAGCCAGGACTAACCTCCTGACGGTGGTGCTTCAACCGTCAGCGAGCTCTTCGGAGCCCCTGCTGCAGGTAAATGAAGCCCTAACTGACATCCTTTTAAGTACCTGGTCCAGGCCCCACTTTACTCTCCGAACACCCTACCCCTGAGAACTTGGTGGTCCAAGCCTCGACGTCCAAAGGCGCATTCCCTAACGCTCCACCTGATAGGGAATCCAAAAAGCTGGACCATCTTGGGAAGAAGATGTTTTCTTCCTCCAGCTTGGGACTGCGGTCGGTAAACACCGCATGTCTGTTGGGCCATTACACCCACTCCGTGCGGATACGGTAGTGCAGGTGCTGCCCCAGTGCCCAGGGGAGGCCCGGGCCGTGCTCTCCCGTGCAGTCACCGAGAGGAGAGACGCAGCCAAGTTTATCATACGATGTGGACTAGACACTGCCGACTCGCTAGGCAGAACGATTTCAACGTCGGTAGCCCTTCGACGCTAATCCTGGCTGAGGTCGACTGGCTTTCCCGGGGATATCCAGGCTACCCAGATGGATATGCCCTTTGATGGCCGTCGCCTATTTGGCGACAAAGCAGACAACGCGCTAGAGCGCTTCAAGGACTCTCGGGCTACGGCCAAGTCCTTGGGCCTCTCCACCACCTGCCCTGCGCAGTCTGCTTTTCGCCCCTTTCGTGGCTACGGAAGGGGTGCCCCGCCACGTTCCACCCAGAGCCACAGGCTGGTGCAAGCTGTTCAGCCCTGTGCGGCCAGGGACATGGGACCCACCGTCGTGGGTCTGGGGCCAGCAAGCGCGTCAGTCCACCAGTGCCCCCTCTGCAGCAGCCGCCAAACCCTCCTAGTCCGACCTTTCAGGGCCACCGTTCACCAGTGGGCGGCAGGATTCACCATCACCTCCCCCACTGGCACACCATCACGTTGGACAGGTGGGTTTTGCAGATAGTCCAAAGGGGCTACTCCCTCCCCTTCGAGACTACCCACCCAGCCATGCCACCTCAGTACCATCGCATGTCGGAGGATCATCTGGCCCTTTTCCAACAGGAAGTTACGGCTCTCTTGGCCAAGGGAGCCAACGAGCGAGTTTCTGCCCCAGAAGTAGGTCGTGGTTGCTATTCCCACTACTTTCTGGTGCCCAAGAAGAACAAAGGCCTGCGTCCTATCTTGGATCTCAGGAACGTCAACCGCTTCCTCCGCAAGAGAGAAGTTCAAAATGTTGACGCTAGCTCAGGTCCTGTCTGCCTTCAACCCTGGAGACTGGATGGTAGCTTTGGACTTGCAGGACGCTTACTTTCACATTCCCGTCCTGCCGGCCCACCGGCGTTACCTGCGGTTCACGGTAGGCCACGAGCACTTTCAGTTTACCGTGCTCCCCTTTGGCCTTACCAGCGCCCCTCGGGTGTTCACTAAAGTGATGGCGGTGGTCGCAGCTCAACTCTACAGATCAGGGGTTCAATTCTTCCCCTATCTCGACGACTGGCTGTTGAAGGCGGGCTCGCCCCAGGCAGTCGTCTCCCACCTCCAGACTATGGCGGACCTCTTGCATTCGCTGGGGTTCACTAACAACGTGCCGAAGTCACACCTGACCCCCCTCTCAGAAGCTCCTTTTCATCGGAGCGGTTCTGGACACGACGCAGTTTCGGGCTTATCCTCCCGAGCAGCGAGTCCGGGATATTCGGGCTATGATTCCGATCTTTCAGCCTCTATCCCGGGTTTCGGTCAGAATGACCCTGCGGCTGCTGGGCCTCATGGCTACCTGCATCCTGCTGGTAGATCATGCCAGGTGGCATATGCGGGCTCTGCAGTGGGACCTGAAGTTCCAATGGGCACAGCATCAGGGGAATCTGTCCGATTGCGTTCAGATCTCGGAGGGCACTGCACGACAATTGCAGTGGTGGCTAACGAACCAGGATTGGGTCAACGGCAGATCCCTCTCCCTTCCGCAGCCGGAGTTCACAGTGGTGACGGATGCATCACTTCTGGGGTGGTGTGGCCACATGGGAGAGGCGGAGATCAGAGGCCTCTGGTCTCCAGCGGAGTACGGGCTCCACATCAACCTTCTGGAGCTCCGGGCGATCTGTCTTGCGCTAAAAGCATTCCTTCCCTCTGTCCGGGGAAGAGTAGTGCAGGTGTTCACGGAAAACACCACCGCCATGTGGTACTGCAACAAACAGGGCGGGGTGGGGTCGTGGACCCTATGTCAAGAGGCTCTCCGTCTCTGGACATGGCTGGAACATCAGGGCATATCCCTGGAGGTTCAACACCTGGCAGGTTCACTGAACGCCAGGGTGGACGAACTCAGCCGCAGGTGCATGATGGATCACGAATGGCGTCTTCACTCGGAGGTGGTGCAAGGTCTCTTTTGGCAGTGGGGAGAGCCTTGGTTAGATCTATTCGCCACAGAAGAGAACGCGCAAAGTCAGCAATTCTGCGCATTGGAATTTCTAAGGCGGCACTCGCTAGGCAACGCTTTTCGTCGCGAGTGGAGTTGCGGTCTTCTATACGCCTTTACGCCTATACCACTTCTGCCCAGAGTGCTGAAGAAGGTCAAGCGCGACCGGGCTCAAGTCATTCTTGTGGCTCCGGATTGGGCACGAAGAGTCTGGTATCCCGAGCTATTACACATGGCCATCGATCAAACTGCCTCTTCGGGAGGATCTCCTGTCGCAGCAGCAGGGGACGGTCCTCCACCCGAACCTGTCCAGCCTCCACCTCCTTGCGTGTAGATTGAGCGGCGACAGTCGACAGTCTTCGACCTTCCTCCCGAAGTTTGTGATGTAATCTTGGCAGCCAGGCGTCCCTCCACTAAGACGGTATACGCCTGCAGATGGAACAAATTTGTGGCATGGTGCGCAGCAAAGGCTGTAGATCCCCTTTCTGCCCCTCTTTCCGAGGTTCTCTTTTTCTCCTTTCTTTGGCCCAGCAGGGCTCTGCTCTGGGCACTCTTAAGGGCTATCTCTCGGGCCATTTCAGCCTTTCTTAGGCTTCCTGATCAGCCTTCTTTTTCAAGTCCCCTGTTGTAAATCGCTTTCTTAAGGGCATTACTCATCTTTCTCCTCCTGTTCCCTTCGTAATGCCTCAGTGGGACTTGAACTTGGTTCTTACTTGTCTTATGTGCGCTCCCTTTGAGCTGCTGCATAACTGTCCTCTCAGACTTTTCACTTTAAAGACTGCCTTTCTGGTTGCTATCACTTCTGCTCGCAGAGTGAGTGAGCTCCAGGCTCTTTCTTCGAAACCTCCTTTTCTGGCGGTTCATCCGGACAAGGTTGTCCTTCGAACTCGACCCTCTTTTCTTCCTAAAGTGGTTACTTCCTTCCTCATTGGTCAAACCATCACTTTGCCCACCTTCTTTCTGCCTCCGCATCCTTCTAAGGAGGAAGAGAGGCTCCACTGTCTGGATCCAAAACGTGCGCTTTCCTTTTATTTGGATCGCACCAAGCAATTCCGGGTGGATGACCAGCTCTTTGTTGGCTACATGGGTGCCAAAAAAGGTCGGGCCGTGCACAAACGGACCATCTCCAGGTGGGTTGTTTTGTGCATCAAAGCTTGCTAGTCTTTGGCAAAGAAGGAGCCTCCAGTGGGATTGCGCGCCCATTCCACCAGGGCGACGGCAGCTACCACTGCTTTGGGACGGGGAGTCCTCCTCAATGACATCTGTCAGGCAGCTACGTGGGCATCTCTGCACACGTTCACAAAACACTACTGCCTGGACAGCCAAGTCCGGAGAGACGGCTTCTTTGGCCGTTCTGTTCTCCAGGACTTTCTGGTGTTAACTTGGTTCGCAGGCCCACCTCCGGGGTTGGTATTGCTGGGGTATCTATTCAAAAGGTAAGGAATCTATAACTAATTGTCTCTTTCAGATAAACAAGTTACTTACCTTCGGTAACGATATATATCTGAAAGAGACATAGATTAGTTATAGATTCCTTACCGCCCCACCCATCCTCCCTGTTCTGCGAACTGACTTCTAGGGTCAGGGAACCCTTTTCAGGGCCCTAGTTTTGTGCACCAGTGGTCAGTGTCTTGCATGGCTCTGCGCTTCTGGCGTGGAATGTCGTGTAAAAGAACTGACGTCAGTGCGCGAGGGCAGCGTCTAAGTAGCTACCGCGACGTCATCTCGGCGACCACGACGCCAACGATGAACGCGGAGCCGACCGACGCCACCTTTCGACGCGCAGGGATACTGCTGACGAAAAAAATCTCCGGATCCAGTCTGACGCCTGGGGGTAATTCAAAAGGTAAGGAATCTATAACTAATCTATGTCTCTTACAGATATATCGTTACCGAAGGTAAGTAACTTGTTCTTTAACCTTGAACACTGACAAAACATGGCCAAAATGGCGTGTACCACAGGTCTTATATAATCTGTTCAGTGCGCTATCCTGGGAAACAGCCCTACTTACGCAAAGTTTAATATGCTCTACATCTCGCCCGGTTTTTAAAAAAACCTTTCCGAGATATAAATAGGAATCAACCAATTCCAGTTTTTTAGACCCCAACATCCACTGGAAACACCACTTTATTCTGAGCCCTTTCTTGCGGAAAACCAAGATCTTACTTTTGGCGATGATAATTTTCAAGAAATGGGCTTCTGCATATTTAGTCAGGGCGTCCAGGCGACGTTGCAAGCCAATAGGTGTTAAATCAAAGATGGCCACGTCATTCACATATAATAGAGAACCAACGGACATTGCACCAATTCTAGGGGCATCCCCCCTCACTGAATTTAAAGACGCCGGGAAGATCAGATATATATAAAGAAAACAAAAGTGGGGCCAGCAGGCAACCCTGCTTGAGCCCATTATGTGTTCTAATCTTACGAGATAACCCGAGCGAACCTCCCATCAAAACTTGGCACCAGGTATCTGAATGTAATTCTATGATGAGACCCAGAAGATGATGTGGTATACCAAGCTGAAGGAGCTTTCTCCACAGCGTTTGGCGGTCCACTTTATCAAACGCCGTGGAGAAATCAATAAATGCAGTATAGACTGGCATGCCCCATAAAAAAAACATATTTCTCTATAATGGTCTGGAGGACCACAATGTTGTCCAGGGTACTATGTTTCTTTCTAAAAGCAGCTTGTTCTGGTGGCATGATATTCTGATCATGAGCTCATTGTTGCAGATGACATAGTATGCTTTTAGCAAATAATTTGCCCGAAGCATCCAGCAATGTTATCTGTCTGAAGCCGGATGGCGAAGTTTTCGGACCCTTTTTATACAAAGGGACTCAACACTCCCCTTCCAAAAAAGGGGAATTTTCCGGTTTCGAAAGCAATAATTAAACAGCAGGGCTAGAAGAAGTCCCCACGCAGCTGCCTCCTATTTAATTAACACAATCGGAATTCCCTTCCGGATCTTACGCGCCGGATATTCTGGCGTTCTTTATAAACCCCACTAATTCGTCCCCTGACTGGAGACCAAATTCCAAAAAAGAAGACTCATCCACTCCAATCGTCACAGGAACAACTGGACTGTTATTCTTATAAAATAGGGAGATATAATCCACCCAGTCCTTTTCTGGGATCGGAATAGGCAGAGCCTTCTGCCTTGAGTCACAATATTCCGCTATTCGTACTCCCTTCTCCTTTCACTGAATTTACGGCGGCTTCTTACTCGTTTGAGGCGATTAATTTCCTGCCGACAACCCATAGATAATTGTATATGCTGTTTTCGAACTAGTCGATTAATTTCTTGATTTAATATTTTCAACGAAAATGTACCGTTTAGACGAGCGAGGGCCAACAGATTTAGAGCTTGAATTGCTAATCTCTTCCATTTGGGCATCAAAATACTGAATGATATTAGCGGGAACACAATCCCACTGTTCTACATAAGCCCTCTTAACTATCAAACCAACCTCAGCTATATTTTTTAATGTCCAAAAGGAGCGTCTGTTTGCTTTATTAAAAACAGCCATACCCGGGCCAGAGTTCCTTGGATCCAAAATAGGTAGATCTAAAGCCATCGTCATACCCCCTACACTATGGTCACTACATGCCGACGGGAGGACAAAAAGATTTTCACAGGCTCCAAACATTTGATAAGAAACAACCACATAATCTAAGAGACTGAGTATGGTGACAATGAAACGTAAATAGTGCTGCTTTATTGATAGGCACTCTCCCATTTAAAATAATCAGATTTATACCTCTAATGCTCTCAAGCAAGGAGAACCCTCGTTTATCCGTTTTTATATTTTTCGGTAATAAAATCTCAGGTATATGCCAAATTTCCTCTTTATCGGTGTTGGCATAGATCTCCAAGGCAGAATTAGAGATTTTGGCATTAAATCTCCCACGATTATCACTAGAGGGCATTCTTCCCTAATAGCTATATCATGAACGAATGAAAAAAGTACACTCAGCAGATGGCCATAATGTCTCCCAGGAGGGATGTATAAATTTGCCAAGAGGAAGAAAGTAGAACTGCCATAGTCTCCCAAACGTGCCAACTTCAAGCATATGCAAAGATTTGAGGGAAATACCATCTGATTCTAATTAATCAAATTCTTAAGCAGAATAGAGCCCCCCCCCACTAGCGTGTCCCCTTTCAGAGTGCTTAGCATAACTGGAAAACACAAAATAGCCATCACAATCAAAATCTTTACAAGACCAAGTTTCTTGTAAACACATAATTAAAGGGTTCAGGGTTTTCAAAAAATTCAATTTTGTCTCATTATGACCCAAACCGGACATATTCCAAGACAATAGTAAACCCCCCAAGCTACCTCAAAGGATCACTCCTTTCCGCTACAGGGCGGATGTTCAAAGCTCTTGCAACCCAGCTCCACTGGGCTGATTCATCTTCCATGTCCGAAGCCTGAAGATCAGCTGCCAAACCCGTCACCAAATTTATTGATCGTCCCCTCTTGCCCAAGGAAACCCCGATACTTTTGGGATTACCAGGTAAATACTCAGAGTTGGGACCCATCGCATCTAACACCACTGGTTTAACGGCCCTTGGGGCTTCCGGGGACTGAATTATTGGACGCATGGTAGAAAATTCCTCATATTCTAAAACAAATGTAATGTCAATCCCTCGTTTGAGAAAATGCTCGCAATTCTGCATAACCAAGTTGGCAACAATCAAGGAGCCAAAAGTAACTCTAGAGTAGGGAAAAGTATCAAATGAGTTAATCTTCACGTTTATAATATCCCTACTAGATATCAACTTTAAAGCCTCCATCTCAGAAAAAAAGCTAAGAATGAATCCTCTATTTACCAGAAAGGATTCATTGTCGAATAACCAAGTGAAGTCCACAATGGAGGATGAAACATTCTGCACCACACTGGTTTTCTTTGTGGCATCCCTCGATGGGATCAATAAAGGGACCCTATTGCTAAGACTGAAAACTTGTTCACCACCATTAGGCTGAGTATTTGGATGCAAGACGGAGGCGACGGTTGGAGCGCCCTCCATGTTTCTGTTAGACAAAGGTCCCTCTGAGAACTCTGTTGGGCCCATCCTGAATGACACTCGGTACTTGACACCACCCCTCTAGGTTTCCAGCCGCCCTAACCCCAGGAACCCTGTCTGGGGCATAGAAACCCCACATCCCATTTCCCCTCCTGGGGGGGTCAATCAGCTCGTTAATCAAGGAGAATTGAATTCCTTGGGGGGACTGCGGCATCAGAGTTGATGAATATACTACCGCTCCAGAACCCCCCAACCTCCCAGCTGATACCATATGCGATGTGGGGGGACTCCATGGGAACCCCCTCTTCAAACAGGGATTTAAGAACTCCCTCCTCCATCATTGTATGTGTATCACTCTGCCTATCAGAAAACCATGAAAAATGCAACCTTAGCGCTTTTCGTTTGGGGAACCGTCATCTTTTTATGTTTCCTTTTCCTATTTTCCCCCTTATGATTTCTTATGGGGCTTCCCTTCTTCACTGTCTTCAACCCTCCCCTCCCTGGCAGATTAGGGTACTGGGCATGAGAGGTAGAGGGAGTTGGAACCTCCCCCTCCCCATCTCTACCCACCTGAGAGACAAATCCCCTGGTTTTCTCAACTTCTCCGATGCCCCTTTTTTTACCATTTTTAAACAAAGGGAAGGTTTTCAATATAGGCTTTCCCGAAGGAGGACCCAATTCAACCTCCCCAAATAATGTGCTTAAGCAAAGCTCTTCCTTTTCAAGGTTACACACAGGTTCTTTGGGGACATCAAATAAAGGGGTATTCCCGCTTGAACGGAGACATCTCTCAGCTCTCCCAAAGGAACAGATGATAATGGCCTGTCGTTCACAAATTCTTCCATATCGGAGTGTGTCGTAGGTATAGGTTTAACGGTGCCTAACTTATTTACCTTCTGCACTTCAAACAACATTGCAGACATCATTTCCAATATATGATCAGAACTTAATACAGATTTCTCCAATAGGGACAAAATAGAATATAAAACTTTTCGATACAAAAAGATATTCTGAGGGGACATCATCCCATCGTTTCCAGACTTCGGTTGTGTACAAGGCAAGAATACATCATGAGCAGATTCCAAAGAAGAGCCAATCAAATGACTTGTGCTACAATATAAGAGGGGCAAAGAGAGACGCCTAGGAGAAGAACTTACAATTGGAAGATTATCTTCGTTGGATCTACTCTTTGGGTGATCATCCTTATGGGTGTGATCGTGAGGGTCTCCCCAACCCCTTATTTGGGCTTCAATGTCAATATCTGGGAGTGTAAAATCTTCCAGACTTCGATTTTTTACATATCTTCGCCCTCTCGACCATACTAGGACCATCTCACAGAGGATCATCCGGTCCACCGTCCTGGCTTAATCCCTTACAAATGTCCCCCCGGCAGGTGTAACAACAGTCATGCAGTCTATCTTAGACCTGTTCAAGGAAGTATGTGGCTGGTTCTGTTGGGCGACAAGAGCATCTATAATTGCATTTGAAGGCAAAAGAGCGTCGGAAGGTTGCCAAACAAGGCCATCCTGGGCATCTTCATTTATCGGAGTCTGGTCCACTTCATTTATCGGAGTCTGGCCCCCAGCAGGAGTTTAATAGTCTCCCTGAGGTTCCACATGAGCTAAAGAAGGCGTTGCTGGATGGGAGTTAGGGACCAATCCCTCTGGTACCACTGCTGCCGTTTCAGGTACAATCCGGGGCATCTTTCGGAAGAAACTGGTGATGAATGGATGGGATTTATAACAAAGTTGCTGTAATGGTCTAGTACCACTGTGCGATCTCCTTAGTTTACGGGATTGTCTTGGTGACGAGGAAATCACACGCCCCAAGCGTAATTTTCTAGAAGTCATCTCACTCAGGCTTGCTTGCCTGCCTGCCTGCCGCCTCCGCTCACTTGTTCGGGATGAGGCACTTCCGCATTCCGGCCTCTGCGTAGCCCCCTTCAGAACTTCTGCACCAGTACTGATCCCCCTTTTGACTCCGGACACTATATTCAAATGTTGGCAGCACCTGCCTTCCTTCCCTTTGCCAGTGCCGGTGCTTATCATGGGAGCAAGAGAGCTGGGGAGCTACGGTTACAGCCCGGCCACTACCTCAGCTCCTGACTCTTAGCTCACGACTCCACTTCACATTACTTTTCTACTTCCAGTTCACCTATGCTGAACGGCGCATAGACTGAAGAGTGCGGGAGCGCAGGAGAGGGTTAGGGCGTTCCTCTATGTAGCCGACCGGCCTAGCGCTGACCGCCTCCGCGCATATGGGAGGAACCACAGCACTTGCCTTGTCACCCCCGCACACTTGCCTCTCTGTCTGCCTTGATTCGGCAGACACGGCCACTCGTGGATGCGGAGCTCAGCGCGGCTCAACAACTTCCGCCTCCTACGACTTCCACCGTGACTCATCACTTCCACACCTTCCGTGGTAGGCAGCAATGGTTGATGGGAGGACACTCCAGGGGCTGCTGAGTGAACCCCCGGGACCTCGGGGGAAGAGGAAGTGATGGGGAGCAGCACTTGGTCGGTAGCAGCACACTCCAAGGACTAATGGCTGGACCCAAGAGGGAGATGTGGTAATGAAGGGCAGCAATTGGCGATTGGCAATGGGACAAGCAGAGCAGGTGAGACACAAGTAGTGATACAAGGCAGGCAGATAGATATTAGTGAGGCTAAGGGCTGAGCAAGAGCTAGCAACGAGCAGGGGCCCACCAGCTCAACAGGCTTCCCCGCAAGCCGCACCAGTCCTGGCTGGGCCGCCTCCGCAGGGGGCCTGGGCTTACTCTCGGCTTCTGCGCTTAGTATCATGCTGTGCTTGCTCACCCCAGCCACTATTGTTGTTGTCCGGCAGGTCCCTCAGTCACCGCCCTCTGCCTACTGCTCCTCCACTCCTACGCCCGGTAGCCTCAGCGCCGCTAACCTCCACGGCGCTCCACGTCCTTCGGCCTCCACCGACCTGCGGTTCCGTGTCCTGCAGTTCCACGGCTTCGCGTTTGGCCCCGCCCACCGGTAGCGTCCTAATCGCCATCAAACCAATCCAACTCGACACACAGAGTGACGTGAAGGCGACAGACTATGGTTTAAGGTTATGTCTACTACCACTCATAATTATCTATGAACTGCCCAATACCTTGGGGTCTGAAGCTGCTGGTCATCCTACTCGTGTGTAATTCATCAAGGCACGATATATGAATGGGCTTTATTTTAAAAAGATCTGTTTTTTAAATTATGTTTTACTCTTTGAAAGAATTTGCTGTAATTATGATAATGATCCTGACTATAACTGATGTTGGTAACTGGAGAAAGTGTGGAATTCTGTGAGACTTCACACTGAGGATTTTTTGGGGTTGAGTTGAATGGGCCAAACATAAACTGATGAGATTTAGGTAGGAAAGAGGAAAAAAAAACATGTTAAATTTGTGCAGGATGGTGCTAACATTGTGGCAAAGGTATCTGGAAAAATAGGATGGTCAACAGAGTTGAACTTAGTTGAGTGGTCCAAAAGGATCAGAAATTCAGCATGTCATTTGTAAACAAAGGTAATATGTGGGATGGAGGCAGTAGTGTTGCCTCCGTCCCACATACTGGTTGAAATTCAGACTGTATGGGGAAGAGACAGGAGTGAGATTCTAAAGCGTCCGTAGCTTGAGGGTGGAACCAAGATGGCAGAGGAGTGAAATGTGCCTGGCACTGAGTCTTGGGCATGCCAAAGACTGTAGAGAGGACCAATGCAAAGACAAAAAGCTGGTGGCAAGGACAATGGCGTTCAGATGGCTGTTGAATAAGAGCAACTGCTGCAGAGTTGTGAGCCCTGGAGAGCCATGCACGGTACTAGGGAGGAACTATCGAGTAGGCCCCCATACTTTGGCCCTCTGACCAATCTCTGCACAGCACGGAGGGTGGAATCCTGGTTCCCAGGTGGGGAGAAACCTCTTATGGCCGGGCACCCTACGGGCACTCAAGGAAGGCTGGCTGCACTTAGGGAGGGGGCTGTTGCTCCATGGAAGCGGATTTAAAAAGCTCTTATTCTCCCAGGCCTCGAATATTGACCATGTGACCCCCCCCAACCTGGGACAACAGATGTAGATGCTACAGGCCAGACTGAAAAGTGGGTTCCAAAGAAGACTGGCCTGTCTGTGTGGAGACAGACCAACAAGTTTAAGCCTGCACTCCCAATAAGCAAGTCTCAGTGATCCAGCACCTTAGTTCCCAGGACCAATGCCGGAGGAAGTTAAATGCCCACTACTCGGGCAAATAAGCCTGCACTCCTCTGACCTATACCAAAGGGAAAAGATAGTGGACACAACCCACTACAGAGCAACAATGTTCACTGAGAAACACGAAAAGGATTCAATGCTCTAAGACATGTCATTAGGATGGGAGCACTAAGTGTTAAACCTGTATCCAAGACAGATCAAGCCTCACCAACCATAGCTAGTGCCATGTACCACCTGGTACCTCACTCCTAACCCATTTTCTGACTTGAGAAACCAGGTCTCATCAGTAGACTATTTGGCAACACAATAGAAGAGGAAATCATAACAATAAGACAGGGAGCTGCAATCATTAAAGATCAGAATATAGCTTTGTAAGGTCATATATAGGAACATGAGACTCACTGAAGAAAAAACAGTAAAATCAGGGGCACACAATCTGAGGCAGTAAGAAAAGACATCCAAGGTTATGTGAAATTGCTCTTGCAGTACATACTCCTCAACAGCAAAGGAGTAGAAATACACCCAGACAAAACCCATAGAGTCGAAGCAAAACCCTGCAGACGTGGAAGACATGCAGATACCCTAACATGCATACACAACTTTGAGAAAAGGGAAGAAATAATGGAAGCAGCCAGGACAAAAGGGGCCACTTGGTTCGAAGGACAAGCTCTTGTTGTACCAAGACTTATCCATATGCTGCAACTTCCGCCAAATAAAAGACTTTCTGGGAGCTAAAAATGTCAGCTATAGAAAAGGCCATACTTTCCGCCTTGTATTCCAATTGAACGGCCAACTTAACCAGCTGTGATCACTAACAGGAAGAAAGCATATGAGGAAACAGACATTTCACATTGAAAACAACCAGTTTTGATGCCTAGACCCTGAATGACCCAACCAAAATATTGGCCATCATATCGATGCTCTAAGACTGCAAAACCTGCCTTATATATATATATATATATAATGAACACACCTACTGGATAAAGATTGGTTTAGACTGAAATCTAAATGGTTCCTGAGTCAATACTTATCCTCCGGATCCACAGAAAAAGGGAAAGTAACTATTCTTATGTCCGGCTCCTTTACAGGGAGGGTTACAAGAGAGAGTACTGGCCGTCACTGGACACGTTGTAGCCCTGCAAATCTAATGGTGCTCATTCACAGTACACAGTTTCACATTTGTGCTTGAAATGGAGGACAGTAGGGGCTTCTGAGACAGACTATAACCAACATATTACAAATACCAGACAAAGAAGTCATGATAGGAGGGAATCTTAATCTAATGATGAACAATGACTTAGACAGGTCACGTCAGAGAACAGAGCAGGAAAGTGTCTTCTCTGAAGGCAGGTGAGAGTGGCTGAAAAATGTGAGGCTAAATTCTATTTTCCAGGCACAGCACCCCAACATAAAAGACTTTCAGTACTATGCCGCCTCACATTGCACACGCGAGACTTGACCACTTTCTTGGTACTAGGTGCGTAGGTTTTGATTGTCACCAGCTCAGAGATTGGGAACATGGCACCCTCAGATCATGCCCCAGACAAGGTTGCACTAAATATCCCTAAAGGTATGAGATCAATAAATCATTGGAGACCAAGGGATACCATCATTCACAATGAGAGTTAAAAGAATGAAGAGCAAGAGGTAATAACTCACTTCCTGATTGAGAATAATATCAGTTTCAACATCCTCTGGGAAAACCAATGAAGCAGCTGATAGAGGCACATCAATAGATATCTTGGCCAGAATGTATAAGGAGAGGAGCGGAAAGGGAAGAACCCTAAGTTTAGCTGAGGGAAATGAAAGTACTATACAAAAGGACAGGTGCACATAAAAAGTGGCACAAACTTTCAGCTATTAGATTACAGGTCAATATATGCCTTACTCCAGACCAAATAAAACTATTACGCAGTAGGATGTAAAGCAGGCAAAATACTTGGATGCAAAAGGAGAGCTAAGGTAGGCAGAGAGTGGAGACGGCAGTGAAAGGTCAGCACAGGCAGGTTATCAAAGACTACTGACATTACAAAAGTTCAGAGACTTCTACGGTGCACTATATGCAGCTGAGAACAGGTCACCAAAACAAATGTGAGAATATTTCTCAAAAGCTAATATCACAAAACTTATGACATCCCAAGCAGACACCATGGAATCATACTGGAAGAGATCATCTTTAGCATAGCCAGACTCCGAGCTAACAAACCTCCAGGCCCAGATGGCTTTAAGTCGCTTTTCTTTAACACATTAGTTCAGAGTCCGGTGCATTAACAGACGACATGCTAGAAGTTTCGATCACTGTTCTCACTAAACCTGGAAAAGACTGCATGTTATGATCCTTGTACAGACCGATCTCTCCTCAGAGGATGATGACCTGTTCACAGGGATACTGGCTGGCAGGATGAACCACCTTCGTGCCCAGACTGGTCGATTCTGACCAATCGGGTTTATCCCTGGTAGGAGCTATAGCGACAATAACAAAATGATTCTTCATTTCATAGACATTAAAAACACTACAGAAAATGCTTAGCCACTGCAAATAGAACATACATGATGGTATGAAGAAGGCTGAGAAAGGTTTTGATGTCTGTCTGTAAATAAATGGTGTCTACCAAGATGAACAAGGCTGGCGTTACAGCCCAAGCGTGGCATCTTCCGTTATATGTGAAATCCTTTAACTTAAAAGAACAGTTTGTACATCCTACAATGAAGTGTCAAGATTTATTTGCAAAATGAAAGGCAGATAGCACCTTTTGGAGTTTGTAGCTGCCGGCACGGTAAGCCAGCTGTGTGTAGTGCACTAACAGCGGTCGGGCTCCTTCTGGAAATTGCTGCTCTTCCACAGGGATACGTATATCTATATACATACACATCTATATATATATATATATATATATATATATATATATATATATATATATATATATATATATATATATATATGTATATGTGCATTTGTATACATCTTTATATACATATCCTTAAGCAAAGAGGTCGAAGGGTGGCGCGCTTTAACTGCTGGTTGGAGCGTATTGGGATAGACCACAATCCCCAACTTTTATGGCAAAGACCAAAAAAAATGACGCCGCACTGCCGGGAATTTCAGATTTTCCTTTTATTGCTGTTGATCACAATCCGCATCTCATCCAGCGCCACTGAAACTTTTCGACTATCAGTTGCTGCCCATGGGCTGTTTGCATTTTCATCTCAGAGGTATAGATGCGATTACCTCATTTGCCCCATCATTCTGACCCCACATATCAGCTCAGTGCTTGTCTTCTGAACAGTTCATCTAAATCAGAATGGCTATAGATTGTCACAGTTTTTCCGCTCTCTCTCAGTTAAATTAGTCACTCATCTATCATTATGCCAGCAATTTCATCCTTTTTCTCTCTCAATCGGCAGTTGTGAAATGCTTCTTATGATTACGATTATATAACTCCAGGACCCGTTTCTAGCTGAATAACATTTCAGCAGCCGGCCGCATCGACACCAGGATTACATTGTTGAAGGCCATGCTCACTGAAATTTTCACAAAACTTGCCCTTTTTGGTTCAGCTGCTGTGCTGAAAGTTTCGGGGTGATTCATCAAGCGGGGGCCGAGAAAAAAGGGGGATCCCAAAACGTGTTTTCCCCATGTTAAGTCTATGGGCATTTTTAATTTGAACACACTACAGCCCGACCTGCTGAACGGAATATTATCAAATTTGGCAGCAAGCTAGATGTTGGGCCAGAAAGCTTGCTTTTTGTGATTTGGTGTGAATCCGTTCAGTAGTTTTTGAGATATCTATCTTTAAAAAACATAGATATCTGGGGACGCGAGTCCTTGCAGTGGACTCGTGAATCCTACAAAAATTTGATTGGCTATCAACACGTCAACCAGGAAGTGTTGGCAGCCATCTTGGAACTCGACTTGAAGCAGAGTCCCAGAAATAAAGTAAAAATTAAAGAAAAGGGGGCAGGGTAGGAATACCCTGACCCCCCAGATATGGTGGTGGTGGTGGGCGTTTTAAAGGATTTTTTTAAAATTTTGCCGCCGACTCGCGGGTATATCTGAGAATCCACAGCAAAATTATTTAAAAAAAAAAAAAGACATATGGTCTTCTGCACGTCTTTTTTTAAAGACCCGCCCCCCGGGAGGGCCAAATCCCGGGGGCATGAAGGAGGGGGGCTCATGGGGCCCCCTTTTTGGGCTTATGCCCAAGGACCTCCACCTCTACAGGGCTGTAAACAATTAAAATGCAGGGTTCTGCTCAGCCCCCCCATAGCCCCAGGGACCATCACCTGCCCGGGGCACTTTTGCATACAAATGCGGGGGGCTTGCTCGGCCCCCCTGCTGCCCCGGGGACAGCCACCTCCCTGGGGCACACTGTTTTAAAGAAATGAAATGCAGGGGAGGCCCTATGGCCTCTCCCGCTGCCCCGGGGACTGCCGCCTCCCCGGGGCACTGTTATATTCAAATGCAGGGGGGCCCACTCGGCATTGCAGTTTGCTATGGCTTGGCAGAAGCACCGCTCAAGCCAAGCCATAGCAACCACTTCCATGAAGCGGAACAAAATTGCTTTTGGACAGAGGGAGCTCCATGTTAGCAGCTCCCTCTGTCCAAAAGCAATGCCTGCTCCGCCAGGAGGCGGGGAGCCGGCAGCGACCACGGGGACCTTCAGGCTCCCCCGCGGTCCCCAACGAAGAGGCCAGGCCCCGGGGGACGGGGTACCCGGGGCCATAATCTGTCTCGGGAGGGAGGCCGTGCGGCCTTCCTCCCGTTTAAAAAACAAAAAAGGGGCAGATCCCAGGGGATGGGTTCCCCGGGCCAAAGGCCCTGGAGGGGAGCCGCTTTGCCCCCCTCCCTTTGATTATTAAAAAAATTATAAAGGCAGGACGTCGGGGAATGGGGTCCCCGTGGCCAAAATCGGCCCAGGCGGGGGGCCACGCAGCGCCCTTCCCTTTTTAAAAAAAATAAACACAAAAAAGGGCCAGGCCCCCAGGGATTGGGTCTGCAGGGTCCAAAATGGTCCAGGGAAGGGGGGCCAAGAGCCTTCCCTTCCTAATAAATAGCAAATAAAAAAAAAAGCCAGCAACTCGTCGAGGCCCCATCCTCTTTCTCCACCACTCTGCAAACGCGTCTCCTGGCGCGCTGCTGGGTGGAGGATGAAGTCTTTCACACTATGAGGAGTAGGGAGTGAGTGCACGTGGTGTTGATATAATGTGGGAACGCTATGTGTTTTAATACTGCCCTCACTCACACCGAAGTGTGACATGCTTCATCATAGGGCTGCTTACAAAACACCCTGACGCAGCCAACGACTAGGGGGGAGCAATAGGGTAGGGGAAGACAAACACAACATAAAGAAAAGAAGAAATCAGTCTTTCCAAATTGTGACTGGGAACAGTGGAGGTGAAGGTGCAGAGTGGGGTATATTAAAACTAACTCGGTGGTATCCCTAAATCTATTTTATTCCTGGATCCCCCGGTCAGGGTTAAAAATGTGAAAGGATGGTGGTGCTAGGGAGTTATAATGTGCCCCTACACCCTTCCTTACTGTCCGGTGGTCAACATGTTTCGGCCTTTACCATGTGCCCAATCTTATGGTCACGTCGGCCTTCATCAGGACACTCCCGGTCCCAGTGCCTGTAGTGGTACCCAATCCTCCAATCGAGGTTGTGGGTGTTTATAGCCTGAATCTTACTCTGAGGAATTTCCACGAGAGACTCCTTGGGATATACTACAAAGAAAGAAGATAAGAAGGTAAGTAGTCCTCACTTTAGGCTGGTATTAGTATCAAGGTATTGTATCTATTGCACTACAGTGTCTTAAAAAAACCTTTTATACTGCACGTGTCACAACATTACTCAAGACACCCGGGCCCCTACGAGACCTCTTCTTGTATCCAGCGTTACCTTTATTAGTTATACAACATTGATATTTCTGTTTTCTTTCTGTCCAAACTTGCGGAAATATCTGGTTTATTCACCCAACGAGACTCACACACTGATCATATTCCCATACTTGTTATTTTCTTCACTCAGAAAACCCCTTCGGTGTGTAATACTCACTGAGTTTACACCTGAGTGAAGCTCAAAGTGGCGGTGGGCTAGGAGAGACCCCTTGTAGTCACACTCTATGAGGTTTCAGGGAGAAGACGGGAAACAAAAAAGACCAATGCACTCATTATTCCAATTACCTAATCCATTAAAAATATAACGTTATGGGTGGTATGATCTCCCGGTCAGCCCCCTTTATGCATACAGCCGTGCCTCGCTGTGATCTAAAAAAAACCAGAAAGGCCAACAGAGAGTGACATGGGAAGAAGAAGATCAAGAGCTGAACCAAACGGTGACACGGAGCATGGCCCAGAGTATGCAACCCGGGACCAGCAGGGATCATCTTTAGTTGTGAACCTCTCCTCCAAAATACTGACTTCAGCTCAGGAGAATCTGCTGCAAAAAGGATTGGGTTATGTACCAACGAATCAGCCAGACCACTTCCAACTACGACAGGAACTGGCGACCTTTTTCAGAACCGTGAGATTGAGGGTGTTTTTTGAAGACAAGGAAACAACAAACACCAGGGAAGGAGATACACCTTTACGCCCAAAGTCTACATTTACCCCCCAGATCGAGATGTTGCCACAAGAGGTGGACACGTTTGAACAGGCAGTGATTTATGATCTGGAGAATCTGGGAAGACGAAAAAGTGGAACTTTCTTCAATCTAAATAACGAAGAAAAAGCGGCTCTCCGTGAACTGAAGGAGGATACCTCGATTATCCTGAAACCGGCAGACAAAGGGGGAGCTATTATGATTTTGGACCAAACAACATACAATGAAGAATGCCTACAACTCCATCAGATAGGAGGAATTACGAAGTACTGAGAAGAGACCCGACTCCAGATTTGACAAAGGATATCGCCACCCTAGTGGAGGAGGGAGTATCCAATGATTGGATTTCAAGACATGAGGCAGACTACCTCACAACATCCACCCCAATAGGCCGTATTTTTATATACTGCCTAAAATTCACAAGGAGACACGGCCACCACCAAGGAGGCCAATCGTGTCGGGGATCGATTCAATCTTGGAACCTTTATCACAATTTTGTGATTTTTATCTGAAACCACTAGTACAGAAATTACCATCATATTTACAAGATACCCTAGATATCCTGAACTGCTTGAAAGAGATGCCATTTGACACCACCAATGAATTTCTTCTGGGTCTGGACATAGAGGCGTTATATACAAACATCCCCCAGAGGGAAACCCTCAGGGTATTGGAGGACATCCTTTTTGAGGAAGATTGGGGATACCAGACACCCCAAGCTTTTGTGCTGAGTCTAGCGGAACTGGCCTTGACCAGAAACTTCTTTGAATATGAGGGGACACTCTCCTTGCAGACCCACGGGACCTCAATGGGCAGCACCTTTGCCCCGAGCCTGGCGGGTCTGTATGTGGGATTAGGAGAAAAAGGAGATCTATGACCCGGGATGTATTTGGGCAGGAAACATAAGACTGTGGAGACGCTACATCGACGCTGTGGTGGTGATTTGGAAGGGCGAGGAGGAGTCAGTAAAACAATTTCTGGTCTGGCTAAATCAAAGGAATCCACTGCTCCATTTTACGTCCACCGTGACCAAAACAGGGCTTCTGTTTTTGGACCTCATCATTGAACCCAAAGAGGGAATACTGCACACCTGAGTCTTCCATAAGCCCACAGACAAGAACGCATTGCTTGCCTTTGATAGCTTCCATCCTAAGTCCTTGATGAAGAACTTACCCGTGGGCCAATTTTTCCGGTTGCGCCGCAATTGTACAGAGAAAACCACCTTCAAAGAAGAGGCAATTGTTCTTACAAAGAAATTGTTCCAACGGGGATACCCAGAACGTACCATCACGAAAGCCCGCAAAAGAGCAATGAATGCGAACAGGGACAACCTTCTGGAAAAAAGACCCAAACCAGAGATGAATAAACCGGTTTGTGTGACCACCTTTAATACAGCCTCCCACCAAATTCGGCAGGTGATTCTGAAACACCGGAGTATACTCAATTCCCAGGGTCTGAATATTGAGAAACCTCTGTTCTCATGTAAAAGAAGTACCAACCTAAAGGACCTACTTGTACACACAAGACCAGGAGTAACACCACAAAGAAGAACGGGAGTACAAGGTTTCCTACCACCAATACAAGGACATTCCCGGTGCGGATCCTATAATGTGTGTCACCTAACGGATAACACGAAATCCATCAACATAGGATTAACCTACCCCTGGGAACAGAGAACCCAGACAAATTGCAACACAGAGAACATGATTTACTTAATCACCTGTCCTTGCGGTAAACAGTATGTGGGAATGACTACCAGGAAAGTGAAAACCCGTATCATGGAATATCGAAGTACGATAAGATGTATGAGATCAAATACAAAATTAACAACTCACTACCTGGAGAAACACCACACTCCAGAAGAGATGACCTGGACAGTTATAGAAAAACCGACCCTAGCAGCCTGGATAGGGGATAAATCAAAGGCTCTATTCCGTAGAGAGCAGAGATGGGTGTACAGGCTCAAGAGTCATATAACAGGCCTCAACGAAGACATACCTTGGCACTCTCTGAACAGATAAGAGTTGCAGGAGACAGAAGTCAGTTTAGAGGAACAAGTCTGAAACTTTGGTTCCATTACTGTACATCCTGATAATACAGACTGGGGTCGAGAGGATTGGTATTAATCACATGGGTGCCACCTTGGAATCAGGGGAAATATTTGACAGGAAATGGCGGATAAAGAGTGAACGCATTTATGCATACAACTGACCAACAGTATGGTCTACCCGCACCAACCCCGTGTAAAAATAAGACCCCACCAACCACTACCTCTCGCAATGAACAAGGTGTACTAAAAAGTGTTACATATACTAGAAAAACTAGGCACATGAGACACCAGGGCGGGTGTAATCGATTTCAAAACTGTTTGGGTGCAAAGGTTGGCCAGTCTTCATAATAACTTTTGAAGGATGCACAGAGTATGTGTCCGCGCAAAATATGACCCCTAGAACCACTAATTCTTTGTAAGATATATAGGGTTTGACAAAATGCGTTATATGCACTTTAAAATATTGGGCACATGAGACACCAATGCGGCTGTAATCATAACCAAGGCGGGTAACAATCGGTTTCCAGACCGTTTTGGTGCAAAGTTTGGCCAGTTTGCACAACAACGCCTGATGGATGCACAGAGTATGTGTCCGCGTAAATATGACCCCTAGAACCACTAAATCGTTGTAATGTATACAGGGTTTTGACAAAATGCGTTATATGCACTTTAAAATACTGGGCACATGAGACACCAGAGTGGCTGTAATCTGTTTTCAAACAGCTCGGATGCATTTCATAGCGAGTCTCCATGACAACGTATCACGGATACACTGAGTATGTGCTGGCGCTTCCCTTGCGCCTATTCACGTGACTTCACGCTCACCCACGTGACCACGCATCACATGGTGACGCCCCGTCACGTACCCGGAAGCAATCCGGGACGTAACGAGAACAAACACGTTTAAAAGGTGCCCGCAGCTCGGAACTCCGGCACTTCTACACGGCGGAGGAGGCGAGCACGGAATACGGGGAGGAGCACCACCTTTGATGTAGTAAGGAGTCAAGGGGGGGTTGGAGCACACGATAACCAGAGCCACCGGTACAGATCAGAAAAGGGGCTTGAACCTGCTACTCTAAGTGGCACTGTTACGTCTTGAGCTGACAAGGTACTCAAATCCAATCTGGATCGTAACAGGGTAAATGTAAATTAGATAAAGTGCCAGTACCACGATTATGGCACATGAAGCCGCCTGGAATCACCTATCGTTATAATATATATTAATGTGCAGGGGTGATCGGTCATGAAGTTATAAGGCAATAAAAATACACAACGTCCTTCAATGGGCCTTACGAAGAAGCCACGCTTCCTCCCCCCTTTTTTTAAGATCACAGCGAGGCACGCCGTATGCATAAAGGGGGCTGACAAGGAGATCATACCACCCATAACGTTATATTTTTAATGGATTAGGTAATTGGAATAATGAGTGCATTGGTCTTTTTTGTTTCCCGTCTTCTCCCTGAAACCTCATAGAGTGTGACTACAAGGGGTCTCTCCAAGCCCACCACCACTTTGAGCTTCACGCGGGTGTAAACTCGGTGAGTATTACACACCGAAGGGATTTTCTCAGTGAAGAAAATAACAAGTATGGAAAATATGATCAGTGTGCGAGTCTCGGGTGAATAAAAAACAGATATTTCCGCAAGTTTGGACAGAAAGAAAACGGAAATATGGATGTTGTATAACTAATAAAGGTAACGCTGGACACAAGAAGAGGTCTCGTAGGGGCCCGGGTGTCTGGAGTAATGTGACACATGCAGTATAAAAGGTTTTCTTAAGACACTGTAGTGCAATAGATACAATACCTTGATACTAATACCAGCCTAAAGTGAGGACTACTTACCTTCTTTCTTTGTAGTATATCCCAAGGAGTCTCTCGTGGAAATTCCTCAGAGTATGATTCAGGATATAAACACCCACAACCTCAATTGGAGGATTGGGTACCACTACAGGTACTGGGACCGGGAGTGTCCTGATGAAGGCCGACGTGACCATAAGATTGGGCACATGGTAAAGGCCGAAACATGTTGACCACCGGGCAGTAAGGAGGGGTGTAAGGGGCACATTATAACTCCCTAGCACCACCATCCTTTCACGTTTTTAACCCTGACCGGGGGATCCAGGAATAAAATAGATTTAGGGATACCTCCGAGTTAGTTTTAATATACACCACTCTGCACCTTCACCTCCACTGTTCCCAGTCACAATTTGGAAAGACTGATTTCTTCTTTTCTTTATGCTGTGTTTGTCTTCCCCTACCCTATTGTTCCACCCTAGGCGTTGGCTGCGCCAGGGTGTTTTGTAAGCAGCCCTATGATGAAGCATGTCACACTTCGGTGTGAGTGAGGGCAGTATTAAAACACAGCACGTTCCCACATTATATCACAACACCACGTGCACTCACTCCCTACTCCTCATAGTGTGTTAAAGTATTTGATTGGGGGTTTGGAGTAGGTGAGCACCGTACCCTCTCCCCTTCCTTTTTGTGTGTGAATGGAGGATGAAGTCCCCATGGCTGCTGAGGGTTCTTAGCAGATAAGGCCTACAAAGTGACCCCCAAACAGGATTTAATGCATGTAATTGATACAGACCCCCTAAGGCAAAAGCAAGTGCTTTAGATAATAAAGTAAAACGAGAGTTAGAGCTATTGGTGTGGTAAATGTGTTTCATCTATATGTTATGGAGTGGATGTACGTGGTGTGTGGTGGAATAATGTGTGTTGGTTTGGAATGGTTAGGTGTGGCATTGAGTGACGTGGCTTTGCGTGGTGTGCAGTGGATTTGTGTAGTGGAATTATGTGGTATAGTGTTCTGTGGAATTATGTGGATAGCAATAATGTTGTATTGATTGTATTGTAATTATGTGGAGTGGTATTGTGTTATCATGGAGTGTAAATATGTGGAATGGTATTTTGTGTTGTGGAGTGTTATGTAGTGGAGCTTAATTATGTGTGTGCTGTTGAATTTTGTGGTATGATGTTGAATTATGTGGTATGGATAGAACGTATGTGGTGTATTATGTAATTGTGTTGTTGAGTACAATTATGTGGTTTGTTGTTGAATTATGTCTGCACAAAAAACACAATGTTTATATGGGGATGTTATCACTGCTGTATCGAAAACTGCCTTTAAATTACTAATGGAACCTGTAGATAAGGAATCTGGTAGGACTTATGTAGGTGCACACCTACGACAATTAGCTGCAAAGAGTGCAAAAGTGACTTGGCACGCGCAGTAAACGACACTGGTGATAAATTGTAAAAGATCTGCTAATGTGCCACACACAAAAGCCTGTTCCTTTTGTTGTGTGCAGCATGCTGTGCCTAAAATGTATGCTTGACCCAATTGCAGAATGTGTACACACACACACACACACACACACACACACACACACACACACACACACACACACACACACACACACACAGTGCCTAAACCATTTCTAAAGTGCGGATTTTGTGCACGTTATCGAAGGGGCACTCGTATGAAGTGCTATTGTGCCCCACAACGAAGTCTGTTCCTTCTGCTGTGTGTAACGCTCTGTGGACCTGACAAGGGTGTCAATTGAAACCGGCAACAGAAGCAGTGGTACAAACATGTCAATGATTTAAACTGTGGTGATGAAGCACACGTTGATAAAGCCAATAGCTCTTGAATTGGTGCTTAGCCTTTTGGCTTTGTCAATGCTCGTTCTGTTTTGTCATGGTTTTTTGTAATATTTATTGATGGGCCAATTACTAGAACCTCCCAAAAAATTTTAGTCTGAAAAAGCACACATTGCCATAGCAGCCCCTTGAACTGGAGGGAAGTACTTTGTGTGTGGATGTGCTCTTTGTGAATGAGCAGATTACCCTATGCCGGATGCTGTAGTAGGCAGAAGAAAAATGTAAACACATCAACAGACCAGTGACTGATGAGGGCCAGCTGGAAACCCCTACAAGTGAGAAGATTATGCGTATTATTTAACCGCTTCCATGCGCGGCCGATTTTCGCCCTGTGCGAGGCGTTTCATTAAGCGGACGGGTTCATGACGAGCTCAGCTCGTCATGCGCACACGAGCACTGCGCAGCATGACGAGCTGAGCTCGTCATGAGCATGGAAGGGGTTAAGTAAAAAAAAAAAGTCTTGGCTAGCGTTAGACCTAAAAACAATCATTGCTTTTTTGAAGCCGATGAAAAGGGATATTTTTTAACATCAGTGAATTTTGGGCCATTTGATGAGTGGTACGAACATGATATACCTATTAAACCCACAGTGTTCAAATGTGCTTTTCCTTTGCAACAGGCCTCTTGCTGTTTTTTTAGCATGCAAGCTTGAGAAAGCATAAGCAGGTGTAAATATTGCACGTGTTTTGTAATACATTAAAATACTGCGAGATGTGATTGGATGAGAAACCAAGTCTCATGCTGTGCCAACCGACAGAACAGATGATTTGTGTGTTCCAGCTTTGATGAGGTATCATTTAAGCGCTACCCAGAGGCATATGTCACAACACATATTCGCTCTCACTTTCCGCATTTCTTAAATAAACGTTCCAAACTCCTCATAAATATAGAAATCAAACACAAAAGAGCTACTTCAGCATTCAGTCCCAGAAGCACAGATCTGTTTGCTAGGTAGACCTCATGGAAGCACTTGAACACACAGCTTTATACCCGGCTGCCCTGTATAATGAGCAGAAAGTGACCCATGCAGCTTCTTCTACACACATTTAGAGAGCATGCGGTGTAAAACAGAGGTAGTCTAGTACCTATAGGCTTCTGTACATGTGTCATCTTGCCCCTAAAAAAGCAATGGATACACTCATTGAGGTCTCTAGAAAGATGCTGACACTCAGAAGAGTGGCATGAAGGGAGTCGGCCTTTCATTTTGACTTAGGCCTGGCATTGAGAGCTCTGCCTCTCTAATGAAACTGGTAGAGAAATGTGAGGTATAAAACATGTTGCCAGATGTATTAACCTCTATCCGAGTCCATATAAGTCTCTAAAAAAGGTACACCGCAAGAAGGCTGTAGATAGTGAGGTGTATGCTCTAAACTGAAATTGCACTCTGCCAAGTTTGAATGTCTGACTGCTACCATGTCTCAGGTATGTCTCTACTTGTATGTGTAGTCTGACACGTGTGCAGCAGCTGATGACCCTATCTTAAAAACTATACAGTCTATTATTCCCCTGGACAAATATTGGGTGAGCTACTTCACTTTTCAGTCCTAGAAGCACAGATCTGTTTGCTAGGCAGGACTCATGGGAGCACTTGAACACACAGCTTCATACCTGGCTGCCCTATATATTAAGCAGAAAGTGATCCATGCAGTTCCTTCTACACACATTTACATCTCATTGACTTCTCTAGGAAGATGATCATAGTAATATAAGTGACATGACAGGACTTGCCCTTTCATTTTACATTAGGCCTAGCACAGCGACATCTCGCTTTTAAAGAAAGTGGTAGAGGAATGTGAAATTTAAATTATGGTGCAGGCGTGGCCTGCAACATGGCAGAGTAGTTGCTGTTGCCGGCGCTCCGGCAGCCCAGACCGAATCCTTTCAATAATCCTGCCTTCCTAAATGCCATCTGAACAGGCGAAACGACTCTCCTAATACTACAGACCCTACAGAAGAGCGGATAAGCTGTGGCATATGCGAATCTGTTACCAAAAGCCTAAAGAAGGCGCAGACGCAGCGAGGCGGCCCAAGATGGCGGGGACCCGAACCTGTACGGCCTGATAGGCACTGGAAACCGGGAGATACAAGTGAGTGCGGCACCACCAGGTGCAGAAAATCGGCCGGAGAGAGCGCAGAGCTCAGGTGGCGCAGACGTGTGTGGTGTTAGCGGACCCCGCATCTGGGGGATTCCGCCGAGACCTCTGGTGGGGGGCCTCGCAACTGCGGAGCAGGACGGCCTGCCGGTGGAGGTGGGGGCGCGAGGATTCGCCCCGTGCCCTGGTTTGTTGCAGAGGGGAAGAAGAAGAGCCGCCCGCGTGCACTCACCGTGGGACGTTGGGCCCGCCCTGTGGGCTCCTGCCGCGGAGATCCCAGACACTCCCTAGAGACCCGGTCCCCCGTGGGGACTGGGAGGCAGGCGCAGAGGCCTCTGCGGATGGGCTGGCATCCTCGGCAACGGAGGCCCGACGGAGCGGCCACCCGGCACCCCTTTGCTGCAGTATTGGCAAGAGAGGAGAGTCTCAACGCCAAAGGCCCCGCCCGGAGGCACAACGCCGGTTGAGCTCCTCGGAAGACGGGGGAAGAGAAGAGACCCGAGTGAGTGATCTGCACGACCTAGGGCGCTCCGGAACACAAAGCACAGAGGAGAGACTTGCCAATGGCTCCAGTGCAATCCCAATAAACCTGAAACTGCACCTCAGTGGAGTACGCTGAAACGAACAGCAGTGGCTGGCCATGGAGACCCATATGTCTCAGGGCTACACCCAGTAGAAGCCCTGCTCAACAAGTCTGCGGGGAAACCCAGGTGACTACAGACGCACTGGACTGAGACACCCTGGGGGAGCTCTGATAGCGAGATCCTGGTCATAAACTCCCCTTGTGGGAGATAAGTGCTGCTGCACCCCCTTGGCGAGGACTTGGAGGGAGACTCTGGAGGCCGCGACCACTTCTTTGAGGAGGCAAAGGGAGAGAGACGGTGATAACTTAGCCCTGCGGATACCGGGAGGTACATTGGTGGCGTTTGTCCGGTGACTTCAAGAGACAGGTCGAGGTGAGTCGGCCGCACGTGTGGGGGCACGCTTAACTCAACGACGCAAGCAGAAGAAGGTGGCATACACAGACAGTCGCACCACGTGCCTTCTTGTTAGAACCCTTGTGGGCTACTAAGGTCACACACCGCAACACGATGGCAGACAGGTGACCCACCGAAGATCAGAGGGCAAGATATATGTGAAGATCCTACAGGCCTAGACTCAAGATGGCCAGAGACAAGGACCCCAAGACACCCCGGCAATTCAAGATGGATAAATACACTAAAGTAATACCTCCACCTGCGGAGACTGAGGGTGACGCAGGTGCGCCACCGGACAACGCAACCCTTCACCAGGCTATTCATTCATCAAGAGACACGCAAGAGGGGAGGATGGCGGATCTGCGCTCCGACATGACCCTCCTGCGGCAGGACATACGCAATGTCGCTGAGAGGGTGACGCAGGCAGAGCGTCGCTTCTCGGAAGTGGAGGACACGACAAACACCCTGCGTAAGGAGGTCTCAGAAATAGCAGCAACATTAAAAGAAGTCTCCTGGAGAGTGGATGATGCTGAAAATAGGGCCCGCCGAAACAATCTGCTCTTTATTGGTTTCCCGGAGGGCATGGAGGGACCAGACCCTGGAACCTTCCTGACCACGTGGCTAAAAGACTTATTGCCGGCGGCCCAGTTCTCGACTTGTTTCATAATTGAAAGAGCCCACAGGATGCCCAGTGTGCGTCCACTACCGTGGGCGCCTCCGCGACCTCTGATCGCACGATACCTCAACCTCCAGGACCGTGACCTAATTCTCAGAGAGTGGAGGAAACTTGGAGAAATTAAACACTCCAATACCAAGATAATGGCGTTCCCCGACTACTCCCGGGAAGTGCAAAAACCCCCGACGCATATTTGACTCGGTCAAGGCGAAATTGAGAGACCTCCGCATCCAGTATATGTTGCTCTTCCCAGCAAAACGGAAGATTCTCTTTCAGGGCAAGTCCCTCTTCTTCCAGACATCAGATGAGGCGTGGGCATGGATAGAGGAGTGCCCTCCACCAAGACGGACCAGGGGGCGAGTAGCCCTCCACTCACAGGCACACATAGAAGAGCAGGCCTCAGTCAGCGAAGGGACAAAAGGACACGTCTCCCAGCTGGGACTCGTGGAACACGAACGGGAACTCCCTTCCGTGCAGCATCCCGGGACAAGGACAGAACCCAAATTTCTAACTCGGACGATGAACCCATACACATGAAGTCCCGAAAGAAGCAACCTGGGGAACGGGAGACCAATACCTCTGGCCAATCAGACGGGGGTAACTTGGTGGATGAAGATAGCGATCACCCGCTCCTCAGTAGCATCACCCTTCTGGAACAGGGGACCACTCAGACAACTAACCATGAGACACCACAGCAACAACCTCTTCCGGGTGGCGAGGAAGGATGAAATCCGGGGCTGTCTGGAGATTGTCTCAACCCAGAATGGCACGGGGGAGCCACCCGGACAATGGTGACATTTTGCTATAAAGGACACAGAGACCGATTCAGAATTCATATCCTTTTTGCTTGGTTTCAATGGTTTGGGTACGGGGATGGGGGGGGTCAGGGGGGATACAGACCTCTCAGGCTTTACCTACGCCAATGTTGTCATGTCGACCTTTGGGGTACTAGGCGTGGGGAGTGGGAGAGAGTGGGGAGGGGGGATTAAGTTGGGAAATGAGGGATACATAGAACTGTTTCAGAAAGCATTGCTCATGACTTTGGCCAGGCAGTGGGCCACTAAAGTTTCACTAGAATTATGCAACACACGTATGTGCCACAAGACACGCCCGAGTGACAGTCGGGAATAGCACAAAGCCGTAAATGGGAGAAAGGAGCCACTCCGTGTTGATGTGGAATGTCAATGGAATGGGAAATATGGGGAAGAGGGGGTTGATTATTAAATATCTTAAAAGGCTCAGGCCTGACATTGCTCTCCTCCAAGAGAGACACCTCCTTGGGACACATTGTGCCTGGATGGGGAGGGGGCCCTACACCGTACTAGCACATGCAGGCTCTACCTCATGGTCCAGGAGAGTCGCCATACTGATCAGGAAAACCACCCCCTTCCATGTCACCAGTACATGGACGGGCCCGAACGGCACGTATGTCGCAGTACAGGGAACGTGGGGTCGGAGGGAATTCGCTCTGGTCAGCGCATACGCGCCGCCGCGACTGCAGAGCCAAACACTCAGCAAAATAGCTGACATCATGGGGTCCGGGTCCTCCACACACATAGTTGAGGGTGACTTCAATGACGTACTGGACCCGCACGCGGACCGCTCTAGAGTGGGTGCGGGAACGCGTGCGCCCACTCAGCTAGCTGAATTCGTGGGGTCCCTCGGGCTCACTGACCTATGGCGCAGGCACAACCCCACGGCGCGCTGCTACTCATACTTCTCTGGGGCTCACAGAATTTTCTCCAAACTAGATCATCTCTTCGCAGCTGCAGGGGAGATAGGAAGAATAGAAAGAGCTGAGTACGTAGCCAGGGGCATATCGGACCACTCGCCCCTGTGGCTGACGGTGGGGGGTGATGCCCGAAAGCCTCGGCAAGAATGGAAGCTGGCCGCCTGGGACCTACGAGATTCCTTCAATAGCCAAAGAGATTCAAACGCCCAAGGAACTGTATTTTTGTGAAAATGAGGGTTCACTACCCTCAGCAGCTACTCTGTGGGAGGCATACAAAGCTGTACTGCAGGATAGAGCACAAAACAGAATAGCCCACAAGCGGAAAGAGGAGACCCGCCAGGTTCAGGCTCTAGAACGCAAGCTCATAGAACTAGAAAGACGTATCAACCCCAACTCAGACACGCGATTGCTCCGCCAAACAGCAGTGACAAGGAGGGAGTATCGGGAGCTAGTGGAACGTGAGGTACGAACTTAGCTCCTGGCCTTACAGCACCGACTCTACGAGTCTGGGGGTAGGGCCGGGAAATTATTGGCCTGGTTAGGCAACAGAGAGAGAGGGGCTAGGTGGGTGGCTGTGGTCAATGAAACGGACCAGAGTCACACTGCAGCACAGGACATGGCTGACGCCTTTGCCCGTTATTATAGGACCCTCTAGGAGGACAGGCCATTGCCAAGCGCAGCCCATATACATAGTTACCTTAGCGCCATAGAAGTTTCCACCCTCACATAAGAGGATTGATCAGCTCTTGATAATGTCCTGACGTTGCAAGAAGTGACTGATGCGATCGCTAGACAGAAACCAGGGAAAGCCCCAGGTCCAAACAGGCTACCACCCAAACTTTTTAAACAAAATTCCAACCTACTGGCCCCACACCTTTTAAACATGTTCCAGGCGACGCTGGAGGAGGGAGCTTTACCACCCGACCTATGGCAGGCGACCGTAGTGGTGATCCACAAACCCGGTAAGCCTCCCACAGACTGCGGTTCCTACCGCCCGATATCGCTACTCAACGTGGAAACTAAAATATTGGCTTCTATCCTAGCGGCCCGTCTATTGCCGGTAATCACATCATTGATTCACTGTGACCAATCCAGCTTTATGCCTAAACGTGCCACACGTTTCAATCCCAGCTGCTTGGCCAATTGGTTAGACACAGTCAAAAACAGGCCGACCACTCCCTGGACGCCGCAAAGGCATTTGACGCAGTGCACTGGCCATACATGCGCCAGGCTCTGTTAAAGTGACCACTCCCTGGACGCCGCCAAGGCATTTGACGCAGTGCACTGGCCATACATGCGCCAGGCTCTGTTAAAGTTTGGGTTTGGCCCCACCTTCATGGCATGGATAGACTTGCTATACACCAGCCCCAAAGCCAGGGCACGCATCAATGGGGTGATGTCGGCGGAGTTCCCGGTGAGAAGAGGCACCAGGCAGGGCTGTCCCCTCTCCCCGCTACTATTTGCGTTGGTACTAGAATCACTTGCATGCTTGGTTAGGGCGCACCCCGACCTGAGAGGCTTCAGAGACAACACGGGACTTACTAGCAATGAGCGGATCTCATTGTATGCTGACGACATATTACTATATGTCAGCAACCCAGATGAGACACTCCGGCTGATCCTACAGCTGTTTGGAGAGTACAGGAACCACTTGGGGTATAACATCAATTGGAATAAGTCTAGCCTCTATGTGGTAGCGGGCTCGCTTGATACCGAAAACATACCCGAGCAACTTATGGTGGTGAGGGATGGATTCCAGTACTTGGGGCTCTACATCTCCACAGATGACACATTATGCATCAACCGCAACATCAAACGGATCCTAGTGGAATTCCGTGAAGATATGGCAAGATGGAGAAGGCTCCCCCTGACGATACTCGGGAGAACCGCACTATACAAAATGAAAACACTCCCAAAACTACTGTATGTACTACAGAACACATATTGCAGAATACCAGAGGCCATCTTTACCGCCATCAAAGGGGAACTGCGTACACTTCTCTGGGATGGGCGTCAGCCACGAATAGCCCTGCAGACACTGCAACGTAATCAATACAATGGAGCAATATCCCTACCCGACATACAAGCTTACTACAGAGCTGCCCACCTGATAGTTGTAAACGAATGGGGACACATGCCCAGGGACCACCCCACTTACGCCGTGGAACGGTTCCAATCCTGAGAGCAAACGCACCTACACTACATATACGGGGGTAAGGGGACCAGACGACTGCTGCCAGCCACTCAGAGAGTCATAGAGGCATGGAGAGGGGCGGAAAGACAGATCAAAAGGGACAAGAAACTGATGAGGGGGACACCACTGTGGGAGGGCGCAAAATTGCTTGAAATAAACAAACTCCAAGGTTTCCAACAATGGGACATGGTGGGGATTTCTAGCTTGGGGGATATAATTAAGGAAGGAACTCTAATCCCCTTTGAAGCACTTCAATCCGAATTCCAACTACACAATTCTCAGAGATACAAATATCTGCAGCTACAGCATGCCTGGAAAGCAGAAGCGATAGACCCCACCGCTATCCCTGAATTTGCCCCACTTGAGGGTAGGCTATTACAAGAAGAAATTCCAAATAAATCAATCTTGTGGACCTACAAAACGTTAATTAATAATAGCCCAGATAAGCTAATGACCCTTAGAGCCAAGTGGGAAATCACGACTGGACAGCTACCAGACATTGACTGGGCGGCCGCCCGAATGCACCCTAGGGAGGTCGCAATTAAATTGCGACTGGGACTAGTGCAATATAAAATCCTGCACAGAATATACTTTGATAGAGAGCGCCTTCACGCCATGGGGAGGGCGGATACGCCTGTCTATGGTGTAAGACGGAGTGCAGTATATACATACACACACTATGGGACTGCCCCCTGATAGAGCTATACTGGAGACACATACCGGGGTAGCTGGGAGAGATAATTGGAGCCTGTATACAGAGAGACGCCAAGCATGTGCTGTTGGGTGCCCCAAAACGTTCACTAGGATCTGGGCCCATGGTTAAGATATTATGGTCTTGAGGTTGAAAATGAGGAGGCGGGCAGCATTGACCCATTGGTCTGAAAGACACTGGACCTCCTCCAGACTTGGAGTCGACATGGCGGTAGGAGGAGGCTTTCACCCCGTTCCAGATGTACTACTAAATGCAAATGCTTTCCAGATACGGCTTATTAATACTGTTACCTGTATCAAAAATGTAAATTCATCACGTGTAATGTATATGTCATCCAATGCTGGTCACCTTCGTGTTAATAAAAACAGCTAAAAAAATAAATAAATATGGTGCCAAGTGTATTAATCTCTAGCCTAGTTCATATATGTCTCTGCAAAGGTACACTACAAATAGGCCATGGATAGTGATGTGTGTGCTTGAAACTGAAAGCGCATGCCGTCAAGTTTGAATATCTGACTGCTACCATATTTCAGGTATGTCTGTAGTTCTACATGTAGTCTGACATGTGTGGTGCAGCTGATGACCCTAACTTAAAAACTATACTTTCTATCATATTCTTGGACAAATATTGTGAGAGCTATTTCACATTTTAGTCCCAGAAACACAGATCTGTTTGCTACGCAGGCCTCATGGAAGCACTTGAACACACAGCTTCATACCCTGCTGCACTGTATAATAACCAGAAAGTCATCCATGCAGCTTCTTTGACAGACATTTATGGAGCATACGGTCTGAAACAGAGCTAGTCTACTACCTAGAGGCTACTTTACTTGAGCCATCATATATCTGCGTTTTACCTAGCGCTGGAACTAAATTTAGCTGCCTAGCGAGAATTTATTTGATTTTTATTTGAAAAGTTTTATATAGCGCTGGCTAGACCCGGAGGTATTAGAGCGCTTTACATGAGAACAAGTTGCACAAAGTTACATTCTTTACCATAGCATAAAATAAAAACATATACGAGTTATCTGGAGCATGAGGGAGGGTGGGGGGTGAGGGTTCGCGACAGGGGTGTAGGAGAAAAACAAACAAGGTTATGTAGGGCTGGAAAGGGGAGTCATCCGCAGGATCACGGAGGGAGAGGGCGGGGGAGGGAAAGGAGACTCAGTGGAGAGACGAGGAAAAACAATGTCCAATGTCCGGCTGGGTAGGTGACGGGTAAGGGGGTGAAACCAAAGTCAATCTCCTCTATAGCTGCCAATACAGCTCCACTGGGTATGCCCAAACGTGGGTCCCGTGCTCTCCATGCCACTGGAATCAAGCTATCCTGGCTGAAGATGGGTGAAACCCCGAAACCGGTCCTAGGATGCTTGTTTCCAGTCCAGGGAGGACCTGGCTTGGCAGTTCGGGCTGGACTGTTCCCATGAGGCACAGGGTCAAGACTGATTTGCATATGACTGGGTTCAAACTGGAATGGCATGGTGAGCAAAAAAACGATGGATTTAGGCCCAGATCTCTGTACTGGGGTGAATGTATGACATTGTTCTGCATTTTGTCCATCAACTGTTGTTTTTGCAATACAGCTCCACCGGGCATCGGCCATGTTGCTCGGGCACCGCGGTCAGTATAACATATAAGGTTTCTGCCAGAGGGCATCGTCAAAGTTCCATCAGCCATAACAGGCTCAGGTGGTATTGGGGAACGCCGCCCGCCTTAACCTCCAGCTATCCGGTACTCATCTCTCCCCAGCTGGACGAAGCTCACTCGGCGTGAGGAGCACGCAGACTCCGGCCCCCATTTCAGGGGTATGGCAAAAACTCTGCAGGCTAGTATACCAAGAAACTGGCAGTGTAGATGAAAGAGTCTCCCAGCCTGGAGCAACAGAGAAGTGAAACCACCCGGTATCAATACCACAGCACCACCAGATGGCCACAGCCCTGATTGAAAGCGCCAAGAGCAGAGTCACGGGCGGCATCTTAGGGACAGGCATCCCTCCCACAAAGATCACCGTGGAGGAGAAATCAGTCATTCCAACGAAGCGCACCTCCCCATCAGCAGTTAAAGCATCTGCAATGGCCAGTGACAGCCGCGAAACAGTTATGGACGATCATATCACTCGTAAAACACTCCAAGTTATTAAAGCACAGGCGCCATCTTGGGGACAGGCTCAGCACCCATGAGAAAAAGCGGGGTTAGCGAGAATGGCCCAGCAACAGATCAATCCCAATAAACAACAGGCACCGCATCTGACACACTTGTCCAGGCTACAAGACTCCATTGTGCAGCCCCGCAGGGGAAAGGTGAGGCGCTCCTCATACCTCACAAATGGTCGCCAGCTTAGGGTCAGGCCCCCCAAACAATGCTCGCTGGCAACGGGAAGATCACCATTGCATATCTGATGTGGAACATCAACCGTTCACCTCCATTCTAATCTGTAAGCATTCACCGAGCTCCTGCCCAGGACCGGCAGCTCCAGAAGAGGGGGTAGGCTCTCCTGTTCTGATCAAGCCGCAATACAGACTACAGAATACAGACACCTTTGCAACATACAAGGGTGCCTGCGTTGGACGTGTGCCTTGGTCTCTCCAGCGCGGCCTGGTCTCCTCCGCTGACCCCATAAGAGCAGCACAAGTGGTGTAGAAAGCTACCGGAGCATTCGGGGCAGCGAGGGGGAAACCCTCGGCGACGGGTGAGAGGTCCCGCTATAGGCAGAAGACCCAAAACAACGGCCACGCACAGAATAGGAGGCAGGCTTCTCGGACCCCCGTGCCGGCCTATGTGCTAACTCGAGTGGCCGGGGGCCTCGGTCTAGAATTGGGATCCCGGCCGCTGAGATTCTGCTACAAACCACTGCAAGCCTCCGATGCGGTGAGAGGAGACCGAGAAGCCCAGAGGACCAGACCAGTAGAGGAGACAGCAACAAGGGGACCGAGTGGAACTGTAAGTGGATAGCCGCGAGCCGTGCTGGTGGGCGGGGCTGGGCTTACCGTGACACCTTAAGCACCAGTGAGGCGAGTGATCCGAGGCAGCCTCGTTGACTGGAGCCGGGGCCCTCCCAGAGGAGAGACGGATGAGCCAGATTCTGCAGGGGCGGCGGTGAACAACTCCAGCCGAAGTGCTCGAGCTGTGGAGCCTGTGCAGAGAGAGGCCTCCCTGGCACGGTCCCGCGGGCTTTATTTCAGTGAGGACGAGGGGGCTGGGGCCCCGCCAGTGGTGGGGAGCCGCGGAGAGAGGAGGACAGGAGCTCCGACAGATTCACGCCAGAGGACCCACCTGTGTTGCAGGAAAAGGATAAGTCCCCCATTAACAATACCGGCACACAGAGTGAAATAGATCACAGCGTGGGCAGGAAAGGGCCAGCCACGCCAGACAGACATGCAGAACAGAGACGACCAACAGCTGGGAAGAGCTATGGAGCTCCCCTGGCTTCGCTCTCCGGTGGCCTGGTGAGGCGAGACTCACAGTGAGTGTCCTGAACTATCGGGGGGCCTAGGCGGAGGAGGGCACGAGTGGAAGCCTTGGGACCGGGCTAGGCACCGCGACAAGAGGGTAAAGCAACACATGCAGGCAAGCACTAGTGGCTGAGCCCAGAAGCGAAGGGGTTGGACTGCAGGGCCTCTGCTCCGGGTGCCGGGGTGAGAACCGTGACTCCAGTCGCTGAGGACAAAATCGCCTGAGTCTGCGGTGCCCTGACCTACATAGCCCACTGGGAGGACTGGTGACTCGTGGGTAGAACGGAGCAGGCTTCATGGCCCTGTGGGTCCGAGTTGAACTCCAGAGGCAGCAGAAGGGGCGCCTCGACTCTTACGCCGGGTACCGGACCTTGCCATAGCGATGGCATCAGCAAGTACCAAGAAGGGGGCCACAATTAAGGACTTGTTATTGAAACCGTGCCCTCAGGAGAGGTTCCTCCGGGCCGGCTTGAGCCGAGCTGCCTTGCCTACGGTGGAAGAGCTGGAGGCCCCAGTCACCCGACCTTATCTGGAGTCATTGTTCTTAGCTTTAAGGGATGACATCCTCACCGTTGAAAGAGACCTAACGCATGAATTGCAAGCGGTTTGAAAGGAATTCACAGATATAGGAGACATGGTGGATGCCCTGGAGGAAAGAGAGACCTCCCGTGATGAAGAGATTGAACAATTGCAGCAAGAAATTATCCGTCTGTCTGACCAGCAAAATGACCTGCAAGACCATGCGGAAAACCTCTCCTGGTGAAATAATATACGTATACGAGGAGCCCCACGGGAAGCGGAGGGAGGAGACATAGGGCCTACGTGGCGGCCCTATTTACTCAGGTTCTGGGAGACACGCCGGCGGCGGAGATCCGATTAGATAGAAGCCAGAGTGGGAAGATGGTGCCCCGGCTCCCCATGCATGCTGGACATTTTGACATGTGTTCATAACTTTTCCCTAAAAGAACGAATCCGGAGAGTAGCCCGGATGTCACCGGCTGTCACATTTCATGGCCAGACCTTGCATTTATATCAAGACCTTGCTGCTACCACTCTCCAGAAGAGGAGGGAGTTCTGCCCGATCACCACCTTCCTACGGGATAAAAAAAGTGTCGTACTCATGGGGGCACCCCTTCCGTCTGATCTTTCGCTGGGAGACCAACTGTACCAGTTCCGCTCCTTGGCTGCGGCATGCGAGCTACTACAGATTGACATCCAAGGGGAAGAGCAACCAAAAGCGCAGATACCCACAGGGAGGGGAGTGACTGGCCCGGACCAGGCGGCCATAGCCTCGGAGAGGAAGGCCCTGATTGAGAAGCTCACGGAAGACTCGATGGCCAACGATCTCACTTGAGACATTGCATTCTGTTTAGGGGGGCTGTCGGGGGGGATCGGACGGCTGGGGGGCACCGGACTTGTCCCCAGAGGACTTGGCCACAATCCCCTACAGAGACTACACCACTCAGCAAGGAATGGATCTTACCTTTCCTTCCCGGACCCAGGGACGTTGGGAGTTCAGTTTTTGTTGGAGGGATAGTTTATGGGTGCCTACCACGCTGCTTTAGAAAAAAACTATTCAAACACACGATACACCTGCAGCACTACAATGAGGGAGTGGGAGTAGAGGGTAGCTCTACCGCAGGCGTTCAAAGTCCTAGTAGCCTCCTATGGCCTCAACTATGAATGGCCTGAGGGTACCGACTCTCAATGTCAAGGGCTTGAATAACCCGGTTAAGAAGAGGGCTATCCTGTCCTATTTGAAACATTCACAGGCAGATATTTGTCTTCTTCAAGAAACTCCTCTGCAAGCCAGAGATTGGCATAGACTTAAATCTAGGTCATTCCCCCAACAGTATTTCTCCTCCCTACCAAGGAAGGCAGCCAGAGTGGCACTACTGTTCTCGCGATCCTTTTGCAGGAGGGTAGGCCCGAAATTTAAGGTTGCCTCCTGAGCTATCACATCCAGCTTGGCTCACACTCCATGGTATTGGCATCCATTTATGCCCCCAACTGTTCTTGAACAGGGCAGTGGCGGAGGTGATGGCCGCGAGGGACCGCTGCGTGGTCATAGGGGGGAGATTTAAATATGGTCTTCCACAATGATTTAGATCGCTCAAAACACAGGCATGGGTCGGTCGGGGCGATCAGCCCAGGGAGGGCCCTTTGGTTTCAGGAGATGGGGTTGCGAGACCTCTGGCGGGCATCACACCCAGAAACATTGGACTATACCTTTTACTCCCATGCACATAAATCTTATGCCAGTTTGGATTACTTTTTAGGCTCCCGCGAGGTGCATGCGGCTGTGCGCTAGGTGGAGATAGAACCTCGCTCATTGTCGGACCACTTCGCGGTCCTGCTGGACTTCCCTCTCCCAGTGCATAGTCAGACATCCCGCACATGGAGACTCCACGAAACTCTACTCCATAGCCCTGAGGTGACCAAGCAGCTCGAGCGCATACACCACCGAACTGGGGCTTCTAGGGTGAAGCGGCAGCTGGAAGTGGCCAGGAAAGAACTGGCAGGGCTAGATCTGGATAGTGCTGAATATTCGATCCTGCGTCTTAAACATTCCTTCTATGTAGGGGGAAAAATGTGGCAGGATGCTCACAAATAAACCTAGAGGGATACGCCAGTCCAACGCGGTTGATGCTCTGCTGTCGCCGGAGGGGACTTTAATCGAGGGGGACGAAGCTATCACAGCCAGATTCAGGTCCTTTTATAGGGAGCATTACTCGGCACAGGATCTCCCCATTCGGGACGTCTCGAGGCATCTCGAGGGGGCAAAAGTGGTGCGCTTGACAGCGATACAGGTGGCAGACCTCGAGAAGCCGAACCAGATCAAGGAGGTTATCTCAGTGATCTGTAGGCTGAAGCCACACAAGGCACGTGGCCCGGATGGCTTCCCAGCAACTTTCTATAAAACATTTTGCGGCACTCTAGCACCTCTCCTTACCCGGGTCTTTAATTCCATTGTAAATGCAGACGCGCTCCCTCCCTCAATGATGGAGGCTTCGGTGGTGGTTATCGCGAAACCAGGCAAGGACAAGCGCCACTGTGGGTCATATCGTCCGATTTCACTACTAAATGTTGATGCAAAGTTGTTCACCGGAGTCCTAGCGGCACGTTTGGCACCCTTAATGCCGGGGCTGGTCGATCCTGATCAGGCGGGATTTATCCCTATAGACAATGCTCTGATAACACTAAGAGAATCCTACGCCTGATAGATAAGGCCCTCGCTTTCAACACAAGACTATGCTTTTTTCCATCGATCGTGTCCATTGGCCATACTTGGTGGAGGTGCTGCAACACTTTGGCATCGGGGAGAGGTTTTGCTCCTGGATCCTCAGCGGCTACGCGACCCCGAGAGCGACCGTCCGGGTAAACGGCAAAAAGCTCGGAGAGCTTCCTTATCAGAAGGGGCACGCTGCGAGAATGAACGCTCTCCCCATTGCTGTTCGCGTTATATATGGAGTCTTTCGCACAGAGGGTTCTGGGCGACCGCGGGATCACTGGTATGAGATTTGGGGGAGAAGAACATCTGATCACGCTATATGCCAATGATGTTATTGTAGCCCTAGATAACCTGAGGGAGGCCTTGCTGGGCTTTTTAGAGGAGGTAGAGCGGTACGGAACGGTTTCGGGGTTCCACATTAACTTGGCCAAGTCTCAGGCTCTGAGTCCAACGGTGGGCCCAGACACTAGGAACTATTTAGCTCAAGCCAACTCAATTCAATGGGCTTCAGGGCCCATCACATATCTGGGTATCCAGCTGGCACCATCTACCCAGGAGGTGGCAGCTCTTAACTATCGTGAATTGGTCAGGAGGGTAAAGTCAGACCTAGCACGCTGGCAACTATACCCACCTTCGTGGATGGGTCGGATCGCGGCCCTGAAGACGACAGTCCTTCCCAGGATCCTGTACAAATTCCAGACGTTACCGATCTGGCCCCCACCAGGGACACTACAGACCCTACAGAAGGCCTTCCAATGGTTTGGGCCGACCGACTTTCTCGGATGAGACCCGAGCGCAGCTGGCGGCCACCTGAGGAGGGCGGTTTGGGCATCCTGTACATTGCATGCTACTTTCAAGCTGCGCAACTTAGGTACCTAGTTGAATGGTCCAGGCCAGAGTCTGAAAAGGGCTGGCTATTCATGGACGGGCATTGGCAGGGACGGCACTACAAAGGATTCTCTTTTTGGCTCGTGCCCATCGTCCAGCGAATCTGTATTTATCAGTGGTCACAGCGCCCACCCTGAGGGTGTGGGATGTGGTGGTGATGCGGGAGTTCTATCGTCGCTCCCGTCTTCCCTCACCCCAGTGGTGGAGAACAGGGATTTCACCCTGGGATGAATAGTGCTTCGTTTAGTGCATGGTGGAAGTTAAGCTGCAGATCAATTGGTCATTTCTTTGATGAAGAGGGGCCCATAACATTCGAGGCCTTGAAGACCAAGTACGCAATACCAGAAGGAGAACGATTTAGATACACTCAGATACGACACTGGCAGATGCAGCCGGCAATGAGGAAGGCAGCGCAGCGTCATCTAACCACATTCGAGAAATGGCTTATCCGGAGGGACTCGGACAGCCACATCACCTCTGACCTTTATGGGCTCCTGGGGGAGGTGGGGTCGGATTTGAAGTCCCCTACTCAACTCGAACGGGAACTGGGGCGGCAATTATCCCAGAAGGAATGGTGAGCCATCTACCACCGGACAAGGCATACCGCCACTAATACATCTAGAGTGGAAACGGCGACGAAGATCACCACATACTGGTACCTAACCCCAGTACGACTGCGAGAAGGGAATCCACCTGTTCCATATATGTGGGAGTGCCCCAAGTTGACCCAATTCTGGGAGGAAATGCTATCAGACATAGATACAAACTTTGAAACTCAGACACCTAGGTTCCCCTCATGTGTGGTTCTCGGCCTCCCTAACTCGTTAACATATCCACTCAAATCCAAACGGGGCAAACATATAGCACTGGCATTGGGGGCAGCACATCAACTGATTCTAGCACTATGGGGAACTGAGAAGGCACCATCACATCGACACTGGTTGCACCGCATCTGGCACCTCCTGGGAATGGAGAGGCTCGCGACAACACTCAGACAACAGAGGGATACATTCAGGGAGTCCTGGCGCACATTTATTGCGCAGCTTTCCCAGAAATTTACGAATTGACTTTCCCAAAATACTTAAAATTGCTGCACTTGACCGAGTCGACAGATTGATAGTGCTCGGAGGGCTGATGCAGGCTACCGGCTAAACGCGCTGTAAGCCACACCCCCCCTCCACTTCCAGGACGCAGAGACGCCGCAGAAACCCTACGTGCACGGCCAGAATGGCCGCGGCTGATTTCACGAGCGGGAGACTAAGGCTCTGGCACTCGCTATAACCTTGAGCAATATACAACCTGGAGCAATATTTGTGGGGGAATTCTCTCTCGCTCCTTCCTGGTCAGCAGGTTGCAGGACAGCAGGACTGCGGGTGTTTGATGGGAAGGAGCCACAGGACAGCCAGTTGGACGTCTTAGCCCCATACAGAATCAGCTGAAAGATTGGACAAGACTGGACAAGCCCTCAGCGTCTCTACAACGTTGTAGACTGGAGGGTTGTCCCGGGCCACTTGCTGAGCGGGACTGACACTGCAAGTCTCTCCATACACATTAGATTCGCACCTGCAGTCACAGGACAGCTGGTGGGAGCCTGAACACTAATTAAGCTCCTGGCTCTTTGTCCCCAGCAGGGCTGCTCCGGAAGAATTGCTGAGGACATCAAGGATGTATTACGAAATTTTCGGTCGGGCAGCACTACCTCCCAGAATTCGAGTATGTTAGCTACTTTTGAGACTTGCTTTTGCTGTGTCATCGGGGACCACCAGGTTTCTCGCTAAGGGGGTAAGTGCATGTGCTCTGCTGCCTGTTTGTGCATGGGGCTTTTGTACTACTTGGTAGAAGGTCGCTGGGGGAGTTCTATGCGAAAAAGCTTTTTTTTCTCATTGTAACCTCCGGTAATCCATTGCAAGGGCAGCAATAGAAACTTTTTGGAATTTTCAACATGCAAAATCTTTTCTAGAAATACTGCTGCAACCCATCTCGATTCCCCGGTTCTGGTTCAGAGGGTTAAAAAACGCATAGGACAAGCAGCAGCCCAGGCTAATCGCGCCGCAGCCTTGAGGAAAGACCTGGGACTGCCCACAGAAAATTCTGAGATGGCCACCACAGAGCTCTCCCAGAAAGACTATCCGGGGGGGGGCCTCTGCTGATCTGGACACGAGTACTAACCCAGTCTCTGTTGTTTCTCCCGGGGCCGGGACCTCTACTCCACAAATTTTGGAGGAACCAGAGGAGATTACTTCTGGGGGCGACACCGAGGCTTGGAAATCCAAGGAACTTAAAAAATACCCTCTATTCTTCAAAGCTAAATCTGGATTAACATCTGGTGCAGAGGGGGCGGAGAGTGTTCCACCAACAGCTGAACAGCCTCCTGACTCCATTAAGGATATGTCTTTCTGTGTTGACAGTAGTGTCATTTCACAGCCCCTAGTACAACCCTTGCCATCTCCCGGACGGAGCGTATCTGGATTACCCGCTCATGAAGACGTTGGGCAGGCAGTACCTGATAACACTGTAACTTCTGCAGCGCAATCTAAATCTGGGCCTGAATCGACTCAGGAAAACTCCTCTCACGACGATAGATCCTTCACTTTACAATGGGATGCTAAGAGCCTGCTCAACTTAATCCTGGAGGAGATTAGGGAGCTCAAAGTCTCTCAATCTATGGAAATTGCTGCCATCCACGCCCGCCTCACTAAAATCGAAGACAACATGGCCCTGGTCCCGGCGCGACTTCAGGAGGCTGAGACTAGGATCTCGCAGTTGGAGGATCAAGTTTCTATTATGAATGATAAAGTCGCCGCTTATCAGAACCAAAAATCCCCAATGGAGTACAAACTGGAGGAATTGGAGAATCAGTCTAGACGCTCTAATCTTCGTCACCTCGGTATTCCGGAAGGCCTCGAGGGGCAGCAGACACTACAATGGGTCGACTCTTTCATTAAAAAAATGTCCTTCCGGAATATAATGGGGATCTGACTCTTCTGAGGGCCCATCGGGTGCCTGCGCATCTTTCTCCTAACGCCAAATTCCCACGGACAATCCTTGTTCATTTTGGGTATTTCAGGGTCAAGGAACAAATGTTATCTAAGGCCATAAAGCAGCGACAGTTCACCTCTTTGGATGTCCCACTATATTGTATTTTCCCTGACAGGTCTGCCTCTGCAGCCAAAAGCCAGAAGGAGTTTGTTAAAATGTTGCATTTATTTAAAGAACAGGGGGCACAGGCAATGATTGCACAACAAAGCAAACTAAAAGTGCTTGTAAAAGGTAGATTTCACGTATTCTGTAATGTCCCCAAAGCACAGGAACTACTGCAACAAATTTCTTCAAACAAGTCCTAATTTCTTAGTTGAGGGCCCTTAAAGTAGCAGATGTAACTAGTTGTATATTTTCTTTTTAGTCTGTTCCGCTTTCTTTTTGAGTTTGGTTTTCTTTTTTCTCAGATAGTTTTTTTGGAACATATCTTTTCCTCTTCTTTTTTCCTTTTTTCTGAGTTGTTCTCTTTCTTTTTTCTCACGTCCTGGGGGAGGGGTATGAAGGGCGGCAGCACCTGGCACAAGGTGCCAGTTTTGGGGAGTTCGGTTAGCCTGTCAGTCATGAGCAGGGACGGTGGACTGCTCACCGTAGCTTTTCGGGGGGGGGGGGGGTGCACAGGGGTGGAATGGGAAGCAAGAGGCAAAAAAGAGATCCATTTTTAAAATCTAGATTCATCCAAATTCTACCAACAAATCTATACCCAGTCAGGGCAATTGTGGGATTAATGATAGATCCCGCGTCCCTCCAGCAAACCTTAGCCTACTTTGTGACCCTTCTAGGATTATATTGTGCAGTGTGCTAATAGATAAAAAGGAAACCTTAAAGGTGGTCTCTTTTAATGTTAACGGTCTTAACAATAAAAAGAAAATGCGGGCCATTGAATCATGGATTAAGACAGAAAACCCGTCCGTCATTTTAATTCAAGTAACCCATATATCGGAGGGGAAGCTAGCAGATTTTTCTATGTTTAGGTCCTGGGCAGCTTAACGGGGCTTCTCCTCCTCCTCCGCATCACATCGCGGCACGGCGATCTTCCTGGGCAAAAGATTTCAAGCCGAGGTGGTTAACTTCGTAAGTGATCAGAGAGGAAGGTGGTGTTGGGTGCCCTGTAACTTGGGGAACAGATACCTAACCTTTGCTAGTATGTATGCCCCAGTAGAGGATAATCCTGTACCATACGAAGAGTTTTTTCAATCCCTAATACAAATTCCCGGTGAAGTGATTATAGGGGGAGATTTAAATTTTCTAGCGAACCCAAAAATCGATTCCTCAGTCATTTCTAAAAGGCAATTAAAACCTAAAACTTTTAGAATTATTCAAAATTATAGGACGACTTTGGATATAATCGACCCCTGGAGGTTAGTATTCCCGACTAAGATTGCATATACCCGTCTCTCGGGCAGATTTCGCACCTCCTCACGTATCGATTTTTTTCTTATATCTAAGACCCTGATTTTTAGTCAGCAGAAAATCCTTCCGAACAGATTTTCGGATCATGCTATGATCATCTTAGAGCTTGAGTTAGGTAAAATCTCGGCCCATTCTAAGATATGGACTTTAAATAGGCAATATCAATCGTAAGAAAGCTGGGTGTTACTCTGTAAAACAGATATAAAGGAGTTTCTAGCGAGAAACCACGGGACGGCTCCTCCCCATATTGTCTGGGACTCTCTTAAGGCATATATTCGAGGTCTAGCTATAGGGAAAGATGCTGAAAGTTCAGAAAAGAGAAGGAAAAAAGACGAAACCTAGAACAGAAGGTGCAAAGTTGCTATGATACCTTTCTTAGTAGCCCCTCGGCACCCAACCAATGAAAACTTGACCAGGCCAAACGAGATCTTAGCGAGGCCTATTATGTAGAATGTGAAACTTTTAATAGTAACCCTTGGCAAAAGGTTTATGAAGAGAGTTATTATACCGGGAGGTTCCTTGCATGGCAGGCCTGGGAGCAGGCCGCAAGTAACCGGATTAGTACATTGAGATGTCCTGTAACTGGTACCCGAAGTGAAGACCCAGCTGTTTTTGGGGACATAATGTTCCAACAATACAGGCGTATTTATGGTCAACAACAATCCATCAATAACTTATCCCTGGACAAGTTCCTTCGGGAACAGGAAATTCCGGTACTTTCTGAGGCCCATAAAATTAGAATGATGAGCCCTTTCTCCAAAGAAGAACTGGGGGACATTATAAAAAACCTCCCAAATGGTAAAGCCTGTGGACCGGACGGTCTCCCAGCTTAGTCTTTAAAAACATTTTCAGGGGCCGTTCTAGAATACTTTTTGCTGATCGCTAATTCAATCTTAGAGGGAGGCCCGATACCCCCTTCATTCCAAAAAGGGAATGTAGTTAGTTTTTTAAAAAAGGGAAAAGACTGCGAAGACCCCAATTTATATCGCCCAATCACACTTTTAAACTCGGACTATAAGATCATCACTAAACTTTTAGCCAACAGATTCAATGCAATAGCCTCGAACCTGATCCATTCGATCAAAATGGTTTTGTTGCAGGGAGACAGCTTGGGACCAACACGCATTATCTAGCAGAAGCATTGGATTATTTCGAGACCAAGACAATACCAGCCTTGGTCCTTTTGTTGAGACGCCGAGAAAGGCATACCCCCCCCCCCCACCCCCCCAAGACCACAGGGTTGATTCAGAGAATGTACCAGAACGCAGTAGCCAATATTATTGTTAACGCCTCAGAGGTAGGACAAATCAGTGTCAAACTGGGGACCAGTCAAGGCTGTCCACTGTCCCCCGTTTTATTCTCTTTTTTATTGAACCTTTGGCTACTGCTATCCGAGATAATGCAGATATTCCTCCCCCTTTACCTACTATGGGGAAACTAAAATTATATGCGGTCGATATCATGCTCATAATCAAAGGCGATAAGGGGGTCCAAGCAAAAGTCTTTGAGCGGTTTGAACTGCTCGGCAGGTATAAAATTAACAAAAACAGAAATAATCCAGTGTGGATGCAAGCCCAACGTTTCACACTCTGATATTTTGTCCTGTCTAAATTCTAAACCAAAAAGATATCTGGGGGTTTATTTCTCGTCACGAATCTCTGACTTGTATGATTTAAATTTTGCCCCACTTCTGCTGAGGGTACAGGAATGACTGCATCGGTGGAACTCGCTCCCGTTTACTATTATGGGGAGGGTCTCACTGATCAAGATGTCTGTTCTCCTGTTATTTAATTTTTTATTTTCGGCAATTCCGTGTGTTTTAACAGTACCTTTCTTTGCCAAATTAGAGTCCATGTTTACATCCTTTCTTTGGGGAAAGAAAACCTCCCGGATTGCACTAAGCACTTTATATGAGGAGTTGGAGAATGGTGGGTTAGCTCTCCCTAATCTCAGGGATTATTATTCTGCATACTTTGCACAATATATGTCTAGGTTTAAATTGGAATCGCATACAGGACTATTCGTAAATTATTTTATGAATTTAATTTGCAAAGAGCACCAGATACGCTGTATATTAAAAATTTCGAAATCACCTAAATTAGTGCGCTATAAGTGTATGCAGTGGTTCTTTCATAAACGTCAGGACTTTTATAGAAGATATACAATCCCAGTAGTCAATTCCTCAACCCCGTTATCCGAACTCACTGCAGTATTTGGGATTAGAGAATCGACTGAAATTATTCAAAAATAGGCTAAGGCCAGCTTTCGGAAAATCTCATATTTTATAATGATCGACAGGTGGCTAAACATTTCCGAAATGTATGATTTAATCCTGAATGATTTCCTTCTTCTCGGGTCATATAATATTCTTATCAATTCCTTAGTAATCTGGATCTGATACAGATTATGAAACGTAAAAATCTGGCATATGCACTATTTGAAGAAATCACAGTTCGGAAACCCAAGGAGTGGAAAAATGTTTTAGCCCCTATCAAGGGTCTGGATCTCGCTGAGAAAGCAATAACAAAATGGGAAAAACACGAAGGATTGGAGGTTACAGCGAGCATCTGGTCCGAATTAAATAAACGTAATTTTAGTACGTTAAGGGGGCTAACTGGCGCCGGATGCTATTTTTTAGCAAATGGCTTCTATATAGAACCCCACAATTTTTTTCTAAGGTCTACCCCAGCCAATCAGGTCAGTGTTTTCGCTGCTTAAATCATCCAATAGCCAATTGGACGCATATTATATCACAGTGCCCTTCAATTCAGGGGTTCTGGAACTATATTTTTCGTCATCTGGAGGCTGAATGTTTAATCACAATAGACTCCAACAATTGGTTGAAAACCCTTGGCTATGACCCTACTCTACACCTTTCCGAAAAGTTGGTTTAACTATTATATATTGCAATGGCAGTTGCCAGGTCACTTTTGCTTCAGAGATGGTGATCAGACCTGGTACCAACAAAATGCGAGTGGGTTCGGAAAATGAAGCAGGGTAGAAATAGTGAGCGCTTGTATGCATTGCAAATTGGGGGGATTAAGACGTTTGAAAAAGTCTGGGCGGCCCATTTTGATTACATTTTAAGGGTACTTCTAATATGCTGAAATTTTATCTGATGTTTCATGTGTTGACCTATTTGTATATTTTCCTGTACTGTATTGCACTATAGACACTTATTCTATAGCACTTTATTGCACTATAGACACCTTAGCTTTTTTTCTTCTTTTTTTAATAAGTAGTCGAAGTTGTTTTAACATGATAAAACATTATTTATGGCACATATATTGATATTTTTGCATAGTCGAATGTACCTAATGCACTATAGACACCTTAGCTCTTTTTAAAAACAGGCAGGCAACGTCTTATTTTATCTTATCACGCCAAAACATCATTAGCAGCCTTATTTTTGGCTACACTTTCAAGCTTTACCCGGACTTACATTTTAATGCATTATGGGCACTTTAGTTATCTTTTCAATGACGAAATGATACTGTATCTAGTCTCTAATGTTTTCTCTAGTCCAAGGTCATTCTAGATTTTATTCTTACTAGGAAACTTTTCTTCAGCTGATATTATGGATGAATTTGTACATTTTTGATGGATCTCAATAGAAAAAGAAAAAAAAAGAAGATTGAAAGTGCTCGGATCCCCACTTACGAATGAATCCTGTGTTTGTACTTAAACCAAGATACAAGTTGGTTAGGCACCCGGGTTAGGGGGGATTGACGGGAGGGAGGGGTTCATTTAAAAGTTGCAACAAGGTTAGCTGAGGCTGAATGTTGATGCCAAACTAACAAATAACTTTGGAAGCCTTGTGTGCTTATTACTGATGCAACAATAAAACAAATTTAAACATAAAAAAACCTTAGAAATTCACTTAAAAAAACCAAAGGTTACAGGGACGTAATAGTTAGGCTGACGTTTCACTCGTACAAAACCAGAGAAATTCAGCTGTTAGTGAGCTAACTATAACTCGTACCCCCGCAACCTTTGATTTTTTCAGTGAATATATATATAGCAACAGAGAATCTCAAGTGTTGAAAGCTCTGAGGTGAGTTCGGGGGACGAGGGAACCCAGATGGTCAGATCAAAAATGGATTTTCCAGGGGAGATGCGGCTGCTACACATGACGACAAGGGGAAGGGGAAAAGGTCCCCCCCCCCCCCATCATCCGGAACGGAGGAACAAAATGAACGAGGCGCAGCAGGAAAAGGTAGAGGAAGAGGAAAGAAAGGGAAATAGCAAGGAGCATTAACCCGGAGTCCGAAAAGGAAGATAACTTGGTGATTAATTTATCCAGCAAGAATCTCAATGAGAAACACAACTGTTAAACAAGGGACTGACATTTTGCCCTGACTCTGGCATGGATCTTGCATCAGCTCGGGTGGACCTTTATAAATTCTGCAGAAAGTTAAAACTGAGGAAGTTTTTTGCAAATAGGTCCAGTCAAATCCCAAGGACCACATTTAGAACATCCCAAACTAACCTCACAGGAGAAGACTTCGAACCCTTGAGGACAATGCAAGATTTAATGAGTGAAAATGCATCACATGTGTCCATGCCTGAGGGGGCGAATACTTCGGATCTTTGTATAGCCATGGGTATTGATATTAACATGTCTGTCAGTAGTGGACGCAAAGGGAAATCAAGATTTTGCCCACAGTTACCTCCTGGCAATAGGGTGGATGTCTTTCAGGAACTGGTGGCAGAAGACCTGAGGGACATGTACGTTAAAGAAAAAGACCACAGAAATCATAAGAACTTCAATATGAAAAAGGAGGATTGGTGGGCCCTCACAGACTTACGGCAAGACATGAACATTATTATCAAACAGTCCGACAAGGGCGGTAATATCGTGGTGATGGACCGCAACAAATACCATCAGGAGGTCAGAAGACAGTTGGGGGATCCGACCAACTATGAGAAATTAAAGAACAATCCTATCCACGATATAAAGTCCACCTTCCATGCAAAGTTGCATCAATGGCATGAAGAGGGTCTCATTGATGATGGTGAATTACAGTACTTAAAGATAGACCATCCAATTATGCCGACCCTTTATGTACTGCCCAAGGTACACAAGAGTCTTGAAAATCCCCCTGGCCGCCCAATTGTCAGTTCGTGTGGGTCTCTTCTTGAAAACACTTCTAGATTCAGACATCTTTATCTTCCCCTATGTCGCAGATCTACCATCGTATATACGTGACTCTATGGATTTTCTGAACCGGATCAACAATACCCCTTGGAAACCAAGCTACATTATGGTCGATGTGGACTCCTTGTACACCTCAATAATCCATGAGGATGGTCTTAAAGCATGTGAATATTTTATGAGATCAAGGTCCCTCAACCTTTTGAGTCATACCAAAATGCTCCTCGAAATGATGTCCTTTTGTCTTACCAGCAATGTCTTGTTCTTCGATGGCAAGTTCTATAGGCAGAATCAAGGGACTGCCATGGGGACATCATTTGCTCCAACCTACGCAAACTTGACTATGGGCTTTTGGGAGACAGAATGTTTGTGGTCAGAGAGTAACAACATCAACTTGGAGAGGGTGGTGCTCTGGGTCCGCTATACCGACGACCTCTTCCTCATATGGGAGGGAGAAGAGGATGATCTGAAGGATTTTTTATCATCACTTAACGCCAATTCCCTCAACCTACAGTTTACAAACACATATAGTAGGAACTCTGTCGATTATTTAGACATACGGATCTATATTGAGGATGAACGAATATGCACCACCCTCTTCCGTAAGACCACATCTTGTAACAGCATTCTATCAGCAAACAGCGCACACCCAAAAGCCCTAAAGTGGAGCATCCCGCACGGAGAGTTCCTGCGGGCCCGCAGGAATTGCTCCGAGGAGGGGGGAGTACACGAGACAAGTGGATATGATGTTTGACCGTTTCTTGAGGAGAGGATATCCGGTCATGGTTTTGGAAAATGCACGATTAAGGGCCACCAACGTGAAGAGAGAGGATTTATTGTTGCCTAAAAGCACTGTGGTGCCAATCGAATCCACTGCTGAAATAACCAGGTTCATTACAGATTTTAACAGATCCAACACCAAAGTCAAGCAAGTAATAAACAAACATTGGAATATGTTAAAGAAAGATCAAGATCTTAAACCGTTTATTACACAACACGCAAACATCACTTACAGAAAGGTACCATCCTTGGGCGATTTGCTGACACAGAGTTATTTTACCAACAAAAATGCCCAAAAAAGTACTTGGCTATCTCATAAGGGGTTCGTTAAGTGCCACAAATGTAAAGCCTGCAATTATGGGCGCAATATGGTGGAAATAACAACTATCCAAGGTTTTAAAAAACCCATTAAAGAGAGGATCACATGTGAAACCACGCATGTGGTTTACCTGGTGGAGTGTGGATGCTGTCAACATTATGTTGGGAGTACTGTGAACAAACTGAAGTTACGCATCCTCCAGCATTTGCGGGCTGTGACCAACAAGGACTTTACATATGTGATGGCCGAGCACATTTGGAAAGAACATGAAGGCATTTTAGATACAAACCACCTGTTTTACTCTGGCATTGAACATATCCCAATAAAGATCAGAGGAGGGGATAGAGAATTAGCCCTGAGACGTGCCGAATCAAGATAGATAGTGACTCTGGGCACAGAGAATCCGTGGGGTTTGAACACGGACGCTGAACTATATACCTTTCTGTAAGATTATTTGATGAGATGTTTGAAAGTATTTTTTATTGGATCCGAACCCATAACAGCTGTGGTTTTTGTATTTCTCTTCCTTGTTCAGGTTTCTGTATTTTAGTTAATTTTAATCTTATGATCTGGCTTTTGAAGTAACGTCTGTTAGAATATGGAAAGTATCTTATTGGTGTCTTAAGATTGCACAAGTCACTTTCTCTACAACAGAGTACTATTGCCCAAAAAGCTGACTGATAGGTCATGGGTACCGATGCATTGTTGTTTAATTTGTTGGCCTCTTTTCTTGTCCTTTAAGGATGACAATTATGCCGAGCACTTTATACGCATAGACTTAATGTTTTAGAAAAATGTTTTTTTAAATAAAAAAAACAGAACCGAGAGTAATTCTTTTTCCCGGTGTGTCTATGCGTTATAAGAACTATGCACTTTATTCAGAATGTTTATGTTAGCATGAGTCTTTTTATGAGCAGTTATTTGCACCTTGAAATTTTGTTTCTCTCCGTAAATATGCAGATGTACGATTAGAGAACCAGTAGTTATGTCTACATCTGATAGGAAACATGCACAGTGCAGTTTAACACATCGTAAATGTGTTCTTAATATTCATCATACATATCTGACCATGAGTTCGAATTAATCTGTTGTTTTGTGCATTATAACACGCTATAAATATGTGCTCAATATATATCCGGTATACCTAGTTAAGAGTTTGAACCAACTTGTTGTCTGACAATATCTTCGGCCACAGACAAGCTATTCTGTTTTGAGGGAGAGATGGATATTTTATCCCCAAAAGAATTGACTTTTGTTGTGAGGTGGAGGTGGATACTTTATCCCCAAAATGTTTTTACTTTAAATGTTGGGGTTACACCTCTATCCTAGGTGTATGTGCGATATTATATACATTCTGTATTATTGACTGACACTATAAGTTTGCACGATTTGACAAACTTTTTATCTAACTGTAGCATACTCCAATTGGCAGATGAAACCACAGAAAAGCCTCTATCTTAAATACATTGATTGCCAGGTCCCGGACTGTGTGTACTTTACAAGGTCAAAATGCGTATCATCTATTTGTTTGCAATGCTGCTGATATATTCTCTATGAAATGTACTTGCTTTGGGAATATTATGAACCAACTAACAAAACTAGTGGTTGTGTCCCCTTTAAAACTGTTGTTTTTAATTGGTGGTGGTGAAAGGGTAGTGTTTTCCCTTTAAATTGACACTCTGCACCTTACTCTATGACCCAGTAGAAGGCGTAAGCCGAAACGCGTAGGTCATTTTTGCTTGTATGCACCCCTGCACTTTGCTGGCTATGGCCCCGTGATGAATGGAGACTGATTTAACTCTGAAAAAATAAACGAGTTACCTCATTACAAAGGATTTGTCTGTGCTGTTCTTCTGCTCGCCCTCGAGACGAGCGGAGAATTGGAGGGCGGTTTGCGTGAAGGTTGAAAGGTAATATATATATATATATATATATATATATATACACACACACACACACACGCGCACACAGATTATTATTATTATTTTTTTTAAATAAACCTGTTTGGGTGCTTTGATTGAACAAAATGCAGCGGTATAAAAGCCCATATTTAACAGGGAACCATGAAATATGTAAAATATTTTACCCTTCCCTGTGAAGTAAGGGTTTGGGTCATCATAACAACGGACTCCAAACCACTAAGCAGAGCTTCTAGGATTATGCAGCATGGAGGAACAAATTATGAGGCAGCAGTGTTTAAATTATGCATATTAACTGCAAATTAGTCAGCCTATTGATCGGCAGAGTTTTTCTCATCTATTCGAGCTAGAATAGCATGTTTTTGAGAAACCTCCAACCTATGCCAATCATATGGCAAATGCAGTAAATCCTAATTATGCAGTTAACACTGCAGCCATAGAAACACATAAGGGGGAGGGGTCGCTGCTATAATCTGTCAACAGCTGAAGTTTACTACCCTCACTGTCTTAGACATCATCTCGGTTGAGAGCTTAATCATTAAATTAGACTCCTCTCTTACCCCCCCCTGATCTGTGTGCTAATTTACAGACCCCCTACAATATGCCTCCCTTTCCCCTAGTTGTTGGGTGAACAAATATCCCATTTAGTAATCAACTATGCTAATATTCTTTTAATCAGTGATTTTAACTATTGGGCTAATGATGAGAAGTGTGGCCCAAACTCTTCTTAATTGACTGATTTACTTAACGGACTGAACTGTGTTCAACACGTGACAGCTCCCACTCACATAAAAGGGTCACATTCTTGACCAAGTTTGGACGTCCAACCTTACGGTATCCAATCTGACGGTTTCTCCATGCACCTGGTCTGATCATCATTTAATAAAGTTCTCCTTTACTAATCTGAATTTAGCCAAATCCCAAGAATAGGCGAGTTTAATAGTGAGGAATTCTGTAAATGTTGACAACTACAATGCCGATTGAACAGTCCCTGGTCAACCAAAATGAAGAAAGTATTAAATCATGGATAGTGGCCGCCAGCGATAGCCATGCCCCTCTTAGGAAAGTCAAAACGGCTAGATGCCACGACGCTAGGAGATGGTTCTCAGAGGAACTAAAATTTAAAAAATTAGCTCTACGCCGAGCGGAACGTATCTGGAGACGGAACTACTCTCCAGATAAAAAAAGATATCTACCAAGCGTAATTTAGACAGTAAAAAAACTCTATCCTACAAACCAAGGCTATTTCTCCAATAAAATCTTGAACTCAACAAATAAATCCAAAGACATATTTGCAATTGTTGCGGAGCTATCCAATCCGGACAGAGTCATGGTCAAATTAGCTTCTACCCAGATACTATGCAACTCTCTGAACGCCTTTTTTACTGTTCAAATCATCACTATTAAAACCAGTATACCTGTTAACTCCCCCCCTGAATCCCAGCCAGCTGCTCTCAGGAACTCTTTGTCCCTGCACCAGTTCCCCACTATTAGCAGAGATACCTTTCTGGACCTGTTGATGGAAGTTGAAGCGGGATCGCCGGCTGATAGCTGTCCCCCACACATTTTGAGGGAAGATTTTCTTATATGCCCTGACCCAGCCCTCTCCTTATTGAATCATTTTCTTATTCAGGGTGTGGTTCCCAAAGCTTTTAAAGAAGCTGAAATAATTCCAAGTATTAAGAAAATAGGGGCAGACCCTCTGGTCCTCACAAACTATCGCCCCATCTCTCTGCTCCCCTTTTTAGCCAAGGTATTGGAAGCATATGTTGCCAACTGTCTCTGTTCCTTTATTGAACAGTCTCAATTCCTTGACTCCCATCAAGCAAGCTTTCGGCCTCTCATTCTACAGAGGCAATTATTCTGACTGTACTAGACGAAATAAGGAAAGAAGCAGATAAGGGCACCAATCAGGCCCTGTTGCTCCTAGATCTCTCGGCGGCCTTCGACACGGTCGACCATGAACTTCTGGTGGACTGAATCAGGGAAGCAGGGATCTAGGGTCTGGCTCTTAAATGGCTCACGTCCTTTTTAGATGACCGCTCTAAATCTGTCCATCTCTCCCAATTCACTGCCTCTAAAGTCAAACTGACATGTGGTGTGCTGCAGGGATCTTCCCTGTCTCCTTCACCTATTCAATTTGTACCTTTTTCCATTAATTCAATCTTTAGGCGAAAGAAAAGTGTGCACTTTCAACTATACAGACGATCTTCAATTGATTTTTACCATCGATAAGTCTGCAGCTTCCATCACTAACTTTCAGACAACCATGCGATGTATAAGTAATTGGATGAATAGCAATCACCTAAAATTAAACCCAGACAAAACGGAATTGATTTTAGTCGGGGGGCCCTCAAACCCCTGGAATTCGAATTTTTGGCCTGCTGAGTTGGGAAAGCCACCCTTACCCTCAAGCTCAGCTAAAAGCCTTGGTGTCACTATTGACAGTGATCGGTCTATGAAATCCCAGATTGGGGCAGTGGTTTCTACTTGTTTTTTTCAGCTCCGGAAGATCAGGAAGAATAGTAGATTCCTCACTCCTGAAGCCCTTATTCAGGTCGTCTTAGCCTTGGTCATTTCCCATATTGACTACGCTAACTCACTTTACTTCGGTCTCCTGGCATGTCTAACAAGAAGACTGCAATTGGTGCAAAACCAGGCTGCTAGATCAATCTATTGGCACCACATTACCCCCTTAATGAAGAAGCTCCACTGGCTCTCTGTAGTAGAACGCTGTGCATTCAAGATGGATTGTCTTATCTTTAAATCAGTCAGTCAGTCAAATAAGCTTTATTCGACAGTTAGTCATAAAAGCATATTACAAAAATATATCTATATGTATAAAACAATTCGATGTACAAAAGATGCAAAGCTAGATTATAGAGCTTTTTAAGGAATGCAGTTGGATCAACATAGCATATTAAAAATCCATAAAATATGTTACAGAGCATCAGTAGGTACCACTAAAAACACACACTATTAAAAATTCTCTGTCGCACACGCGCTACACATTTAATCCTGGCTAATTAGGGCCTGCACTTAAGGACTAACTACAGTTGATCTAAGGTGTGGCTATGAGTCCCCCTGGTGATGGTACAAGAAAACACACATATCAGATGGATAAAAAGTGTGACCTTATGGCCCAGGACCAACCTTGAAATTTTGCTACTGCTGTGACGATAGAAGTTAAAGTATTAGTACGTAAAATTCTTCCAGCTACTTCACTCCTACTGGTGCCTAGTGATTTACAAATTGGCACCAGCCAAACACGATGAGGAGCGTCATAGGCTGGACAAACAAACAGCATATGTGCCACCGATTCAACATGGGTCTTGCATATAGGACACTTGTTATCACATGATTTGGCCCATCTAGCTGTAAAGGCCCTAGTGGGCAGTGAGCCCACCCTAAACTGGAAAAATAACTTTCTATCGTATGGCTTAGTTATTATATCCCAATACGGATCTAGGCTCGGGGTCAGCTTAACTTCCAAAAAGATTCCTGTGAGTGATGAGGGGTCACTGGTTCTTAGTGTTTTATGCATGACCATCTCCCAGTATTTTTCTTTCAGAATCTTTTTCGAAGGAAAGCAAGCTTTATCCGGATCTTCCCATAATGACTTCATGCCTATGCTTGTTAGGGCATCTCTAATTTCTCTTACCCATTTGATTTTGTGAAAGGTATCAGCCCTTATATCCAGGAAGCCTGCGGCTTGGTGTTTCAATTCTGGTGTGGTCCAAAGTCTGCGCCAGTATAGTAGAGGGCGTAGTTTAGCAACCTCAGCCAGGGGCTTTCTACCTAGATCATAGAGTGGGGGACACACTGGAGTGCTTTGAGGGAGATTAGTGATATTGCGCAGGAACCTGTTTTCAGCAATGGTAAGTTTAGACAGGTTCTCATACCCCCATAGCTCTGCTCCGTAAAGTGCTGAATTAACCACCTTCATGTTGTATACCTGGAGCACTGGGCTAATTGGCTTGGTCAGTGAGGTGTTATACTCCCGGTGTAACACTCCCGACAATTGCCGGTGCTTTAGTGTAGCCAGGTCAATTTGCTGCTTCCATTTTAGGTCCCTTTGGATATTGACCCCCAGGTAGGTAAATGCATTTACTTGTTCCAATGGGCAATTATTCATTAGTATGCTACTTTTAAAAGCTCTGTGTGGGTTAAAAGACATGAATTTCGTTTTTGACACATTGACTTCCAGACCGCGAGCAGAACAAAACAATGTGTCATCCGCGAACATTAAAATAGGTATTTTTTCACCTGCAAGTGACGGGGCGTCAGTGGTCACCTCATCCATATAGTTTACTATTCCATTCATAAATAAGGAAAAAAGGGTAGGTGCCATCACACAGCCCTGTCGTACACCTCTCTCTACAGGGAAAGAGCTAGTAACCATACCCTGGGAGCCCCATCGAATTGTAGCGTAGTTATCCTCATGCAATCTCATGACTAGTGTGAGGAGCTCGGATGGCATCCCCATTTCATGCAGGATCGCCCATAGTTTAGAACGGGGGACGAGGTCAAATGCTGACTTTAGGTCGACAAAGGCAGCATACAAGCTGCCTTTGCCCAGGGCCACCGCCTTCCAATGCAGCAAGGTAAAGCGAAACACCTGATCAATCGTGCTAGTAAATGCCCGGAAGCCTGTCTGAAGGGGGGGATAAAATACTGTTCTCATCGATCCACTCCTGTACCTTGTTGAGAATTAACCTCCCCATTATCTTTTGTAGGGAGTATCAGGCTAATGGGCCTGTAGTTGCCTGGCTGGGATTTGTTTCCCTTTTTATATACGGGATGATTTCTGCCCCTTTCCACGAATCTGGTATAGGGGCTCCTTTGGCAGCAAAATTAACCAGCAGTAAGATATACCTGCTCCACCTTGTTTTATCATATAGGAACATATCTGCAGTTACGCCATCTGGGCCAGGCGCCCTGCCTCCTACTACAGATCCCAGTGCTGCGTTGACATTAGTACTATTAAATGCCTCTTCTTGGTACAGCACGAAGATGGGTGCCTCCAGATTTGGCTCAATGGGACTACGTGCATACTGGGGTTTAAAGTATTTGACCCAATCGTCCTGAGTTACATGATTATGAGGGTATTCCGGCTGCCCTCCTCTATCCCACTTTACTATATTCCAGAAGGATTTACTATCACTCATGGAACAAGCCTCCTTAAGGTCCTGCCATCTATTCTAGTCCCAAGATTGTTTGGCCTTTTTCTGGGTACTCTTGTATACCTGTCTGGCTACTCGTACTGTAGCAGGCTCCCCCTTTTTAATTGCCTCCCCTAGTGATTCTCTCGCCTATCTGCATTCCTTGTTGAACCAGGAACTGGCTTTCTTCCTTATAGTTTTGCTGGGCTTGCATCGCTTATTAAAATATGTACGCAAGTGGGTAAAAAATGTGTTATGCGTCTGTGTAGAGTGCTCAACTGCCTCAATAGTTGCCGTGGTGGATTCTAGCTCAGTTATGGCAAGATCAACTTCCTTAGAAATATTGGCTATAAATTCGGGCTTTTCTGCAAGCCTTGTCCATTTTAGGCACCTCATGTCATTGGTGGGAACAACATCACAAGAATGCAATTCGCACCCGTTCTGTGAGGATGTCTTTTCTGGCCATAATCTCAGGGTTGCACACAGGGGGTTGTGGTCACTCTCCTGTTGATCCTTGACAACCATGTCATCAAGGGTGTGCCATAATTTCAGATTGATTAGTATGTAATCTATGCGACTGGCACTAGATTCATTATTAAAAGTTGGGGACTGTCTGATGGGGTCCTACCATTTGCCGACCGAAAACCCTTTCCTATACAAGTAGAATTAATTTGTATAGCCACATCAGTCCATTTTTTTATGGGGGCAAGCTCCAGCTTAGTTATACCCCACTGCGCATCTTCTTCCTCTGTGAGGTAACTTTCCTCATTATCAAGGGGCTCAAACGTGGTATTAAAATCGCCCGCAATAATGACGTTGGTGTCCACTGAGTATATATCAAGGAGGTCGTCGAGAGCCGCTATAACTTCCGACTTCCTCCCTCTGGTGCCCAGCGCATATACATTGTAGATATCTACATTCTCCCTAGGGCCCAGTTTCAGTCGTAACGCCTGAATGTCATTATTCTTAAACGGGAGCTCCTCAATGACGATGCCTAGTTCTTGTCGCACCCAGATTGTCAGTCCCCCTGAGGGGCGACCTTTTGCTTCTCTCTCAGCTGGAACAAAATAATTTAGGTAGCCTACACGATATTGTGGTGCTGTGAGCCAGGTTTCCTGAAAGAGGCAAATATCGTAGCATTCAATAAAAGCATGCCACTTTGGGGAAGATAGCTTGGAACCCATCCCTGCTATGTTCCACGATAGTACGTTCCCCCCTGGGAGCCATGGCAAGAATGCGATGCGTCTATAGGATTCCCAGGAGACGTGGGACTAGACTCGCAGCGGCTCTCCATTGGAAGTGGAAGCTTATTTATCGTTCCTGGGTTCTCAGCAAGCCCACCAGCATCTGTACTAGGGAGATAAATGGTAGATAGACTGCCCCTGTTATTTACTACATCTCCCATGTATCCTTCATTTGTTTTAGGCGTGCTTCCTAGTCAGTCAATGTTCTCCAATGTGGAGCTACCCACCCGCATTGTCGGCATCTGTCCGATGGGCTGTCTGGACTGACTACTCGGCAGATGCTGTCTAAACTGGATAAGGGATGAATCAGGGGAGCAAGTTCGGAACTCAAGGGCAAAAAGATTTTCAACAAGATCCTTCCTGCTGAATGTAAGCTCAATGCAATCTGTCTTTTAAGCCGGGAAAGAAAGCCTTCGCGCCCTAATTATGTCTTCCCTAATCACGGAGCGGCACCCCCTAACATGCCTTATCCAGTGGATGGCTTTGTTGGTTAGTGAATCCACTTTTTCCGTGCCTTTACTGGTGTCAAGCTTGGGGACGTTCACCATATAGATGTTATGTGCCTTGTCAATATTCTGTCCCCCCCAACTAGTGGGAACATAACTCTGTGGGTTTTGGGACTGGGACTGGGGGCCGTGTGATCTTCTGCTGGGCGGTAATCGACCTTTTGTGTTTTCTGTGCAATGAAAGTCAGTACTCTGGCTATGGTGGGCGGGGGTATTTAGAAAGGTATGTGGCACTTGCCTCGGAATGGGTAATAATGGTGCCAACTTTTGGGGCTTAGCCACTTCAGAGAACAGAGGGCTGTCTTTGAACTTGCCACCCTTGTGAGAGTGGTCATTTGCTAACTCTAGAGTGGTTGGCTGACTGGATGGTACGGGGTTGGTAGCTCTGTTGTTTGCGCATTCCAGACATGGTGAATCTTTTTGCGATAAGAGCTTTACCATGATAGACAAGTCCTCTATCATCGCTTTCATTGCCCCTATTTCAACCTTCAGTGACTGCACCAGTTGGGACACCTCCTGAGTATCTGCAGTGTGTTTCGCGACCTTCCCTGTGGTACTTACTAGGGGTGCCTCGGGTAACTGGGGCCTCTCTTCCTCCGTGCTATTAAACAATGCCGTGTACCTGTTTGTGCATGTGATTAGAGGATCAATGTGATGGAAATTATGGTCATCTGCTGGGTTAGAAGTACTAGAAGGAGGATCGCTAGAAGGAGGGTCGCCCGTCTTCCCTACATTCTGTTTTGTCTCGCTACTCTTAGAAATGGGCCATTTTCTTTGTGTATTAAGAAACATAGCCGGAATAGCAACATGTCGATTTGGGCTCCTACTATTGATTTGTGCTAATCTGAAAGGGGAGTTATCCCTGGGTGATCGTACGTTCTGTTCAGCTGTTAATATATCCTCACACTCTATGAGAAGCGTGTCAATCCTATCCAGTACACAGTTGCTACCAGCATGCTTGGATACCTTTTTAGCTTTTTTACCCTTACAGGCTCTACCACTGCTGCCGTCTTCGTCCCCGCTGCCTTCCATAGTCTTTCTTTTCCCCATATTACAGAAAGTGTAAGGTGCAAGGAACAGTACTAAAGCTTTTTTGCACAATCTGTCCCGTGTTTACTATAACAACCTTTACACTAAAAGTTCCATGCAGTGTTTAAAAGTCCTTGGCGATGTGTAATGTTTATGGCAATCAAAATTCCGGCTCTTTTCCTTCGCCACGAGCACAAAGAGAAGAAATGAAAAGGTGCACACAGTACCTCAGCGTTGGAAGGGATTACTCCAGGGTAGACCGCTCCCGATCCCGGAGGGCAGGTGACAGAGGCCCTGCCCTGCCTCTTCCTGGCTATGACGGGCACGCCCTTGGCGCGGGCTTTGCCCGGGCACCTCCCGCGTCGCGGGAGTGCAGGCGCGCTTTTGAGCGCGAACAGCTGCTCCTGGCCCCTCCTGCTGGCAAGATGATTCCTGGGACAGGGAGTCCCTTGTGTGCAAACAGCAACGGCAAAGCCCCGTGGCGTCCCGCGTCACGCGAGTGCAGGCGCGCTTTTGAGCACGAATAGCTGCTCCTGGCCCCTCCTGCTGGCAAGATTATTCCTGGGACAGGGAGTCCCTTGTGTGCAAACAGCCACGGCAAAGCCCCGTGGCGTCCCGCGTCGCGGGAGTGCAGGCGCGCTTTTGAGCGCGAAAAGCTGCTCCTGGCCCCTCCTGCTGGCAAGATGATTCCTGGGACAGGGAGTCCCTTGTGTGCAAACAGCAACGGCAAAGCCCCGTGTCCTCTCAACCGAAACAATGGTGTACACAGTCCAAGCGGGCTCTGGGTGCAGACTGCGCAGTCGTCTGATGTACAACGTTTTGCGAGGGAGACGGCTGAAACGAGGCGGTACATGCCATCTTTAAATCTCTGCACAGCACATGCCCGGAATTTGTATCCACCCAGGTTCAAAGATATGTTCCTACCCGGGATCTTAGGTCTTCCTAGCTTAACCTCTTGGCTATCCCTTCCTTCAAACGCAAGAGATTAGGCGGATTAAGATTCGCAGTCCTGGCCCCTCACTTTTGGAACTCTCTTCCTGCGAACATTAGATCCACGCTAATTTACCCCCAATTCAGGAAACTCTTAAAACCTTGGCTGTTCCACCAGGCCTATGAATGAATTATCTAGCGGCAGGATTCCTTTGACCCCTAGAGCTAAGAAACCGTTTGGTGTATGTGCGCTCTATAAGCACTTTTAACATAACATAAATCCACTGGCCCTCACCACTGTCCACTGTTTGATCAACTATTCATTTATGAAAGGTAAACAAAATCTACACATTCAGATTCCAATGATTGTATTGTTAGCTGTACTTTGAAGAAAACAGCTTGTTCAAACTAATTACCCCAAAATAAAAAGTGACATAAAAATATATACCAGTAAACTGGAATACTGACCTATATTGCCATTCTTGGGTTCTTGTGACATATAGCAACCACTCGACCTTGTGATTTCTGATGTACGTTTGAAAACCCCCAAAGGAGTATCTACCTATATTACACAGCTGTCATTTAGCTGTTATGATATATATTTATATATATGTATATACACATACACATATATATATATATATATATATATATACATATATACACACATATACATATATACACACAAATACTTTCAGCTATTGCGGAATAAAGCATGTAAGAGCCAACCCAAGGGGAGGAGATCGAGTGAAAGAACTAAGGAAACCGGAATCTCAATTGATCCTGTCAATAGGAACAGAAATACCTTGGGGACATAACACTGAAGCCGAGTTATATGTACATCTTTGACTCAAAAATTTAATAGGAAACCATTGCAGTTTTTTCAGAATTTTTATGAATACTTACTCTGAAATTTAAGATGTGGGATTCCCTGATTACCGTAGCGCATAGTGCGATAATTTTGATCATTGGGTAGAGCAGAAATACACCCAGTAAGATATGGGAGCACTATACTGTGAGTGCTCTCTTATTTATACTTGCATATATGCACTTTTTGAAGCACAAGACACTTTCAGTCTGCATGAGATGTCCTGATGTACCTTCTGATATTAGCAGAAACATGTGGGTGCTTTTATATTTATATATATGCACTTTTGAAGCACAAGACACTTTCAGCTTGCAGCAAATTTTCTAATATAATTTCGAACATTAGTAGAAATATGTGAGAATTCTATGGTCAGAGTCCGAAGGGAGGATGATGGTCGCAAATTGACATGCACTTTGGAGTTGTTCCACCTGCTATAGTTAACAAAACTCATTGATTTTTTGGCACAGTTAATGTCCTATTTTTTTATTGCACATCATAAATAATAAGCACTTTGGGACCATTGCGAGGTTCATCTAACCGATGAACTTTGAAGAAAAGAAAAATATCGCACTTTATTAGCAAGATGCACTTTAACTATATTTATAGTAATTTTTTGAGAATATAAGGAAAACACCTATGCACTTTATCTTCAGCACCTAACCTAATTTTGCCCATAGGGGATATGGAAATTATTGTGCGATAGATACTGTATCATAGGAAGTATAAAATATATTGCATAATTGGACAACTCCTTTATCGAATAATAATTGGATTTCCCTTCTATTTATGAATCTTGATAAAATATGGGGTGGTAGACAAGTAAATTAAGGTATGGAATGAATTAGAGCATTAGAAAATATTTTATCATATAATTTTTAAAATGCTTATAAAGTCTTTGAATTTTGTTCCAAATCGTTTTAGATATAATGTGTAAATAATTGGATTAATGGAGATCGTTTTGTGCCAAAGTGAATTTGTGTTAGGTTAACGTTTCAGTGCTCTGGGGGTCATTGTAATGGAAAAAGGAACTGTTTAAATATGCTACTAACCGTTGTGACTAAGAGACCCAGTTGAAGGCGGTTGACGAAACGTCAGCAAGGTCATCTGTTGCATTGTTGTGGACCACACACATTTGGCACGTTCATTACAAAAAAGAATAAAGGAGACCGTTATGGTCAAACATCCTGGAGAGACCGGAATCATCCTTCTCTGCATGGTGGACTGACCAAATTGCGCAACTTTTCGATTGAATATATATATATACGATTCCAGTAATTCGCACACTCAGGATAGGTCAAAATGCAGTGAATAGAATTTATTCCTGGATATATATATATATATTATCTACTGGCGGTCGCCAGTAGATAGTTATAGTTACAACCTATTATCCATAGGAAATCCGCGACATTCTATTTGAAATAACTCTCTTGCCAGTTGACGTATCTTCGCGAAATTTTCAAACTTCGTGGGGCGCTCCGGTCCGCTCCTACCCTGAAAGTCTCGGGGGATACGTCAAGCGGGGGCCGAGAAAAAGGGGGGTCCCAAAACGCGTTTTCCCCATGCATTTTCCCATAGGAAACTTTAGACACGGCTACAGCCCGAACTGCTGAACGGAATTACACCAAATTTGGCAAAGAGGTAGTTCTTGGTTCAGAAAGAACCCTTTTGTTAAATGGTGTAAATCCGTTCAGTAGTTGCTGAGAAAATGAAAAGTAAAAAGTTAGTGATATATAGGGACGAGTAGGGTCCGCGTACCCTCCCGATCACGAGCTGCATGTTAATTGGTTGTCAGCTGGCTGTCAACATTCCGATTCAGGAAATGTTGGCAGCCATTTTGTCCCTCGGTAGAACCGAGGGACAGAAACAAGTGCGCAAAGCGCACAAAGGGGGCAGGGTAGAAACACCCTGACCCCTAGGTTTGCTCAGGGGGTCCCACAAGGACCCCTGGGCAAAAAAAAAATTTTTTTAAAAATCGGCAGGATGCGCTCAGGGTGCGCGAATCCTGCCGAGAAAATCGAAGCGCGGTCTCCCGCGCTCGATGTTAACTGGCCCCCGGGTGGCCCAAGTCCCGGGGGCATGGTGGGGGGATAATTTAATGTGTGGGGGCCTCAAAGGGCCTCCAAGCCCCGGGGACCGCCACCCCCGGGGCTTTTTAAAAATGGTGCGGGAGGGCTCTGAGCCCTCCCGCAGCCCCGGGGACCACCACCTCCCGGGGCTTTTTTTTAATAATTATTAAACCTGTGTGGGGGGCTCCAGCCCCCACACGCCCGGGGACCACCACCTCCCCGGGGCACTAAACATTTTAATATGGGGGTCCGTTACGGACCCCAGAGCCCCGGGGACCACCACCTCCCCGGGGCTGTGTACTGAATGGGAGGGGGGCCGCGCGGCCCCCCTCCTGGAGCCCTTGATGGCCCTGGGGACCACCACCCCCCAGGGCCGGCTCCTGCAGTGTCCCGCGGTGCCTACCCCCGGGACACTGTAGTTTGCTATGGCAGGACGGAGCCTCGCGGCCCCGTCCTGCCATAGCAAACTGCTTTGGATATTGGAAGAGAGAGCAGGAAAACCTGCTCTCTCTTCCAATATCCAAAGCGATTGCTTTTCCACATGGGGAGCAGCATGTCAGCTGCTCCCCATGTGGAACAGCAATGCCGGCTCCCAAGGGACGTGGGGAGCCGGCGGGACTGTGGGGGGATTGGGGACCCCCCACAGTCCCCAACGGAGAGGGCCAGCCCCGGGGGATGGGGTCCCCGGGGCAAGTAGGGCTCGGGAGGGGGGCCACGCGGCCCCCTCCCCAAAAAAGAGAAAAATTAAAAAAAAAAAAAAATGGAAAGGCCGGCCCCGGGAGATGGGGTCCCCGGGCCTTAAAATGGCCAGAGGAGGGGGCCACGCTGCCCCCTCAAAAAAATAAATATAGAGGCCATGCCCCGGGGGATGGGGTCCCCGGGGCCAATACAGGCCCAGGGAAGGGGGCCACGCGGCCCCCTTCCCGTTTTTTTTTTAAGGTAATTTAAAAAGGGGTAAGGCCCTGGGGGATGGGGTCCCCAGGGCCCAAAAAAAGAAAAAGGAAGGGGGCTACACAGCCCCCCTTCAGGGAGAAAAAAAAACAAAAAACGATCGGGCCCGCAGGCCCCGCCCCTTCCTTCACCACTCTGCAAACGCGCCCTGGCGCGTTTGCAGAGGGGGAACGAATTCCCCTTGAATACTGGGGGTCCCTGAGGCCAACTAGCCCACCAGGTACCTCCAGTATGCGCCAGGGGCTGCCTTGCAGAGAGGTGTACAGAGGCCACGCCCCTTTTACACCTCTCTGCAACGCAGCTCTGTGGCGCTTTTGGAGGTATATGGTGGGCTAGTTGGACTCCGGGGACCCTCAGGATTCAAGGGGACTTAATCCCCCAACTTAAAACGCGCCACGGGGCGCGTTTGCACAGTGGTGAAGGGAGGGGCGGGGCTTCAGGTGACATGTGTGCAAACAGGCCCCGTGGCGCGTTTTAAGATGGGGAATTAAATCCCTTCAATCCTGAGGGTCCCTGGGGCCAACTAGCCCAACAGGTACATTCAGAATGCGCCACAGAGCTGCGTTGCAGAGAGGTGTAAAAAGGGGTGTGGCCTCTCTACACGTCTCTGCAACGCAGCCCCCTGGCGCATATTGGAGGTTCCTGGTGGTCTAGTTGGCCCCTAGGGACCCTCAGGATTCAAGGGGACTTAATCCCCCAACTTAAAACGCGCCACGGGGCGCGTTTGCAAAGATGTCACCTCAGGCCCCGCCCCCTCCCTTCACCATTGTGCAAATATTCCTCTAAAATCAGCCGAAATAGGAATTCCGATTTGCTCACCTGTTATAAGGAGAGACCTCAGTGCTGTATCTTTCAGCCCAGTACTGGTCCTGAAAAGTAATTTTAACCGTACTTACCAGTAACTTGAATTTCCTTCCATAGGCTAACATTGACTGGTTTCACTTGGAAATTCTTCTAAGTGTGGAGTTTTGGAACTTTAAAATATTCCTCTAAAATCAGCCGAAATACGAATTCCGATTTACTCACCTGTTATCAGGAGAGACCTCAGTGCTGTATCTTTCAGCCCAGTACTGATCCTGAAAAGTAATTTTAACCGTACTTACCGGTAACTTGAATTTTCTTCATAGGCTAACATTGACTGGTTTCACTTGGAAATTCTTCTAAGTGTTGATTTTTGAAACATACAAATATTCCTCTAAAATCAGCCGAAATCCGAATTCTGATTTACTCACCTGTTATCAGGAGAGACCTCAGTGCTGCATCTTTCATCCCAGTACTGGTCCTGAAAAGTAATTTTAACCGTACTTACCAGTAACTTGAATTTCCTTCCATAGGCTAACATTGACTGGTTTCACTTGGAAATTCTTCTAAGTGTGGAGTTTTGGAACTTTAAAATATTCCTCTAAAATCAGCCGAAATACGAATTCCGATTTACTCACCTGTTATCAGGAGAGACCTCAGTGCTGCATGTTTCAGCCCAGTACTGATCCTCAAAAGTAATTTTAACCGTACTTACCGGTAACTTGAATTTCCTTCATAGGCTAACATTGACTGGTTTTCAGCAAAAAAGTTTCAAAGTGTTGATTTTCACAAACTACAAATATTCCTTAAAAATCGCATGTGTGACTTAAACGCATTCTTTCAACTGTTTACAGGAGATGCACCAGTGCTGGATCCAGGATCCAACACTGAGTAAGAAAAAGTAACGATAACAGTTTTTACCTGCTAAGTGAATTTCCTTCCATAGGATAACATTGGTGATTCTATGAGAAAAAGTTTCAAAGTGTCAACTTTTAAAATACAATAATATTCCTTAAAAATCACGACTGTAACCAAAACGCTTTTACTCAACTGTTTACAGGAGATGTCCCAGGACTGAATCTAGGATCCAGTCCTGTGGTTAGAAAAGTAATCCATAAAGTAACTAATTGCATTTAACTAGAAATTCACATTGAGCTGAATGTTGCATTGTGTTTGAAAATGTGTTGCCCATTGCAACAACTGTAACTACTGTACTTAAAAGTCTATTGCCTATCTGCAAAGTATTTAAACTAAAGTAATTCATTAAGAGAAAGTATTTTTGTAATGTAATGTATAATGTAATTACAATGTAATTTAAATAATAAAATATGTAAAAAAAATTGTTTCTAAAAATGTAGTAAATCAGTATTTTAAAAATTTATATAACAATTAATACATTTAAAAATTGTCATTTACAAAACCTTTGAAATTCACTGAAAAACCGTAGGTTTCAGACATGTTATAGTTACAAATTAGCATTTAAAAACCTTTGAAATTCACTGAAAAAACCATAGGTTTCAGGGACGTTATAGTTACAAATTAGCATTTAAAAACCTTTGAAATTCACTGAAAAAACCATAGGTTTTAGGGACAGTTATAGTTAGTTGGACATTGCACTCGTACAAAACCCGTGAAATTCCCCCGTTATAGTTAGTCCAGCTAACTATAACTCGCGCCCCCGCAATGCACTGCTGATGACGTCACATATTACATCACTCATGACATGGTCAGTGACATCACTGATGACATCACTGATGACATCACTGATGACATCACTGATGACATCATCCATGTGATAATTTCATGCATCTTCTCACACCCTAATATAACCTTTGATACACCCACTCTAAAGTACAGACTGCCATTCGCAAAACCATAGACACTCCAACACCAATAACTACATACCCACTCACTGATTCTTAGGTCTACGCACACATCCACTCACTCACCCGAACAGTCACTCATATTTACGGTCACTCAGTACAGGACTATCATATGCACTCATACTCCTATATAGACACTCAAACACCGCCACTCATCCATAGAGGTACTCACACACCTAGTCAGTCATGCAAATAATTAAACACACTACCATTTACTCACCTATACAGTTATACACACACCAGCTCACTTACTCATACAAATAGTAGCACATTCTTACGCTCTTATACAATCACTGATACAAGCACACACTCATCCATACAGCCACTATCACAATCAGTCACTCTTGCTTATAGCTATTTATATACTCCAACACACATATATACTGCCTTTCACATATGTAGTTACTCACACATGTACCACTGGGACATACATTCACTCACTAACACACTCTTACACACACTTACCCACCCATACAGTCTATCACAGATGCACTCTTGAAACCATCCACCCAGTGAATCACCCACTCACACATCTATGCACAGAGTCGCACACACCCCCCACACAAACACTCAGGCACCCATACAGATACTCACACAAGCATTCAATAACTCATATAGACACTCATGTAGCTATTCTCAAACACATGCAGCCACTTACACAGCAACAGACAGACGGATACAGACATTCACCCAGTTTAGTCACTAACCCATGCATTCAGTAAGATACGTTAAATCACTCACTTATACAGTCAGTCACGCACCTACTAAATCATCCATACAGACACTTACACACCCACTCATTCTTCAATACGTCTTTTCCTATATATATTAAAAATATTTAAACTTTACAGAAACACACAGTCACTGGATGATGTCATGAGTGATGTCATCAGTGATGTCATTTGAGATGTCATCAGTGATGTCATCAGTGATGTCACTGACCATGTCATGAGTGATGTAATATGTGACGTCATCAGCAGTGCATTGCGGGGCGCGAGTTATAGTTAGCTGGACTAACTATAACGGGGAATTTCACGGGTTTTGTACGAGTGCAATGTCCAACTAACTATAACTGTCCCTAAAACCTATGGTTTTTTCAGTGAATATATATATATATATATATATATATATTCACTGAAAAAACCATAGGTTTTAGGGACAGTTATAGTTAGTTGGACATTTCACTCGTACAAAACCATAGAAATTCCCCGATATAGTTAGTTCAGCTAACTATAACTCGCGCCCCGCAATGCACTGCTGATGACGTCACATATTACATCACTCATGACATGGGCAGTGACATCACTGATGACATCACTGATGACATCTCAAATGACATCACTGATGACATCACTGATGACATCATCCAGTGACTGTGTGTTTCTGTAAAGTTTAAATATGTTTAATATATATAGGGAAAGGCGTATTGAAGAATGAGTGGGTGTATAAGTGTCTGAATGGATGATTTAGTACGTGAGTGACTGACTCTACAAGTGAGTGATTAAATGTATCTTACTGAATGCATGGGTTAGTGACTAAACTGTGTGAATTTCTGTATCCGTCTGTCTGTTGGTTTGTAAGCGGCTGCATGGCTTTCTGAATAGCTACATGAGTGTCTACATGGGTTATTGATTGATTGTCTGAGTATCTGTATGGGTGCCTGAGTGTTTGTGTGGGTGAGGTGTGTGTGACTCTGCATAGAAGTGTGAGTTGGTGATTCACTGGGTGCATGGTTTCAAGAGTGCATCTGTGATGGACTGTATGGGTGGGTGAGTGTGTGTATGGGTGTGTTAGTGATTGAATGTATATCTCAGTGGTACATGTGTGAGTAACTACATATGTGAAAGGCTGTATATATGTGTGCTGGAGTATATAAATGGCTATAAGTGAGAGTGTGTGATTGTGAGAGTGGCTGTATGGATGAGTGTGTACTTGTATCAGTGATTGCATAAGAGCGTAAGAATGTGCTAGTATTTGTATGAGTAAGTGAGCTGGTGTGTGTATAACTGTATAGGTGAGTAAATGGGTGTGTGATTAAGTTTTTTGCATGACTGACTAGGTGTGAGTACCTCTATGGATGAGTGGCGGTGTGTGAGTGTTTATATAGGTGTATGAGTGCATATGATAGTCCTGTAATGAGTGACTAAGTATGAGTGACTGTACGGGTGAGTGAGTGGATGTGTGTGTAGACCTAAGAATCAGTGAGTGGGTATGTAATTTTTGGTGTTGGAGTGTCTATGGTTTTGAGAATGGCAGTCTGTAATTTAGAGTGGGTGTATCAAAAGTTATATTAGGTGTGAGAAGATGCATGAAATTATCACATGGATGATGTCATCAGTGATGTCATTTGAGATGTCATCAGTGATGTCATCAGTGATGTCATCAGTGATGTCACTGACCATGTCATGAGTGATGTAATATGTGACGTCATCAGCAGTGCATTGCGGGGCGCGAGTTATAGTTAGCTGAACTAACTATAACGGGGGAATTTCTATGGTTTTGTACGAGTGAAATGTCCAACTAACTATAACTGTCCCTAAAACCTATGGTTTTTTCAGTGAATTTCAAAGGTTTTTAAATGCTAATTTCTAACTATAACGTGTCTGAAACCTATGGTTTTTTCAGTGAATATATATATATATAGATATATATATATAGAACGCAAAAAACAAAGGTTACAGGGATGTTATAGCTAGTTTCACATTTTGCACATTGCAATTCGACAGTTATAGTTCTACTTATATTAAGAAGCTAAAACTCGTGGCCTTAAGTTACTTAACGGCATGAGTTACAGTTTCTTCAGATAAGTATAACTGCCGAACATCTTTGGCTTTGAGTGGGTGAAACGTGAACCTAATTATAATATACCTATAACCTTTGTTTTTATTCAGTGGGTTTCTATGTTTTTTTTAACGTACAATGATATATAAATACCGCACGTTAATACACCCCCCCTCCGCATGCATGGTGTGAGTGGGTGCTTTTTTTTACCTCCAATTGAGATTCAGATCCGCGTGTACTCGTGGAGGATCCGTGTCACTAGATATCTATAAATTTCTCTTTAATAACTAGGAAACTACTGAACAGATTTACACCAAATTACAAAAAGGGCGCTTTCTAGACCAATATCCAACTTTCTGCCAAATTTCGTGTAATTCCGTTCAGCGGTTAAGGCTGTAGCCATGCCTAAAAACTGCAAAATCCCCATAGTCAAAGCATGGGGAATAAGTGCTTTTTGGCACCCCCTTTTTCTCAGCCCCCTCTTGACGGATCACCCCGAACATTTCCATGCACAATTACGCAAAGTAGGCCACTTCTTTTGGAAAATTATATATATATATATATATATATATATATATATATATATATATATATATATATATATATATATATATATATATATATATTATATATATTCCTACTGGCAGTCGCCAGTAGGTAGTTATAGTTAGGACCTTGTTGCTATTCAAAAAGCGTTTTCTTTTGCCAATATCTTTGGCGCCGTTTGATGAATCTTCGCGAAATTTTCAAAACTAATGGTTCACTCAGGTCAGCTCCTGTCTTGAAAGTGTCGGGGTGATTCATCAAGCGGGGGGCCGAGAAAAAAGGGGGGTCCCAAAACGCGTTTCCCCCATGTTAATTTCTATAGGAACTTTAGACACGGCTACAGCCCGAACTGCTGAACGGAATTACACCAGACTTGGCAAAAAGGCAGGTCTTGGTTCAGAAAGAGACCTTTTTTTTTAAATGGTGTAAATCCATTTCAGCAGTTGCTGAGAAATTCTAAAAATAAAAATATCGATATCTGAGCACCGAGGAGGTTCGCGACTCCTCCCGAGCACGAGCTTCATTCTGATTGGCTGCCAACACTCCAAACCAGGAAGTGTTGGCAGCCATCTTGTGACTCGGTAACCGAGTCACAAGAAAACAGTAAAAAAAAAAAAGATGAAAAACAAGAAAAGGGGGCAGGGTAGAAACACCCTGACCCTCTAAGCCTGCTCAGGGGGTCCCACAAGGAGCCCCAGGGCCCCAAAAAGCATTTTTTTTAAAACAAAATCTGCCAAATTCACGCTGGGTGCACGAATCCGGCCAAAAAAAAAAAAAAAAAAAAAAAACCACGAAGCGCGGGCTCTTGCGCTTCGTTTTCTATAAGTCCCAGGGTGGGCCAGGTCCCGGGGGCAATGTGTAATTATGTAGCGGGGGCAGGTGGCCCCCCGCAGCCCCGGGCACTGCCATCTCCCCGGGGCATTGTTATTTTATGGTGGGGGGGCCTCGCGGGCCCCCCCAAGCCCCAGGGACCACGACCTCTCCAGGGCCCCAATTACATTAAAGAGTGGGGGGGGCTCCTGCCCCTCTCCACACTGCCCCAGGGACCACCACCTCCCAGGGGCACTAATTATTTATATACGAACCCCAGGGCCCCGGGGACCACCACCTCCCCGGGGCTACATACATGTTGGGAGGAGGGCCGCGTGGCCCCCCCTCCTGGAGCCCTAGATGGCCCTGGGGAACGCCGCCCCCCACGGCCGGCTCCTGCAATGTCCTCGGGTGCCCACCCCTGGGACATTGCCGTTTGCTATGGCAGGGGGGAGCATGGCTCCCGCCCTGCCATAGCAAACACTGCTTTGCTTCTTGGAAGCGAGAGCAGGAAACCGGCTCTCGCTTCCAAGAAGCAAAGCAGAATTGCTTTTGGGCAAGGGGAGCTGCATGTCAGCAGCTCCCCTTGTCCAAAAGCAATATCAGCTCCCGCAGGAGGCGGGGAGCCGGCAGGGACCGTGGGGGCATTGGGGCTCCCCCCACGGTCCCCATCAAAAAGGCTAGGCACTGGGGGATGGGGGTCCCCCCTCCCTTTTGTATTTAAAAAATAAATAAGGCTGGGCCCCGGGGGATGGGGTCCCCGGGGCCAAAAGTGGCCTCAGGAGGGGGGGCCCGCGGCCCCCCTCCTTAAAAATAATAAAAAAATTAAATAAATATGTGGCCATGCCCCGGGGCCGAAATCAGCCATGGGAGGAGGGCCACGCGGACCCCTTCCCGTTTTGTTTTTTTTTTAAGTAAAAAAATGCTCAGGCCCTGGGAGATGGGGTCCCCAGGGCCCAAAAATAATAAAGGGAAGGGGGGCCACACAGGCCCCCCCTTTCAAAAAGCAGATGTAAAAAAAGCCAGTGTTTTGCACGAGGCCCGCCCCCTCCCTGCACCACTGTGCAAACGCGCCTCCTGGCGCGTTCTAAGTTGGGGAATTAAGTCCCCTTGAATCCGGAGGGTCCCTGGGGGCCAACTAGCCCGCCAGGTACCTTCAGTAAGCCTCACACAGTGGGATTGCTGAGAGGTGGTCCGAAGCCAAGCCCCTTTTTACATCACTCTGCAAACGTGCTTCTTGGTGCACTGCTAGTGGGGCGATGAGGTCCTCTTGTGCCCTGAGGACCTCAGGACTAAAGTGGACTTCATTCCCCGAGCAGCAGTGCTCCAGGAGGCGCGTTTGCAGAGTGGTGTAAAAAGGGGGCGTGGCCTTGGACCACTCTCAGCAATCCTGCTGTGTGGGGCTTACTGGAGGTACCTGGTGGGCTAGTTGGCCCCCAGGGACCCTCTGGATTCAAGGGGACTTAATTCCCCAACCCAGAACGTGTCAGGAGGTGCGTTTGCAGAGTGGTGGAGAAAGGGGGCATGGCCTGTGTCCACCTGTCAGCTATCCCACTATCTGGGGCATACTGAAGGTATCAGGTAGGGTGCTTAGCCTCTATTGACCCCCAGCAGCGAAGGGGACTTTAATCCCCATCCAAGAGCGCCCCAGGAAGTGCGTTTGCAGAGTGGTGGGGAAAGGGGGCGTGGCCTGCTATGAGAACTTAGCAATCCTGCTGTGTGGGACTTACTGGAGGTAATAGGAGGGGTAGTTGGCCCCAAAGGTTGACCTTAGGGGCTAACTACCCCTCCTGTTACCTCCAGTAAATCTCACACTGTAGGAATGCTAAGAGGTCTTCGGAGGCCACGCTCACCCTTCTCCAACATTCTGCAAACGCGCCTCCTGGCACAGTACTGGTTGGGGGATGAAGTCCACTTTACTCCTGAGGGACTTTGGCGGCCAAGTATCCCTCCTGGTACCTCCTGTAACTCCTACGCAGCGCAATTCCTGAGTGCTGGTTGGAGGCCCAACCCCCTTTCTCCACCACTCTGCAAACGCGACTACCAGTCAAAGAAGCATTTGTAATGTAATAGGTCTCGCATTTGCAAGAGTTAGAGCTATTAGCGTTGTAAATCTAAGTGTTTTATTAATGTTTCTTGGAGTGGAGTGGATGTAGGTTGTGTGAAGTGGAATTATGTGGTATGCTGTGCAGTGAAATTATGTGGATAGAAAGTATGTGGTATTTAGTGTATAGGAATTATGTAGAATGGGATTATGTGTTATGGGGAGTAATTATGTGGTATGGTAGTCAGTGTTGTGGAGTGGTAACCTCAGGTTTAGTCTTCCTCATTTCCATAGAAGCTAAACTATGAACTCAATGAGACAAAAAAAAAGAAGGAATCACTGAGGAGCACTTCTGGACCTAGTCAGAGGTATGAGCAGGGCCACTGGAATTATGCGACTGTTTGGCTGCACCAACTTTCGCACAATTATACATTTTCCGCATTAGCCACATAATTCATCATCTGCTGCCTAATCTGCAGATTTGAACAAAAAAAAGCCTTGTTTCTAGATCAAACGGCTCAAATGTTACCAAAAATGCAGCGACAAGTGTTACAGCGTGGTGGAAGGTCCTTTGTAAACCTAGACTGGTCACCTGTTACTTATTGCTAAATGTGGGTGTTAAATTGGTACTAATGGTGTGCAAGCCACTCTTGGTTCTTTCTGCACCTCTCTTGCCTCTTTCTGCATTTCTGTTGCTTCTTTCTGCACCTTTCTTTCTTTTTCTGCATTTCTCGCCTCTTTCTGCACATCTCTCCAACTTTCTGCACCTCTTTTGCTTCTTTCTGCACCTCTCTTGCCTCTTTATGCACCCCTCTTCCTTCTTTCTGCACCCCTCTTCCTTCTTTCTGCACTCCTCCTGCCTCTTTCTGCACCTCTTCCTTCTTTCTGCACTTCTCTTGCCTTTCTCCACCCCTCTTGCCCTTCTGCCTGCACTTAACTTATATCTTTCTGTACCTCTCTTGCTTCTTTCTGCACCCCACATGCCTCTTTCTGCACCCCTCTCGCCACTTTCTCCACCCCTGTTCCCCCTTTTTGCATCTGTTGCTTCTTTCTGCACTTCTCTTGCTTCTTTCTGCACCTCTGTCCCTTCTTTCTGCAACCCTTTTGCCTTTCTGCACCCCTCTTCCCGCTTTCTGCTTCCCTCTTGCCTCTTTCTGCACATCTGTTCCTTCTTTCTGCATTTCTTGTTTCTTTCTGCACTTCTCTTGCTTCTTTCTGTATCCCTCTTGCCTCTTTCTCATCCCCACTTCCCCCTTTCTGCATCTCTGTTGCTTCTTTATGCACTTCTCTTGCTTCTTTCTGCACCTCTTGCTTCTTTCTGCACCCCTCGTGCCTCTTCCTGCACCCCTCTTTCTGTACCTCTGTTGCTTCTTTTTGTACTTTTGTTTCTTTCTGCACCCCTCTTGCATCTTTCTTCACCCCTCCTCCCCCTTTCTACATCTCTGTTGCTTCTTTCTGCACTTATCTTGCCTCTTTCTGCACCTCTGTTCCTTCTTTCTGCACTTCTTTTGTTTCTTTCTGCACCTCTCTTGCTTCTTTCTGCACCCCTATTGCTTCTTTCTGTAACCCTCGTTCCTCGTTCACACCCTCTTCCCTCTTTCTGCACCCCACATATCCCTTTCTGCATCTGTTGCTTCTTTATGCACTTCTCTTGCTTCTTTCTGCACCTCACTTCTTTTTGTACCCCTCGTGCCTCTTTCTGCACCCCTCTTGCTTCTTTTCTGCACCTCTGTTGCCTCTTTCTGCACTTCTCTTGCTTCTTTCTGCACTTCTCTTGCTTCTTTCTGCACTTCTCTTGCTTCTTTCTGCACTTCTCTTGCCTCTTTCTGCACCCTTCTTCCTGCACCCTTCTTCCCTCTTTCTGCACCTCTCTTGCCTGTTTCTGCAACTCTCTTGCCTCTTTATGCTATTCTCTTGCCTCCTTCTGCACCCCTGTTGCTTCATTCTGCACGTCCCCTGCTTCTTTCTGCACCTCTGTTACTTCTTTCTGCACCTCTTTCTGCATCTCACTTGCCTGTTTCTGCATCTCACTTGCCTGTTTCTGCACCTCTCTTGCCTATTTCTGCACCTCTCTTGCCTATTTCTGCACCTCTCTTGCCTGTTTCTGCACCTCTCTTGCCTCTTTCTGCATCTCACTTGCCTGATTCTGCACCTCTCTTGCCTATTTCTGCACCTCTTGCCTATTTCTGCACCTCTCTTGCCTATTTCTGCACCTCTCTTGCCTGTTTCTGCACCTCTCTTGCCTCTTTCTGCACCCCTCTTCCCTCTTTGTGCAACTCTCTTGCCTCTTTCTACACCTCTCTTCCCTCTTTCTGCACCACTCGCCTCTTTCTGTACCTGTTGCTTCTTTTTTGCACTTCTCTTCCTTTCTGAACCCCTCTTGTCTCTTTCTGCACCTGTTGCTTCTTTCTGCATTTCTCTTGCCTCTTTCTGCACCCCTCTTGCCTCTTTCTACACCCTTCTTCCCTCTTTCTACACCTCTCTTCCCTCTTTCTGCACCTCTCTTGCCTCTTTCTGCACTCCTGTTCCCTCTTTCTGCACATCTTGTACCTCTTTTTACACCTCTCTTGCCTCTTTCTGCACTCTTCTTCCCTCTTTCTACACCTCTCCTCCCTCTTTCTGCACCTCTCTTCCCTCTTTCTGCACCCCTCTTGCTTCTTTTCTGCACCTCTCTTGCCTATTTCTGCACCTCTCTTGCCTGTTTCTGCACCTCTCTTGCCTGTTTCTGCACCTCTCTTGCCTATTTCTGCACCTCTCTTCACTCTTTCTGCACCACTCTTGCCTCTTTCTGTACCTGTTGCTTCTTTTTTGCACTTCTCTTCCTCTTTCTGAACCCCTCTTGTCTCTTTCTGCACCTGTTGCTTCTTTCTGCATTTCTCTTGCTTCTTTCTGCACTTCTGTTGCTTCTTTCTGCACCCCTCTTGCCTCTTTCTACACCCTTCTTCCCTCTTTCTACACCTCTTCCCTCTTTCTGCACCTCTCTTGCCTCTTTCTGCACTCCTGTTCCCTCTTTCTGCACATCTCGTACCTCTTTTTACACCTCTCTTGCCTCTTTCTGCACTCTTCTTCCCTCTTTCTACACCTCTCCTCCCTCTTTCTGCACCTCTCTTCCCTCTTTCTGCACCCCTCTTGCTTCTTTTCTGCACCTCTGTTGCCTCTTTCTGCACTTCTCGTGCTTCTTTCTGCACTTCTCTTGCTTCTTTCTGCACTTCTGTTGCCTCTTTCTGCACCCTTCTTCCTGCACCCTTCTTCCCTCTTTCTGCACCTCTCTTGCCTGTTTCTGCAACTCTCTTGCCTCTTTATGCTATTCTCTTGCCTCCTTCTGCACCCCTGTTGCTTCATTCTGCACGTCCCCTGCTTCTTTCTGCACCTCTGTTACTTCTTTCTGCACCTCTTTCTGCATCTCACTTGCCTGTTTCTGCACCTCTCTTGCCTATTTCTGCACCTCTCTTGCCTGTTTCTGCACCTCTCTTGCCTGTTTCTGCACCTCTCTTGCCTCTTTCTGCATCTCACTTGCCTGTTTCTGCACCTCTCTTGCCTATTTCTGCACCTCTCTTGCCTGTTTCTGCACCTCTCTTGCCTGTTTCTGCACCTCTCTTGCCTGTTTCTGCACCTCTCTTGCCTGTTTCTGCACCTCTCTTGCCTGTTTCTGCACCTCTCTTGCCTCTTTCTGCACCCCTCTTCCCTCTTTGTGCAACTCTCTTGCCTCTTTCTACACCTCTCTTCCCTCTTTCTGCACCACTCTTGCCTCTTTCTGTACCTGTTGCTTCTTTTTTGCACTTCTCTTCCTCTTTCTGAACCCCTCTTGTCTCTTTCTGCACCTGTTGCTTCTTTCTGCATTTCTCTTGCTTCTTTCTGCACTTCTGTTGCTTCTTTCTGCACCCCTCTTGCCTCTTTCTACACCCTTCTTCCCTCTTTCTACACCTCTCTTCCCTCTTTCTGCACCTCTCTTGCCTCTTTCTGCACTCCTGTTCCCTCTTTCTGCACATCTCGTACCTCTTTTTACACCTCTCTTGCCTCTTTCTGCACTCTTCTTCCCTCTTTCTACACCTCTCCTCCCTCTTTCTGCACCTCTCTTCCCTCTTTCTGCACCCCTCTTGCCTCTTTCTGCACCTCTGTTGGTTCTTTCTGCACTGCTCTTCTTTCTGCACCTCTGTTTCTTTCTGCACTTCTCTTGCTTCTTTCTACACCTCTCTTGCTTCTTTCTGCATCCCACTTGCCTCTTTCTGCACATTTCTTCCCTATCTGTGCACCTCTCTTGCCTCTTTCTGCACCCCTCTAGCCTCTTTCCGCCTCGCTATTGCTGGTTTCTGCTCTTCTTTTGCCTCTTTCTGCACCCCTCTTCCCGCACCTCTGTTGCTTCTTTCTGTACTTCTCTTGCTTCTTTCTGCACCGCTCTTGCTTCTTTCAGCACCCTTCTTCCCTCTACCTGCACCTCTCTTGCCTCTTTCTGCACACACAGGGCTACTTTTAAACTGACCTCAGGCTCAGCAGTGCACACATGCAAGTGCAGAAAAGGGCTGCTGGCCTCTAAACTGCCATGCCCTATTATATGCTAGGGACGTAGAGGTAGTTTTAATCCCCCTGCCCTATTATGTACTAGGGCCTTACAGGGGAGGTCATGCCAATCACAGGGGTACCCCAACCCACAGTGTACCCTAGTGTATGTAGGTGTTTTCACTGTATTCCAAGTGTCTTTCAGCATAGCACTGGTTCCGGGCCTGGTTAGGTAGAGACCAGGGTCAGTCAGAGTCAGTTACCACCAGTACCAGTCAGCAAAAAGTTGGGGGGTGCCCAGGGCACAGGATGACTTTGCAACAAGGCCTCTTTCTGCACCTCTGTTGGTTCTTTCTGCATATCTCTTGCTTCTGTCTGCACCTTTCTTCCTCTTTCTGGACTTCTGTTGCCTCTTTCTGCATTTCTCTTGCTTCTTTCTGTGCCTTTCTTCCTCTTTCTGCACATGTCCTACCTCTGTAGGCATAGTTAGAAATTAGCATTTGAAAAACCTTAGAAATTCACTGAAAAAAACAGGTTTTAGGGACGTTATAGTTAGTTGGACATTTCACTCGTACAAAACCAGAGAAATTCGGCCATTATAGTTAGTTGAGCTAACTATAACTTGTGCAACCACAATGCACTGCTGATGACGTCACATGTTACATCATTCATGACATGGTCTGTGACATCACTGATGACATCTCAAATGACATCACTGATGACATCATCCACGTGATAATCTGATGCACCTCCTCACACCCTAATATAACCTTTGATACACCCACTCTAAGATACAGACTACCATTTTCGAAACCATAGACACACCAATACCAGTTACTACATACCCACTCACTGATTCCTAGGTCTACACACACATCCACTCATTCACCCATACAGTCACTCATACATTCAGTCACTCATCAATACAGCACTATCATATGCACTCATACACCTATACAGACACTCACACACCGCCACTCATCCAGAGTTACTCACACACCTAGTCAGTCATGCAAAGAATCAATCACACTCCCATTTACTCACCTATACAGTTATACACACACCACCTCACTTATTCATACAGATACTAACACATACTTACTCTCTTATACAATCACTGATACTAGCACATACTCATCCATACAGCCACTCTCACAATCACTCACTCTCACATATAGTCATTTATATACTCCAACCCTCACATATATTGCCTTTCACATATGCAGTTACTCACACGTACCACTGAGACATCCATTCACTCACCAACACACCCATACACACACTCACCCACACAGCCCTTCACAGATGCACTCTTGAACCCATACTCCCAGTGAATCACCCACTCACACATCCATGCACAGAGTCACACACCCCCCACCCACACAGACACTCAGGCACCCATACAGATACTCAGACAACCAATCAATAACCCATATAGACACTCATGTAGCTACTCACCAACCCATGCAGCCGCTTACACACCAACTGACCGACTGATACAGGCATTCACACAGTTTAGTGACTAACCCATGCATTCAGTAAGACATGTTTAATCACTCACTTATACAGTCATTCACGCACCTACTAAATCATCCAGACACTTATACACCCACTCATTCTTCAATACACCTTGATATATATATATATATATATATATATATCCTGCTCCAGTACACCGTTCTAGCGTGTCACTCTTAAGGCGGGTGCTTTAGCACGGCGGTGCTCCGTGATAAAATTACAGCTCCAAGGTTCCTCCTCTTCTCAGAAAGGATACCAGCACTCATGGGGTCAGGTTTCCGCAATCTTAATTTATTTTCCTTAGCGCAGCAAACAAACGCGTTTCGGAAAGGTTCCTTCGTCAGTGTTTACATTTTACACTGAGAGGCGCCGTTTTTAAACATCAAACGATGGGTCATTGAAACAAAAGAGGGATTACGGTCACCGTTATATAGGCGCCATATTGTAGTGGTATACATTATTATTAAAGAAGCCCATTCACATACTTATATAAGCATTTACAGAAATCCAAAACATGCCCAATTGCAATTTGATATTCAAATGATCTCACAATATGATATTGTGTGATTAAAACTTGCAATTAAACTTTCTCAGTATCCAACAATTTCATTTACCACTACATGAAAATAATCTCGCCGTGGATCGGCATTTGGCAACCCCCTTTTTTCTGGGGATTGCCATTTATCCCTCTGTTCTCACTACATACCGCCGTGTATCGGCACCCACCTATAAAATATTAATCAGATAAGAAGAAGTCGTCACATTCACCACTGAGATGCAATTACTCATCATTTTTACTTTCTCCTGAAAGACACATCGTTACACAATCTAGATTCCCAGATGTACTATCAGCTCCTCCCCACTGTTTAACCCATTCGGGGTCTTGGTTTGGAGGTCGATTATGTATCGCGACTCCAATCTCCTTAATTTCAACACTCTATCTCCCCTTCTGATGTTTACTGGGACACAATCAATACTAAAAACTGTAATAGATCCCTGTTACTTTTGTGTTTAATAGCAAAGTGTCTGGCGACTGGATAATTCAAATCCTTCTTCGCTATGGCACGCATATGTTCAAGTATCCTTATTTTTACACTATGGATCGTGCTGCCTATATATCCAAGGCCACATGGGCACCTCAGGCAATAGACAGCATGTGTGGTCTGGCAGGTCATAAATTTGTTTATTCTCTTGCCGGACTTGATTCCCTTCACTTCATAAGTAAGTACCCTTTTGCTGAAAGCACAGGCCTTACACTTACCACACGGGTAAAAACCTCGCATCTCATTCAGTGTCCCTTTCTAGATGGAATTACATCCAAATGACTGTGAACCAGACTATCCTTCAGTGAGCGTGCCTTTCTAAAAGTAATCAATGGAGCTGATGGAATATCTGCCCCAATGATTGTATCGGTCTTTAGCACATGCCAGTTTCTTCTCATGATTTTTTTGAGAGTTTCCGCATCGTCTGAATAAGTTGTAACCATGCGGAACTTTCCCTCATCCTGATTTCTGGTCTTCTCTAGGTCTGTCTTTTTGATTAATCCGTCTCTTGATAAATTCTCAACTTTCTTAAAGGTATTCTCTAAAAGATCTATACTATATCCTCTTGCTAGAAATCTGCTGAAGCTCTCCTTGATTGCTATATCAAAATCACACTTTCTTGAACAGTTACGTTTTAACCTGAGGAATTCCCCGTAGGGTATACTGTTCTTCAATTTAGGTGGATGGCTACTGGTGGCATGCAACGTACTGTTGCCGGCCGTAGGTTTTCTAAATAGAGCTGTTAACAATTTTCCATCCTGTATCTCCACCCTCAGGTCCAAATAGTTCACTGCCACTGAACTAATCTCCCTGTGAATCGTAAGTTGACATCGTTCTGATTCATGTATTCTATATATTCCTCTGCTTTGTTGATTGACCCCTTCCATATCAGAAAAAGGTCATCGATGTATCGATACCAAGTTACTATCTCTTTGGTCCAGATGTTATTGTCTGTGGACCAGGCCACCTGCTCCTCCCACCAGCCTACGAATAAGTTCGCATAGCTGGTGGCGAAGCAGGTGCCCATTGCGGACCCAGATACCTGCCTGTAAAGGTCTCCCTGAAAAAGAAAAATGTTATTTAGCAGACAAAATTCAATCAGTTCCATCAACATACTGTTATGCTCTGCGAGTTTCAATGGTCTCTTCTGTAGAAAATATTTAACCGCATTGAGTCCCTGCATATGGTTGATACAAGTGTACAAGCTTGTGATATCCAGTACAATTAGGCAGTACGATGAATGCCATTGTATTCCCTCAATGTGGTTAATGAAATCCGTAGTGTCCTTAATATAGGACGACAGTTGTAGAACTGATTGAAAAAGAAAGTGGTCTATAAATCTAGAGAGGTTCTCCGTCAGACTGCCCAAAGAAGACACTATAGGTCTGCCTGGCGGTTTTACACTGTCTTTATGAATCTTTGGTAAGTGATAAAATGTTGGAAGTGTCGGATTCATTGTTCTTAAAAAGAGATATTCGTCCATGTCCAGCATAGATTTTTCATGCCACTTCTTTATTAACATATGATATTGTAAGATACTGTCCTGATATGCCTCTTTTGTTGTTAATTCATAACAGTCAATGTTTCTTAACTGCCGAAGAGCCTCTCCCACATATTGTTCTCTGGACATAAGGACAATATTGCCCCCCTTGTCCGAGGGCTTACAGATCACAGCTGTGTTCTTCTGTAAATTCATCAGGGCTATTCTCTGAGGCTCAGTCAGATTCCTTTTGATATTGGAGGGTTTCATGTTTTCACGGAATCTTACTAGGTCTTTGATTAC
>CAWUFW010007515.1:330000-337500 GCA_963921515.1 Calotriton arnoldi
GTGGGATATAGTTGCTTGCAGCGTACTGGCTTCCGGTGGTGGGCAAGGTGCAGGACTTCCAGCCATGCCCTGCTGCCAACCTCAGCGGCTCATGGCTTTTGGTTATGTGTAGCAGGTGTTGATCACTTGCCGCAGTTTTAGCACAAGACTTGGCTTGAGACCAGGAACGGAGGACTATCGCTGCTGCGCACATCCATTATACAGCAGCTGTCTGTGCACAGCAGGGACTGGATGCTTGCAGTGAGTTGGGCAAGGCCCCTACATCCAATCCGCGCTGACCACAGCCTTCAGCCATATGCAGCAGGTGTTAGCTGTAAGCTGCAGCTTGGGCCCAGGACCCGGCTAGTGCACAGACTCTCCAGCCAACGTCTGCTGCCAAAGGTTGTGTGCAGTAGGGACTGGCATCATGCAGCAGGCTGGGCGAAGGACCTGGCCAGAGGGCTGGTACTGTAGCCAATCTCGTCTGCACAACGTCTGTGAGCAGCAGGGATGGCCATCGGTGAGGGGATAGAGATATATATATATATATATATATATATACACACACACACACACACACACACACACTCTCTAAAAAAACCAAAGGTTACAGGGACGTTATGGTGAGATTCCGATTTTACACACACTAAACCATAGAAATTCCGCACTTATAGTTATACTTGTCTCAAGAAACTATAACTCATGCCCTAAGGAAACTGTTACTCGTGCCCCAAGGTAACTAGAACTCGCACCCCTGCCACGCACAGTTTTCTCATCACTAATTTTACTGCAAATGTTGCAGTGATACTATCAATTTTTTATTTATTTTACAGTATTTTATATAGCGCGAACTTGACCCAAATCGGGTATCATAGCGCTTTACATAGCACCAGTTGCATTACATTCATTTTTGTTAGGCACGGGGAGATTAAGTGATTTGCCCAGAATCACAGGATGTTCAGCGTCATTGCCGAGACTCGAACCCAGTTCCCCAGATTCGAGGTCGACCTCCCTAGCCGTTAGGTCAACTCCTCTCTCAATGATGTCATAGAAGATGTCATGACTGATGCAATATGTGGGCTAATTAGCAGTGCATGGCGAGGGCGTGAGCTATAGTTCCCTTAGGGCACGGGTTATAGTTTCTTGAGATAACTGTTGTATCCTGGCAACATGCTTGCTCTTTGTAACCTAGTGATGCTGAGCATTCCATTGTTCTAGAAGCTTGGTCAGAGCTGGGACAGTTGCTGCCAGGAGAGGAGTCCTCAGGGGTTGTTCCTGTTAACTTAATAAACCCTCTTCCAACCAATTAGTGTGTGCCACCCTTCTTAAAAATGGCGACGAGGATGGGATGCCGCAAGTTGTGAAGGTGTGCTGGAACTTTAACCCCTGATTGGAGCCGGATTAATTAACCTGCGTTGAGTGGACCTATGCGTGGTGTGTCCAGCAACTCTCCTTGAAGTGCTTTGTTATGAGGTATGCCAATTTTATCAATTGAAGCGAAGCGTGCATCGTGATCAGCGGAGCTGCTGTGAAGGATCAACTATGTGTGCGGATTGTCCTGGAGATACGGACTACTGTGCGCGACAGGGCAACAATTTTGGCTGCGCGTGGTGCAAGCGGTGCCCCTTTGACAATGATTGCAGCGTATGCTTGCGGTAGCTGTGGCCTTCATTGCGGTGAGTTGCAACAGTGAGTCTTGTTATCGTTGGACTTCACCGGTTGCCTGTGCCAACTGCTCCTGGGCGGGGTTTGATTACCTTTGAATTGCTGCCGGTGCCCATTGTTCATGCAGCGTTCGAGACGGCAGCAGTGCAGCTTGTTCGTGGTGGCCGCAGCGCGTATCTCTTCACATTCTCCTGGCATTGTCTCTGCGGCGAAGGGAGCCGCGCGGCGTGCCTTAGTTGCGTTGTGTGTTGTACCGCATCATTGACGCGCACGTTGATGACGCGTGCGTGTTGATTTCACATGCGGAAGTGTTTCTAGCGCGGAAGCGTTCCTGTTCGTGAGCTGCATTCATAGCATATATTGCGAATTTCCCCAGCTATCTACTCCAGTGTGGACTACGGACAAACATTGATTAAGGTGGGAAGTTGTTTTACAGCATTCAGTGAAATTGTACTGCCTTCAACGAACTGCACAGCTTGATGTGCTAAGCATTTACCGCATTCAGTGAATTTGTACTGCTTTCAACGAACTGCACAGCTTAGTGTGCTAAGCATTTTGTTCCTGAGGATTCCTACAACTGGAGGGTGACAACGGTGTGAACTTTAATTATTTTATCTTGTTATTTTTACTGGTTGCAATACTAAGCAATGTTTTAGTGCCATATCTTGTACATCTAACCTTACTTTACTATTTCTACAGTAGTTCAGGCAATATTTGACCACAGTGACAATTTCAGTTTGTTACTGCATTGTGCGTTATTTTGTGTGTACATACCATCATATTGTAATTTTGAGGCATTTTTGTGTAAGGAAAAATGGATCTATGTACCATTGTAGCTCCACCCAAGTTCCTACAGAATCCTGGTGATCCCATTATGCCATGGGAAGATTGGTTAGAATCATTCAAGACTTACCTCGAAGCAATAGGGGGAGAAGATTTCATAGCTTCTCGCAAAGTGGCCTTATTAAAACATAATCTAGGGATTGAGGGCAGGAAGGTACTAAAAACGCTACCAATACTTTCTAGAGTCCCCAGTAACCATGAAAGTGGGGAAGGTGATACAGTTGAAGATACATGTGAGGACAATGCTGACGAATATGTAGAGGTAATAAAAGCTTTAGAAGAAAATGTTGGTAAAAAGGTTAGCATAGTTGTTGAAAGACAAATTTTTCTCCAGAGCACAGCATTTTGGTGAATCCGTTGAACAATATATTTCAGTACTTAAAACTTTTGCGTCAACATGTAGGTTTAAGGAGTTACGTGAAGAAATAATTAGGGATCAATTTATCAACAGAACACGCAGCACCAAAATTCAGGAAAGGCTGTTAGAATTAAAGGATCCCTCATTGCAAAAGACTATAGAAATTGCCAGGCGCATAGAAAACACTTCCAGATACGTCAAAGAATTAAAATGTGACCAAAGTTCAGACAAAAGTATTAAGAATGAAACCACCAAAGTTAAAAAAGGTGATAAAAGGGTGTAACTATTCCAAACGCAGCCGCGTTTGTTTCAGGTGTGGCAGTACCAGACATACTGCTGATTTTGACAAGTGCGTTGCACTTGAGGAAAAGTGTTATAAGTGTAAGAAGGTAGGTCATTTTGCACGCATGTGTAAAGCTGGTACTCCATTTAGTTGGAAACCCTCTGTTCGTGCCATAACAGAACACATTGATGTTAGTTCATCTGATGAGGTTGAGATATTAGTAGTGGGTGTTGATACTATCAACAAGATCCTGGAAGGTTATAATCTGCCTAAGTGTACATTGGGTTTTAATGGCGCCAAGGTTTCAGTTTGGGCTGATTTATGTTCACCCTATACTATATACTATAATTGACAAGGACATTTGGGAAAAGATTGGCAAGTACGAGTTGGATACACCTGACGTTCAACCTGTTGGGTATTGCGGTGTTAAGTTGCCACTATTAGGTTTTTTAAGTGTAAATTGTCACATAAGGACAAGGAAGTTATATGCAACGTTTATGTGGTGGAAAAAGGCAGATCCTTGCTGGGGTGGTGTGAACAGAAAATGCTGGGTATAGTGTTGGACCCCAGTCATCCCCAACAGGTGTTAGTGACTGAGGATGCTGAAAAAACTAAATTGAGTGCCAAGTATCCAAACTTATTCAGGGAAGAACTTGGTTGTTTGAACAAATTTGAACATCGCATTGTTATGAAAACCAATAATGTACCTTGTGTACACAAAGCTAGAAATGTTCCTTTTGCCCTGAAAGAACAATTGAAGAAAGAACTGCAAAGACTTTGCGATGCACAAGTTATTGAACCAATTGAATCGTCGGAATAGCTTAGTCCCATTGTTTTGGCGCGCAAATCGGACAGAAATTTGCGCATGTGCATTGACTTAAGAGACCTCAACCGGAATATTTTAGTCGACTGTTACCCACTGCCACATATCAATGAGATGGTTTCATCCGTGATTGATGCTGAATATTTCTCCTTGATTGATTTGTCAAGTGCATATCATCAAATTCGTTTGCACCCTGCATCTAAACACCTTACCTCTTTTATAACACCAGAAGGTGCCTTCCGTTTTGTACGAATGCCTTTTGGTTTGGCGTCCGCCTCTGCTGTGTTTCAGAGAGTGATGTGCAAAATTCTGAAAGGGATGTCTAAAGTCTTGGTATTTCAAGACGATGTACTAGTGTGGGGTTCGAACCGTGAGGAACATGACAAGTTTTTAGATGAAACGTTGAGTAAATTGCAGCATGCTGGTTTAACGGTGGGTATGCACAAATGTAAGCTTGGTGTGGAACAGATAGATTATCTAGGTCACACCTTATCCAAGGCTGGTGTAAAACCTAAAAGGAAATTGTTAGATGCTATTGCTGATGCACCCGCTCCAAAAGACAAGGAGCAATTACGATCATTTCTGGGATTGGCAGAATTTTATTCTAAATTTGTTCAACATTTTGCGGACAAAGTACATACTTTAAGAGCCTTAATGAAGAAGGGTAACAAATTTGTGTGGTGTGAGGAATGTCAGAATGCTTTAGAAGATATTAAGAGACAAATTGTGAAGGCTGTTGCGCTTAAACCTTTTAATCCAAGTGATCAGACCATTGTGGCAGTCGATGCCAGTACATACGGGTTAGGTGCAGTTCTAATGCAGAGGCATTTGGGGCATGAGCGTGTTGTTGCTTTTGCCTCTCGGACACTTAAGGGAACCGAGCCTACATATTCTGTGATAGAGAAGGAGGCTTTGGCATGTTGGTGGGGGTTTGACCATTTCAAAACTTATGTGTGGGGCACTCACTTTGAAATTAGGTGAGACCATAGACCCCCAATAGATCTATTAACTACCAGGGGAGCAGGAAAAGCCACCCCCAGAATTGCTAAGTGGCTATACAGACTACAAGGGTTTGATTTTACATTGAACTATGTACCAGGCATCCGCAATATCAATGGTGATTGTTTGTCTTGGTTACCATTATAATGTATGGATGATGATGAGGAAAACAAGTATGTGAGCAGACACAATGACAAGATTAGGAAAGGCAAAATAACATTTGGAGTAGGTGATTGGGTTAGAAATAACAGCATGGGCACTTAGAAAATGCCGAAATGGTCAGTACCCAAGCGTGTAACCAAAGTGGTTGGCAATAATGTGTGGTTGTCCGATGGTAAAAAGTGGAATGTGCACAGAGTCACCTTATGCCATGCACTGGAGCAGGAGGTTTGGGTCAAAAAACTGTGTGACAATTCAAGGGAGGTGGTGGTTGATAATGGTAAGTCAGCCAGTGATAGCAGGCTTGTTGTGGAACCTCATGCTAGGAGGAGACCTGCATGGCACAATGGTTATATTTGTGATTGATTCTGCATTTCATTTTTTTTTGTTTTTCTGTAACTTCTGTTTTGTGTTTCTTTCCCTTACAATTGAATTGCTGTATTCACTGTTCATTTCCATTGTGTTATATTTCTTTTTGTTGTTATATTATTAGAAATGGAGATGTGTTGTATCCTGGCAACATGCATGCTCTTTGTAATCTAGTGATGCTGAGCATTCCATTGTTCTGGAAGCTTGGTCAGAGCTGGGACAGTTGCTGCCAGGATAGGAGTCCTCAGGGGTTGTTCCTGTTAACTTAAACCCTCTTCCAACCAATAAGTGTGTGCCACCCTTCTTAAAAATAACTATAACTGCTGAATTTCTTGCGGTGAGTGAGGTGCTTCAAATGCGATCCAATTTTCACTTTATAGTCAACTTTTTGAAATTTGTCAGCTTATCCATAACAATCTCAGCACAGAGTAGTTCATTTGAGTAAGTCAATGCTATTTCTCCATCTCTAGAACCGTTGTTCAATGGTCTTGTAGAGTTCTGGGAGCATGACATTGATAGGTTATGGTGTTGTTGTCAAAAAAACGTGTTGTCCATATATGGAAAAAGACAGGTTAGGGTTCTTTAATAGTATTAAAGATATTGCAGCATTATCCACTGCTGAGGTGGTGATGCTTCTTCCTATTTTGAGGCCTCTTTGGAACTGAGTGTTTTTATAGGTGATCAACTTTGCTGGAGTGAGGCTAACTTGTGAAAACTCTTGTCATCACAAATAACCACATCATACTTTTGTCCTTTTGCATGTTGAAGTGGGATAACACTGATTAGGTCTGGGAGGGTGCCAAACTGGCTATGGTCCTTGTTTTGAGTGTTTCTATGGTCAAAAATAGTAACACATAGTTGACTAACAGGGGCTCACTAGGGTCCATGGGGCTAATTATAAACAAACGTAACAAAAATTACGAATAAATGCAGGAACACTATATATGATCAAATTTGACACAAGTAAACTACTAGATCACGGGTACTCATAGTATGGCCCGCGGGCCGCCAGCGGCCCGGCAAGCCTTCCTTGGCGGCCCCCGGACCTTGCAGACATCGTACCTGTGTTTTTGTTTTTTTAAAGAGTGTCAGCAAACACCGCCGGCTGCAGCAGCGCGGACTCTGCTCTATGGGGGCCGGGCGATTCTTAAAGACCATTCACTTAGCTAATGAGGCTTTGTTGTATTCACCTTCTTAGCGCCTGCATCTCCACTCTGACTGAGTGGAGATGCAGGGGCGCTAAGAAGAGGTGAAATACAACAAAGCCTCATTAACAAGTGAATGGTCTTTTAAAGACCTGTGAAGTACTCGGGTGCGGCTGTGTGTGTTCCCGGGAAGCTGTCTCAGCCCGGGCTGACACACACGCGGGGTGAGGTGACAGAGGGCAGCAGGGAGTGAGAGCCGGGTGAGGTGACGGAGGGCAGCAGGGAGTGAGAGCAGCGGGTGAGGTGACGGAGGGCAGCAGGGAGTGAGAGCCGGGTGAGGTGACAGAGGGCAGCAGGGAGTGAGAGCCGGGTGAGGTGACAGAGGGCAGCAGGGAGTGAGAGCCGGGTGAGGTGACAGAGGGCAGCAGGGAGTGAGAGCCGGGTGAGGTGACAGAGGGCAGCAGGGAGTGAGAGCCGGGTGAGGTGACAGAGGGCAGCAGGGAGTGAGAGCCGGGTGAGGTGAGGGAGGGCAGCAGGGAGTGAGAGCCGGGTGTGGTGACGGAGGGCAGCAGGGAGTGGGAGCCGGGTGAGGTGACAGAGGGCAGCAGGGAGTGAGAGCCGGGTGAGGTGACAGAGGGCAGCAGGGAGTGAGAGCCGGGTGAGGTGACAGAGGGCAGCAGGGAGTGAGAGCCGGGTGAGGTGACAGAGGGCAGCAGGGAGTGGGAGCCGGGTGAGGTGACGGAGGGCAGCAGGGAGTGGGAGCCGGGTGAGGTGACGGAGGGCAGCAGGGAGTGAGAGCCAGGTGAGGTGACGGAGGGCAGCAGGGAGTGAGAGCCGGGTGAGGTGTGCGTTAAGAGCCTGTGATGTGATGTTTCCC